>JBAMYA010000021.1:11098883-11130200 GCA_037176975.1 Arrhamphus sclerolepis | reverse complement strand
TTTAACAGACTGAAGTTGTAGTTACAGATATCTGAAATGCTAGACTTAATCAGACAGGACTTTTTATTGTTGTCAAGTGCTGCTAATCAAATGGACTTGATGAATTGATAATTGATCGGAAAGTGTGAGGAGCTCTGCAAAGGTTTTAGCAGTTTGTCCTCATGTGGCATTTAAATGTTAATTTATCACAATGATGTTGAGAAAATATCTGCACAAGTTGGTTTGAAAGGATTACCAAGAGAAACTGTCTTACATCTGAAAAAGAACAGAACAGCACAGCCTAGCTTTGAAAGTTACATCTGAAGAAACCATGAAACCTTTGTGAAAATGTTCTGTAGACAGAAGAGACCAAAGTGATATATGACCATAATACACAGGACCACATTTTTAATGAAAACCCCATCTGTCAAGCATGGCGGTGGAGGAATGATGACTTGAGATTGCTTTGCAGTCACAGGACCTGGAGACCTTACAGATATTCAGTCAACCATGAATTCATTCTGAATAACAAAGGTATGTTTGAGGCCATTTGTCCAACAGCTAAGACATGACAGAAGTTTGGACCACGAAAGAGGACAATGGCTGAAATCCCACCAAAATATACAACAGAATGGGGGGGAACACAGTTTTCAAGTGAGATGTCATGTATTGTTATTCATCTCCACTTAAGGACCTAACATTTGTAAGTGCTGACATATTAAATTATAGAACTGAAGGAGGGTTTACTTTCTTTTTCACATAACTGTACACGAGGCCAGTTCTCAGTGAGCAGAAACAGAGTGAGAAAGCAAGATCAAAGCAGTTTTGAAATTTTACTTTTGAACAGCTACTACTTATTTTGTATCTCTAGAAATTCAAATATTTATTCATACTTCCTATATCATCATTTCTATTTCTTACTAAGTGTTTGATCCAGATCAGAGTGTGTTTTAGGCGTCCTCTCATGGCCCCTAAATACTCACTCACTGGAGATTAATGGCTTTTCTGGCCCGGAGATGCAGGCTGTGCCAACACAAATGGTTGGGCACGCAATGCTGGCATAGCAAACTTAAGTGAGGCCAAAAGGGCAAAAGGCAGCTCGGGGCAAAACTTCACTGTTTCTTCTAATTGGAGCTGCATGAAGAAAGCTTAAGGATTGCTACTCTGAGCTGAGAGGCCAAAAGTGCAGGATTACAGACCCTAGCTTGTCGCTCTTCCTCAGTCCTTTAATGAACTGTGACCAGACTTCCGATTCCAGTAGCCTGACCAAATGGTTTATTCATCAGACTTGCTCAAGGTGCAGCGCTAGCATGTTTTATGTATAGACTTTGACACGTAAAAGACAGTGTGCCGTCTCTGTCATAATTTTTACAAAAGGAAATGCTTTCATCTTATATACATTGATATTGCAACAAAAAAAAAAAGAAAGTGACAGAAAATAAAAACAAAAAGAACTGTATTGGAGCAATTTAATATGGATTATTGATTTTTGAGCTAACAGGATGTCAGAAATAATAGATCTAAGACTGTATGTGTTATGTTATTGTAGCACTATACTGCAAGCCCTATGAAGTTTGAAAAATGATAAACAGTAGATTATATTCAAAACATTAATTAGGTGTCTGTTTTCTTAGTTTTCTTAATTCTTGTTTTCGGACATCATCCACAGCCTTTAGTGAATGTTTTAATACTTTTCAAGTGCTGATTTTGTAACACTATGATTTTATATTTTCCTGTCTTATGCTTTAAAGTGACTTGGCTAAATTAATCTTAAAAGCATTTTTCTGAAATGTGTCATGGTCAGACACAGACACTCACAAATGCTACGTGTATTTAAGGTCAAGAGGGATTCACTGATGGCTGAGTTACTGTGAGAAATGGAGTCCCTTTTTTCAGACCTATTTGTGCAGCAGCTGTAAAAATAGGAAGGAGAAGAAGAGTGTGATTTATGAGATAAAGGGAAACATTGAAACATTATTGCAGTTTTCATATACTGACTGGTTGTATCACAACCTCTATTAGTTCTTGATGCAGTCTTTACCTGCACGGTTGGCAGGGGGTGGCTGTTACATCGTAGACTCGTCATCAGTTCATCATAGGACTAAGCACTGAGAGCAAACAACTCTCCATTCTCACACTAGTAGCTATTGTTGTAGAATGACCAATTATTTTTATTGATAGATTAATCAGATGTTTTCAGTTATCATCTACTAATTTCAGGTGATCCTGTTAATGATGGATGGATTTATGGTTGGATGTTTACTTGTGCAGTCTTACTTTCATAAGATTGAACTATGGATTGAAAATTGAACTGATTAAGCCCTTTCTTTTCTTTTTTTGTCTGTCGTTTTGTTTTTGCACATCACATTTTTAGGGATATGATATTTGTTGAATATGTTTAAATAAATGGATGGAGACTAATCAAACTTAATTTGGCAAAGTAACAGTTGTGACTAAGGACATATTTACACTTTTGGAAATAAATATTGTCACAATAAATTTTACTAGTGTACTTAATAAGAAAGTAAAAAAAGTTCTGAGTGATATCTCCTCTGATTTACTGTCATCTTAGAGTAAATCACACATATTCATTCTATCATATGTCTCAGAGGCTAATATATCACAGCATGAAAGCGTTTTTTGTTTGTTTGTTTGTTTTGTTTGCTTGTTTTGGGGGATTTTTTTACTCTAATAAGGGCCCCTGGGTACTACCCCTGGTTATATTTTCCATGAAAGGGGACTGAAAAAGGTATTCTTAAATACACAGCATTCTCTTTGGTCACTCTTTGGCTTGGCCCAGCTGTCAGCTTCTCACACAGGCATGTGAAGCTAGAGAGGTTGGGCATCACTGATGCACAGAAGCGACATTCTCTATCTCAGCCTCCAGCACTGGTCTCCAGTGAGCCTGGGCAGGTCTGAGGGGAACAACACGGACACTGCCAGGGTCTCTGGTTTGTTCAACAGCTTCCACATAGCCACTGAACTATAATAAGGTCTCCTGTTCAGCATGGTAAAGGCAATGTTGAGAGTCCAAAAAAATGTAGAGCAGTTTGGGTTGACTGAGTTTTTTGATCATCTTGGGATTCACCCTATAAACACATGTAGCATAAAGTTCAATATGATGCTATGCTTTGGTCACTATGCTGTCAGCACTGCTGTGTACTTAAAGACTGTGATGAATCAGTCATGGAGAGAATTAAATTGTCTGTATGTGTTATCCATGCAGTCTTTGAGACAACTACAATGCTGTTGAAGCATGTCCTATCTGAATCAGTGGTGGTGTTGTCTACATTGCTGAGAACTAGCAGAGATCCTGCTAAACCAGAGGACATGTGGTCTTAGTGCTGTGCTGTCTACCATTGACTTGATCAATACTGATGTTGTATGGTGTTGGGACAGCAGGGACTGGATCAGTACTGGTTCTGTTAGCCACCATGGGTCAGTTCTACACACTCTGTGGTCAAGCTGTGACTGTATGAATGGCTTCTTGCAGTCGCTGTACAGAGCCCCATTCTTCTAACCCTCATCTGAGTATGACATCCGAGGGGGAAGCCCAGGGAGCCTGCAAGTTAAATGTTTTTCCTATCCCACTGGTAGGAATCGACGTATCAGGTGCTGTTTTAATGCATTTAAAGTAGAAAAACAAGGCAGTGTCCAACGGCCGTATGACAAGGACAGTAGTGAAAACTTGACTGTGGCTCAAGCTGTCTCTGCAATATGCAAGAGGAAAAGCAAAAACATCCAGTACAGTGACAGACGGCTCATTAATGCTCTAGGTTTGTTTGTCTTTAGAGTTACCATGCCCCCAAGAAGCTTAAATACCCCTGCCCCCCTAGGCCCTCATATGATCCTTATATAAATAGTACGACTACGGTGGAGTTCACTATCCCCTGCTTCTGTCCTACCACAGTTAACAGGTCTAGATGGGACACAGTGGACATTCCAGGAATAGCAGCATGAATCCAATAGCCACCTGTTCCAACTCCACATCAAATAGAGATCTAATTTTTTTTGTACCTATTCAGCACACCTATGCTGAAAGGTTCTAGCTATACCCATGAGGTGTATTTTAATTATTTTTCACAGCTCAAAGTAATCTCATCTTTGACCATTGCTTCTTTCTTTTAGTTTTCATGTAGCCTACAGACATTGTACAAACACCTGACACTAGCCCATTTCCTTTTATCAATGTGATTGTAGCACTGACACAACCACTGAAAAGATGGAATGAGCAACTAGTTAATCACAGAAAGAATATTTATGAATTAAAAAAAAAACAAACAAAAAAACTGAGGTTGGTCAGGGAGCAGCAGGGAGGAGCTTTGGGGAGAAGATGAATAGGGTCCTGTGCTCAGCCCCTGGGTGGACTGAACCCCTCTGTGTGAGCTTTTTTCGGCCTTGGCACACAGGACTGCCTGTGAGGAGCAGGTCGGAAGCAGGAAGTGGTCGTGTAAGGCGATCTGCAGATGCAGCACAGAGCTCCTTTTCAAAAGCAGACCCCTTAGTCCCATTCTACACAGCGACACACCAGGTAGTCCTCCTGGTGTAGCTGCATCAAAACACAGGCTATACTCACACAGAAGTGACAGACAGAGAGGGAGGGGGATAAGAGGGCTATCGAGAGAATTGGCAATAAAAATATGGAGAATAAAATCTGAAGTGATGCAGAAAGATAATGGTGTACAACAAAGACATCAAGCTTTGCCACGCAAGTCAATGATCAGCGAGGAAAACTGCAATTGCAGAGTTTGGAATGTTAATGTACTGCTAAAATGAGAATTCAAACCTCAGATGTGCATCAGATAATTTTCCATTCCACCATTCTGCAGGAACTTGTTGAATTGCATCTGTCTGTTGCAGAAAAGCTGCTGTATCATCCCATCCAGATTGACAGTCTGCATTCAGACCCCTGGGACTTGCTGGAATCTGTATCCTCTCTGCTTGGCTTCCTCTCCTCTTTCCCGATCCCTACTTCCCACCCTATCTTCCTGTTTTATTTCTTTTTTTTTCTCTGAGACTTTCTTTCTCTCTATTTCTTTCCTCTTTTTGACTTTTGGATTTCCAAGTTAGCATAAATATTGGTTGAAAATCGCTGAACTTTGTTATACAGTATCTGATTTCAGATCCTTTAACTGCCCAAGACCATCCTCTTTTTTCCGTCTTTTTTTCAACATTTACAGATAGTTTTTGCAGCTGAAAATACAAAAGGTTTCACTCACAAAGATGGACCCCTGAAAAAAAACACTTAGTTAAAATGCTTTGCAGTAATTTGAGGCACTCCAACTAGTCAATGTCACATTCCCCTTATTTTTGCTTTATTTGTCATGGCTTGTCCAAACTGTCACTGTAAAGGATACCATACTGTGCATGCTACCCTGTTTCCCACAGCACTAAACAAACACACACATTATAAGGGCAACATTAGAATCATCCTTAACTTTGACTACATGACAGCTCACCTCTGATTCAGTTGTTTCTGATGAGATTTTTATTCATCCAGTATTCATTGTTAGTGTTTCCAAGCTCTGGTTTAGGAGCAGCTAAGCAGCTGAATGGACAATGAAACATTTTCTAATGTTTGTTCAGAGAAGGCAATTTTTGTAAATGAGTTTTGTGTATGGTTGCCCATCAATGTCACAGCTCAGTAGCATTTCTGGCTGTATTGAAGTGATGTAAAATAAATGACTAAAACAGAGCCATGAAGTTATGAGTTGTACTATTACAACATACAGTTATGGAGTGCTCTGGTCAAATCTGCTAAAAGTACATGTTTCTGGCAGATCCTTTGATGTGAGCCTTTGAAGGTCAGTAAGGGAAGTCTTTGGAGCTCAAAGACCAAAGAAAAAAGGCTGATAGATTCCAACTCACCCCCACCATACAAAAAAAAAGAAAAAAAAAGTTAAACTGCAACTGAGATGCAGCTGTCTTGTGTATATTTTTGAATTCCATGTCATGCAGTGACACAGGCAACTTAGGAAAGCCTGAGTCGTAATTAGTTCATTTGGACATTTCCTTGGGCTATTTAAAGAAAGGCAGGCAGAGAGACTGAATTTGGAAAATGCTGGTACTTACTCAAGCACACTTTGCCTGGAATTCCCTCTTTACCCTTGGCCAAGGGACTACTGATTTTGGCAATGGTGCAAATTGGACTCTAGAATAAAAATGGAAAAGGGTGTGGGTGTTTTGTTTTGTTATTTCTTATTTGCTGACTTTCCCACCCATCTCTTACAATAAGATCTAGAACTAAACTGTGGAGAAAAATCTCTCAGGTTCGCCCCCAAAGCACTTAACTCCAAATAACCTCAGCTTATGGTCTTTTTCTTCGAGTTAGCTGTGTTTCCTCTAGCATTAAACCATGACTGCCAATCATGCGCGTGCTCCATTGACATTCATCTTAAATCTTCTATAAATATTTTTGTTTCCTCCCAGCACCAACCCCCACCTGCCCTTCAGTTCCTGTGGCCTAGTTCCAAACTCAAGAATATTTCTTCCATGTGAGAATTAGGTGGAGAAAGAACAAAAGTGTAAATAAAGACAGAAAGACAGAAGAAAGAGAAATACCATGATAGATCATCTGGCACTTTGGTTTTAGTAGGATGTAAGTTGATTGATTATCATTTTCAAGCCCTTTTCTTGTCTTTGTGCCAATCTGCTAGTTGTAATTCTAAGCCCATTCTCTCAGCATACATCACATGCTACCTTTCAGCAAGTATACTGGAAATGAATAACTTCCTATCACCAGTCAGATCTCCCCTTTGATTTAAATGTCTACATGCCAGTCTGTGACCCCGGCATTAAATTAGACTAAAACGTTCTGTTTCATCTGCTGGGTTAGTAAAGAAGCATTATCTCTACTCCCCTTTAAGTGTCTGCGTGCATTCCAGTCACACAATGTATACTGAAATTATGCAGGAAAGCACTTGTACAGTCTGCAAAACACCTTCACATAGATCCACATATATACAATTATATTTGAATGGCAAAATGTAGTCACACGCTCAGTGCATTTATGTAAAGCCTCAAACATTCTCCTCTCTTAATTGCTAGCATGAACTTAGACCAACAGTTCATTTGCAAATGGTGCTTGTGTAGATCTGTCAGCTCTGTAATCTCACAGGAAAACTGTATTTTATGAAAATTAGCTTGTTTTATTTGGCTTTTGTGAATTTGTAGAGCCCAGTTTCTCAAGGTTTAGGGGAAAATCCATTTCACATTCACATGTCAGGACTTGACTGTCAGTCTACTTGTCAAAGTGCAAAGAAACCTCTGTCTTACAAGTAAAAGTCTTACCTGAAGGTGAAAGGTTAATATTTTGGCCTAAAGGTACACTGGAGTCCTCTAACACACTTTCTCCTGATGTTCTCCAGTGCATATCTGCCAATCTCAACCTGCGCAAATACCAACTCATAATAATACTTCATGTGAAGGCTCTGTAGAGGGTGAAAAAAATCCAGAAAGTTGCTTCTATTTTAAGGAAATCCTGCTTTATGTGGCTTGAGCTGCAGTTGGAACTGCTTTATTTCAATCAAACACATGAAATGTTTTAAATTCCAGATGATGGTGGGTTTGTATTTAGTTGTTTTGCAGAAGAATATAAAATTTCCTAACTGCTCAAAACATCAGCTCCCACTGTGAACCATCAGCCATATGCCAGCTGTGAAAATCATTATTGAGCTTTTTTGACGCTGAACAAACAATATCATGTGCTGAATAAGTATTTTGCCATATATGCAATATGTATGAGGATAAGTGAGCTTCTGTCATAGTGGCACAAGGACACAGTTATCTACAACCTTGCCTGTGTGTGCACGCTTTCTTAGGTGAGTTTGTTCAGTGATTCATGGGTGGGAGGGTGACGGGTCGGTAAGAAAAGGCTGAGTCCCCAGAGGCCACTGATACTTGGGCTGTAATTCTGCTTCTGCAGGCCCAGTCCCATCTCTGGACTTCCACCTATGTGTTGTGGCTCCACTCACTGCCTCCAGCTTCCTTGAGGTAATGGAGCGAATCGTACAGTTCCTTCAAAAATAAAAGGCTTCCTTCATAAAATAGCATTAATCAATGAAAACAAAAACTATACTGGCTTGAAGGTAGATTACAAGATTTCAACTTGACACAAACGAATGGCACTGTTTTGGTGGTGAGAATGTAAATTGATTTTTCACTCGTCTTTTTCAGTTGAGTTCAGTTCTATTCAGCAATTTGATGGACAGTTTAAACTAATGATTTATTATTTCCTGGTAGTGTGTGTTGCTAAAATAGTTTAAATCGAGTTAGTCATATTTCATGCCTCCCTCATTATTCAAATATATCAAGGGGGGGTCCATCTACTACATGTATTATTTCTTTCCATGAAAATAGTCTTTCTTTTTTTTGCTTTAAAATGTTACATATGTCATTAGACCTTTGCGTTATTTAGTATTCAGGTATTAATGAATAATATTACTACAAAATAATAATAATAATAATAATAAGCCTTGCATCTTCTGACATGTGTGCAAATCGTTGTTACTCCACTACAGCTCTGTTACTTTTATGCCGGGTTGAAAGATTTCATAGGTAACGAGAATATGGCCTGAAGTGTCACTTGAGATGGAAAAAAAAAAAAAAAAAAAAAATCTTAAACAAGGTTAAAAACTGGAATTTCAAAGTAGGCCATTGTTAGTTATTTAAATTATACAAAAGAATTTTCCATTTTAGAATATCATTTTCCATTTAATTTAAAAGAACATTGGATTACTTTTGGAAGTATTCCATCCCTTCTATCATGAAAACCCCCCAAAAGTAACTTTAGATTCCCTTCCCAGTCCTTCTTGCAACAAAGTAAACCCCCCAGAAGCTAGTTCAGGCAGTCACTCAAGTAGCATTTTAAGCTCATTTTCCCCTCTCTGCGTGGTTTAGCCCAATTATTCCATCTTGTCCGTAGGTCTTTAAGGAACAACAGGTATTCATCTCTGGTATACTTGCTGATGTCTCTCAACTGCCAAGCTTGCTGATGCTCCTAAAATCCTGTATGTTTGACAATTCTATGACAGCATCTCTACATATGCCTAATTAATGGGGCTTGGTCAAATTGGAGTATAGACACCAACTGAAGTGTTTTATTATTTAGAAAGAATTTGAAGTCTTCATTATGACAGTTCACTGACTGAGCTGTGTATCACTTTATAGCACTGTGTCACATCAGCAATGATGAAACAGAGCTACAGTGGACATCATGTCAGAGACAACTTAGAGACTTAAGAAAATAGTAGAACAGAAAATGAGGGGAATGTGAAGCAAGAGACTAAAGCACTAAAAAGCCGAAAAAGTTCTTTTGTTCCCCCCCTTTCCAACATCTAAAGACTGTATGTGTAGCCAGTACCGGTATGTGGTATCATATTAACCATCTATTGGTTAAATTAGGGCCTAAAAGTGTGACCCCAGACATCATTGCTGTAATTACATTTGAGGTTTCACACTGCTGTTCATGAATCCTTGTCACATTCCATCATAGTTTCTTTTACATTTAATAAAACCTTAATGATTTTGATAGGCAACCAAAGACTTTTGACCAGACAGAAGAAAAGACAAGCAAATATTGACACATTGAAAATGGAATGCAGGAAAAATAACTCCTGAAAGAGGGATTTTGTCCATTAAGGATAAGGTTATTGTTGTTCTAAGTAGAAGTCAGGAAATTTTGTCTAGATCACCTTTTCGCTAATATCCTCTCCTACTCTGACATGTATAACAGTCTATAACACTCTATACCTTTTTCATTCACGACCACACAAGTAATATTCCATAGACATGCAGAAATCCGGGAATTGGGGTCAAAAATAGGAAAAAATAACCTTTATATGCTCTAAAACAAAGATTCCATCATGTTTGTGGAATGTTGTGGTTAGCAATATGGAAACAGACTGACTCTAAAATCCAGTGGTTACAAAAAAATAAATAAAAGAAAAAAAAACTTGTCTGAGAAGTAGGAAAAACTTGGGAGGGGGTAAGGGGAGCCTCTGGAATTACACGCCAAAACTCCACGCGTGCACACACATAAATGCACACAGACACACAGTCATGCTCCCTGTATCTTCCCCACTGAGGAGTTAACCACATTGAGTGAAGGGCGGGGTTTGGGCTGGAGGTGGTATTGAGGCACAAGTATAACTGCAGTTACTGTTTCTTTTGAGGCTCTCAGACATTAACAACTTTCAAATATACCTTCAAAAGTTCATTAAGGTGAAAATCAGATAATTAATTCACTGTCCTATCATTAATTGAAAAAGTAAGATTGACTACTGATAGGCCACCACTGTTCACACATCCGTATTAATAGTTTTTGTTTTAACACTCATGTGCTGGTAGTGTCATGAAATCATGCCAGACTCCCTGACATATCTCTCTTCCTCTCTTGCCTTTAAACAGACCGAAGTGCTGAGATCTGAAAGGCAAAAATGCTTGCATAATGGATGTTTCCAAAAATACAGAGGAGTAGGCAGGCGTGCTGACCGAGGTTTTGGCGGAGTGCCCTAGCATGGGCCCTGGGCCAGCCATTCTCACTGTGCATTTCCTTCACTGGACCAAGCGTGCTGGAAGAGGTGTGAGGGGAGCAGTCAGACAGCATTTATTCTACCACCTGATCCTCCCCCCTGTATCCCTCCAATTACACAGCCTGCTAGACTACAGATGCTGAAACCTTACCACTCCTACATTTTTGCTTCCTGAAACTCATCCTTTGTACAATTTTCCCACTCCTTAATGGCAATCCCTGCTCCCCGATAATGCCTTTACTCTCTTCTCCATCATCTGTGACCTCATCATCTCTCATCTTCATCTATCTTCTCTTTCTCAGTGGTCTTCAAAACCACTTAGTGATGATATTTCAGTGTGTAAGCATCTGGAAAAGATGAACAAGTAAGGAAATTCCTACTGATGCCAGTTATTGATTTGTGTTATTATAAAGGAAACCATTGTTTGGCTCTAATAGTACTTTTTTTCTTTGGGGAGTCATCGTCTTCAGGATATAACTGTTTTTGTGGTATCTATGTAAATGTTAAATTGCTGCACTGTCCATCTTTGTTGCTAGGATCTGCTTTTACCATTTCTTGTAGCCACCTTTGGGTGTGCTCCTGTTACACAGCACCTATCAACAGCAATCTCAGGTAGCTCAGAAGAAAGATTCTGTGTCCATCTTCTTTTGCCCTGAAAAGATTTAGAGACTATTTGGGGTATTTTGGGGTTTCAGCCTCTTGAAAAGTAGAAACTACAAGAACAGCTACGTAATGCATAAATGTGATGAATGGAGATTTTCACTGTGCTACTGCCATTTATTCACAATCCAACACCACAAACATCCTGTACCAAAATGACAGGAAAAAGACTTGGAGGAAATTGAGTTTTCTTTCAAGCACCTTTTACCCGCTTCCTCATTGCTCCAAGAAACCAACAGACAGACCCTGAGAGAGTAATGAAAAAAAAATTATCCACTTTTGTTCCAGTTAAGTGCTTGCACACAAACAAAAACACATATGGGGCTATGCCACAAACATACCAATTGCTAAGCACTCAGCAGTCTCAGGCATCAGGGTGGTGTTGTGGTCAAGCCATATGGGGCGCCACTGCTTGAGAAACTTGGTGATTTGACAGGAGGCTTGAGGAACACAACCACACACACACGCACACAGAGACACACACACACAGCCTTAACTGACTTGTAAAACTCCACTAAAAGATGATTTATGGAAGATATTTTAGACCAGCCACTCAGAATTTGATACCAGGTTGGGCCGAGCTTGCAATACTGCCACTAAGACACTTTTGTTTTACAGTCCAACAGTAATTCCTACATCTTAACTTGAAATTGAACAAGCCTACCAAATACACTTCTAAATCAGCTCATGAATATGCGTGAACTCTGTATAAATTCATTCAGGCTTGTGTGGCAGGGGACCGGCACAAGGGATGAAATACCAAGGCACAGGGCTGTAGAGGAAGTCGACAGGCCAACTGACATCTCAGGCATTAGTGCTACTTCTCAAAGGTCCCTGTGATACTCATACAGTTCTTTTTGCTGTTGGAGGCATTCATTCTAAGGCCCAGACCGCAACAGCCAGTCTGGGCAAATACAATTGCGTATATGATTTATGATTGTGACTGTTGACTTTGCGGAGCTGGATCAAGCATTACCCACTGGAGATGCTGGCAGAGCCATTAACCCCCAGTTTCCCCAACCTGTGGCAGAGATAGTTGCAGACATTCTGGCTTTCAAATTCTGTGGAGCTGTAAAGGGGATGTGATTTTTCACAACCAGGTCTAAACCTAGCAAGCTTTCGGCTTCAAGCTTCCCTCCCAACCTGTTAAATACCTCCCAGAGGTTTACCCGAGGATGAGACAAGGAAACACATACCAGAGTGTTCATCTCTGGGTAAAAATGGGCAGTCATATCTTGCAATACCATTCCTGTGGTGAATGAATGTAAACAGACCCTAAAGGTGCAAAGCCGCAGGCCAAACCATCTTATCTGATCTGTATCCCTGGATCATGTTCTGAGCACTATATACTTGTAAGAGAACCTGACTTAATACACATCCAAAATTCACCCCTTAAGACCTGTCAGAATGCAAGGCCTCATTTGCACTGTAAAGCAGTCAATACACCAATCATCCGCTGAGCTTTTGTTGTTAATAAGAAAACAAGACTTATCCTTAGAAACCTCTGTGTCTTTCATTCTGTGCAGGATTACAAATATGTGTTTTCTGGATTGTAGATGATTTGTTTATTTTGCCAGGCTTCATAAGCCCATTCTGTGCTTGTCTGTCATCATCTGCCAGTTTAATCAGGCCATGCAATATGTCAAACAGTCATATCATAGGTTTGATGCTGAGATGAGTTAAGACTTCTGCAGAAGGAATTTTAATCTACTGCAAAGTAAATAAAGATACATTTTTTATAAAACAAACTGTACATAGATGAAATGTAGATGTTTTTTACTCAAATAACTAAATATAAGCCAACCTCATACCTACCTGCAAGAAAATACCTTGTAAATATATTGATTGCTTGTAACTTTGAAGCTTTAAGAGGGAAAATGTAGTAAGACACAGAGCCTTTAATGTAATTAAAAACACTGCATTACCATAAGTTAACTTATCAAGCCTAAGCCTCTGGACTGATAAAGAGGCTTTCAGGAAAGAAACAAAGTCAAGTGCTGATCCCAAAATGAACCTCTGAGGTTTAAAAACATAGTCCCTGAAGAGATTTATGAGGATGGAGATATTTACAGTATCTTTCTCTCTCTGCACTTTTGACCAGCCTTTAGCTGGTCTGAAAATTTATGGTGCAGATGGGCACCTTGCAGCAGGTGTGTTTGATAGTCTTCTGGGTAGTCTTTGCCCGAGGGAGGGGCCCCATGCACGCACACATTCCACAGTTTTTTTTTATACAACAGCTCTGGGATTTCATCATACAATTAGTACACACTCCCCACAGGCTAAGACCTTCTCCAGCAAAGCTGTAAGAATACCCTTTAAACTGTCAAGAATAGGTTTTACTAAAGGACACTTCAGTATGGTAGATAGTAGCCAGATCAGGTAAATAGAAGTCTCTCCAGCCATAGACCTCCCCCAGCTTTGGTTATGGCCAGGGGAGGCAGACAAGAAGGTGGGATGGAAGTTTAGTTACCAGACCTAGAAATTACATTTTGGTGCTACCTCCAGGTTTCATTTGGTCTGACCTCAAAAGAAGCAAAAGGCCAAAGTAAACTGGGACTTGAGAAGCGGTGTCTGGGATGCCTGAAGAAAGGCTACAAACGTCAGTGTGCGCACAGTTCTCACTGTCTAAGAGCTGGCTGACTAATCCTCGATATTCCTCCATGATCTAAACCTGAAGCCCTCTGTAGCAGCAGAACACTGTAGCATTGTGTCCCTGTTTTTAAGGAGTCTGTGATTCATTTACTGGCATAGCTTTTTGGATCCATTTACTGTATTTTTCTCATCCTTAAAACTGTAGTGAAATTCATCTTTTTAAGACCAAACTGGTTTCATGGGATTATTTGTATTAAGTGTGATGTATATCCACTCACTGCAGTCATGGAACCTAAAACCAAGAAAAATCTACATTTACTTGTTGAAAATGTATTAATGAATTCATGTTCTCTCAGGAATATGATGTTTAAGTATCAGTGTGAGAGAAAGTTTAGTTGCTAGTTGAAATGTTCAGTTGATTATAGTCTTCTTCATTGATTCAGTCCACTGCACTGCTGTGTAATGATGCAATAGTGCTCTCTGCTGGCAGAAACACAAAGCATTGTATCTGTGCTTAATCTATCACATTAAAATGACTCTTTTTATGCAAAATGCACTATTTGAACTAATTGTACAAGAAAAACCCTAACCTTCAATAATGTTATTTTGTTCAGAAATTCCTTTAATGTCTGTTATAAAATATGAACACCTATTTGTTTTCTCTTCTGAGTGTTGTTTCATGCTTTGACTTCACATTTAGGATGTATTACTGTTCAGAGAAGATAAACACATAAGTAAATAAAGCTCTATTTATTTAAAGCATGCCACCTGATCCTCTTCTTTTTTTCCTTCCAGGTCTGCTTTTCTTCAGATCTGCAGTCCACAATGAGGGTGAAGAGATGAGTTTGCACCAAACAGCCCTGTCCCTGCAGTCCCTGCTCTTGGACATTAACTGAATCCCATTACCAAGAAGAAGATGTCCCTGTCTCCCAGATAGCACTTCTGAGGACCAGGCCTTCACAGCACAGACTGTGCACCATGGCAGGAGAGACTCAGCAAATGCATGCCGTCAAAGAGCTGGATGCTGAGTCCAAACAGCAGGATGAGGGGACGGCGCTGGAACAGCAGAGTGACAAAACCACAAAGGAATCTTCAGAGCACTTTTCAAGCACAGGCACTGAGGCCAGACTCAGTAGCAGAGGGGCCAAAGCTGAAAAACTAGAGAAGGAAAGGGACTGTCCACAGCAGCGTGAAGCTGTCATACGGCCACAGCAGGCAGGGAAGATTGACTTCAGATCACTGCAAAACAAATCAAAATTTGCCACTGACAAGACTTGGTCAGGTGGGAAAGGCAGTCCCCAGTCACCAAGTGCAAAGGGCCGCAGCCGAGAAAAGGTGAAGCGGTCAGGAAAGACAGAGCGTGGAAACCCACAACAGCTGTACAGACTAAGCATTACAAATCCACGCACCATTGGTATTGCCTACCCACAGCAAAAGGTTTTGCCACCCAAGAAGTTGGAAAGCAGTCGTGGCCCAATCCCTGACAACTACAGATTTCACGCTCCCAGTATACCAGAGAGAGAAGTTGAGCTCCAGCAGGAAGAGCTCAACTACAGCCGCTGCTTCCAGGAGACCCCCCCTAACATTACCTCCCCAAATTATACCTCACAGGCACTGGGTTCCTCAAGTGGAACATCATCTCACCATCATCCACCCATGTCACAGCAACAACAGCCAGCGTCAATGGAGAACAGCACCCAGCCTGGTAGTCAGCTGATTATGGCTGACTTTCAACTCAATAGCTCTAATTCATGGCAGTCTCCTGAAAGGACTTTTAATGGTGCTAACTATGGAGTTTCATCACAAAAATCTACTGCCCACTCAGAAAGCAGTAAGGGAGGTGCTTTTATGCCTGTTCCATTTCAGTATGGATATCATTTAATGAAAGAGTCAACCTCTAACTCTTTCCCCTGTGAACAGAACCCCCAGTCCCAAGACTTCACAAATTCTTCTCTTGGCTCTGTTCATGCTAACCACAACTCTTTTTCCTTTACACCAGGAGAAGGGCAAAACATTGCTCAGAGCAGCGCTCAGTTCAGTAGTGAACATCAACCAGGGGAAAGAAGCTCATATCCCCACCTCTCACAATCACAGTTTATTCAAGGGGTGGCATCATCCATCCAGTGTCCCAGGAATCTGAGTGAGGACTCAGCCAGCAGTGACAGTTCTGGCTCCAGTTCACAGCAGTCCGACCAGGCAAAGACTGCTCTGTCTGAGAGTACAGACAATATTGTACATGCAGCCAATCCAGATGCAACCATCGCCTCGGGGAGTAAGAGAAACTGTCACCCAAAAGACACAGCTGCCAGCCAGAGAACTCTCATTCAGGGAAATGTGCATGCAGGAAATATTTCACAAGGTCCAGGTTCCCCAATGCATTTTCCCAACAGAACATTTAACAGTCCTTCAGTCAATAACATTTGCACAGGCTCCTTGCCTTTTGATAAAAACATCAACAGTAAGGTTTTGAACAGGTTACCACACTCATGGGAAGGGCCTAATAAGCCATATTCACCAGCTGATCAGAACACCATTCAGTACAATGATATTAATGAAAAGTTTCAGTTTCAGAACATGACAGCTATTGATCAAAGGTCAAATTCATCTAAAGGTAGCAGAATGCCCTGGCAGCAAATACGGCCAACGTCTGCCATGCAAAACCCAAATAGAATAGAATTATCAAGGCAAATAAGAAATCAAAAACTGGCTTATGTAGTTTCCCCCTCTGAGTGGAAGGATGAGAGTAAATCACATAAGCAAAACTCCTTGAAAAACCCCAGTTCATTTCAGAACAGCAGAAGTAGTGATGGGTTTTCAAACCAAAGACAGGAAACTTTAAAACACAACAGTAACACAGTTTCAACTTTTAAAGTAGAGATGACTCATGCACAAATATGTGACTCCAAGAACAAGGCAGTATATTTTGGGCTTAACCAGTCTCTACCAGCAGCACTGTCAAGAAACTATAACTATCCACAACTGCAGGTCCCACCTGTGGGACTAATGATGGTATCACCATACGAGTCCCCTTTGCCCTCCCCAGTTCATAACCCTGCATCCAGTAGTACCTGCTCCTCCCTTTCCCCAGCATCCACCAGCCCAGTTAACATCAATTCAGAGGACAGTCAGTTGTCAAAGCCAGCACCCCCTCACCCATTCTATAATCAGACCCAAAGTAAAACTCAGTTACCCTCAGATCATCTGAGCACACACTCTCACCAGTTTCATCCTGATGCCCAACAAAGTCTGCCTTATGCACCAGACAGAACCAAAGATGACATGATGAGCTACCAGCAAAACAGCACACAACCAAAGACAACAATGGATGGAAGCAAAGGTTACATGGATAGTTTTGGAGTAGAGCACCACCAGCCTCCACCCCCATACTCTGCACACGAGCTGTTAGCCAGTTCATTAGCCACAGCAAATCTTGATCAGTTAGATGTTCTTCTGACATGTAAACAGTGTGATCAGAATTTCAACAACTTGGTTTCCTTTTTAGGCCACAAGCAATATTGTGCTCAGCACACATTTGCACAAAATGACCTCAAAGATATATCAAAGATAGAAGACAACAAAAAGTTCCATGCAGAACCAGTTAAAGCAGTTTCAACTGTGTCAAATGTGTTGCCTTCAAGGTGTCCTTCTGATCTTCACCTGTCATTACTGGGCCTCAATAAAAATGGAGAACTGATATCTGACAGTGAAATCAAAGGAGAGACTAAAGATGATCCATTGAAACTAAATCTGTATTCCAGTCCAAGTAACCTTCCTGTCCCTCTCCCAGACCTGGAAATGGAGGACGCCAAATTAGACAGCCTCATCACAGAAGCTTTAAATGGACTAGGATATCAATCAGACAATGCAGAGATAGACAGCAGCTTTATTGATGCATTTGTTGATGATGACCTTACCACTGTCAAAACATCATCAAACAAACAATGCATGAAAACAAAAGAATCCCTGGTCTTTGAGAGCAAAAACAAACAAGCAGTTGATGACAGATCTTTCACACAGGGAAAGTATTTTTATGACTCTGATGTTGAGAGCCACGAGAAAGTATCTGTGAATTTGGAGCAAGATGGGAAAATTAACATTAAAAAAGATGTCTCTCATAAAAATTCAAGAACTGCCTCAAGGGAGAAGACATGGGAACAAGAAAGCAAAGTGAAAGAAGCGAGAAAGCTGCGCAAGAGTGAGGAGGAAAACACAAACACACAAAGGCTTTTCTTATCCAGGAAGTTCTCTGAGCGTTGTGGTGTGAAAAGCTTTAAGGAAAGCTCTGCACTTCTGGGGTCAGCACCCTCACAGGCCTCTACATCTCCAACCTCAAGAACAGCACCTAAAGAGGGCAAGAGGAAAGGCACTGGAGGGGGTACCTGGAGCAAAGAGCTTATTCATAAAATAGTTCAGCAGAAAAATAAACTTCATAAGCTCCATGTAAAAGGCACGAAAAACCTTCAGTTTTCCTTGGTGATGGAGAGACTCACTCCCACTGTGCAGAACCCTGCATTTGGGGAATATGACTATGTGTCAGACTCAGATGATGAATGTGAGCCTGTTAAAATAGCAAGCCAAGGCCGACTGAATCAAAGCAGTCGCTGTAAATACACATATACCAAAGAGTGCAAATGGAGAGCAAGGAGCGAAAGGGACCAGGCGGCATGGAGACATGAGTCGAAAGAGTGCTTTGAGATGAAAAAAAGTGAGGAGTTGTCTCTCTCGCCTGAAAAACATGGTTCTCACCAGAGACTCAGAAGGAGAGGCAGCAGGTCATCTACAAGCAGTGACCTCAGCACATCTGTGAGTGTTTCAAGTGATAGCATCAACAGCCCCAAAAGCACTGACCGTACCGACTCAGACAGTGAGAAGAAGACAGATAAAAAGAAGGAGTCACTAGAAGATCAAACCAATGACAAGTCCTCCCCACAGAAGATATTTAAGGAGTCCAGCACACTAGCGCTGACATTCACTAAATCTGTCAAGAAGTATAATACCAATAAAGCCATTTATTCTGATAACAAAACCAGTACCGAGGATCAAAGGAAGTCTTCAAATTCAGAAGCTGCTAATCAGGTGTCATACTCACAAAAAGCGAGAGATCAAATGAAGAAAATTGAAAAAAGAGGAAACACTCATACAAAATCAAGGGAGAAACTTGCTCATAAAAAGGAATTGGTCTCAGTTGTCACTTCAGACAGAAACACCCAACAGAGAGCAGACAACCTGTGCACCAAACAAGAGCAGGTACAATGCAGCAGCACAGATAACAAGACACCACAGTTTGATTCACACTCTCCCACAATCACCAAAGAAACTGATTTTATTACTGACAGAGAAACAAAGATCAAAAGAGGAGAGGGACCTCAAGCCACAGAGCCAGACCTAACAGGCACATTGGAGAAACAGAGCGACAGTGTCTGCATGGTGAAAGAGGCTATTACTTTAGTCAATGACCTAGACACACACAAACCTGCATCACTTTGCCAATCTTTGATGGATGAGGTGTGCCTTTCCCCAACTGAAAGTCAAAGCCCATTAATACAAAAAGATGCACTCCACCTTATGCCCTACCCTCTGGATCAAGATCAAGGTCTCATGAAATCCCCACTTTCATTTGACACCTCATCAATGTTTGCAGACCTCGCAGGATTCGATAGTGGTCTTTACTCTGAGATGCCTATGCAGAAAGAGGGTTTCCATTCAATTGAGAACACAGCTGATAAAAAGGAAGAGTTTGTGTCATCTTTCTCTCCTTTTCTGGAACAAAGAGACTGGAACCTCATAGTTAGTCCTGTGCTTCCAGATGACATATCTCAGTACAAAGGCAACTCTGAGAAATCAAATGAGAAGAAGGCAGATTACAATCAAGTTTCTTTGTCTCTGCCAGAAAAAATAATTGACTACAGTGCAAATCTCAACAGCTGTGCATCTGAAGATGAGCTGGAGATAAAGAGAATAGTTAATGAGCTTGAGAACCAGTTACAGACGACAAAGTTGGAAAGTCCACCAGTACTGGCTCAAGATGTTTCCAAGCAGCTGCAAATGAGCAAATTTTCACCTTTACGACTGGGTGATGAGTGTGAGAATGAGGGCAGCAGTTTGAATATGAAGAACGCAGAGCAAACAATAAATGCACCTGTATCAAGAATGCCTTCAGAGCCTTTCCCTGAACCAGCACTCCCGTGGCCCAGTGCATTCCAGTTTGGGTTAATGGATGAGCATCCTAGCCCCCACACTCCAATTCATAATGAATCAGCAGCACTGAAACAACAACAGCTCCATCCTGACCAAAAGCCAGAGGAGAAAAATGTTGAAAATGAGACTCCCGTGGAAACAAAGGAAGAGATTTTAGAACAAAAAAGATACACAGAAAATCTCATGAAAAGCCTGGAAGTGATTTCGGACTCTATATTCAAACGAGAACCTATTATATCAGTACACAAAAAGCAAAATGTCAACTCTCTCACAAGTCAACAATGTGAAGAAACTGAATGTCAGGCCACTGATGCAGCTGAGAGAGATAGCCGTGAAAAGGAAGCAATTACCAGAAAGGAGAATATTTCATCACATCCAAATATCAATGAGCGGAAGGATGAAATTGAATTCATTCTCAATGAGTCACAGTCATCTTTCTCCAACAAGACTGACCCTTCAGTCAGTGGCAACCAGCCAATTTCATCGCAGCCAAGTGAACCCACTGAGAACAGGGATTACATACCAGAGTCTGAAGTCACATCAGAGGATATTGCTGAAAATTGTCACATGACTGATTCTGCTAACTGCTCAAGTGTAGTGACATGTGACCCAGACAAGGTTGAAAAGCCCTGCAGTAATGCAGAGGACAATGTGAATCAACTGATTAAAAACAACATTGATGGCAGAGAATATTTGCCTGCTGAGGCAGTGAAGGGAATCACTTCTGTCCCAGCGGATTGTCCATCTTCACCAGCTCTGGCTGACCCCATTCAAAATATCAGTGAGAAAGTGGCAGATGTGATGAAAGCAGAACAATCTGCTCATGACCATGATAATAGACCTACTGGGGACATTAGTTCATCTTGTGCTGGTGAATTGACAATGAAATGCTCAGATAATCTAACTGAAGAAATAAGAGTTAAAATATCAAAACAAGAAGATTTAATGAAAGCTTCTCCCTCTAAGAACCCAGGTCCTTCAACTATATACAGTGAAACAGATATGCCATTGCAAATAGTTACCACAGAAAAGCCCTGTAGTCCAATGATGGAGGAAGCCAATACAGAAGGCTGCTGCTCACCCCTCCATGACATCCAATCTACAGAGGGACCGAGCAATCTGTTGATTCTGTCACAGTCTGATGGCATCATTAACAAAGATCCCTGCAAAATGACTCCATTTAATGAGTCATTAAAAACTGAAGCAGGTCTCGTCTTTCAGTCTACGCAGAAACAAGAAGAGAATGTAAATGTTCAAGTTATCAAAGAGGATCTTCCTGTTGATTTCATGGCAAGTCAGCAAAACTCCCCATGCAGAGAAGAAGCAGAAGAAAGTCACTACATCTTCTTAGACACTGCCTCACCAATCACTCCTCTTTTATCAACCTCCCAACAAAGACCAGTGCAGAAATTTGGCCCAGAGGAGGATTCATGCATGTCAAAAAATAAAAGCAACAATAAATGCATTGATCAGAGCTCAACTCAAAAAGTAAAATCTCCCATAGTTCATGATGACAGTAAAATCGTTGACGAGGATGTGAACAGCGATCGCTTAAATCCAACAGCTGGGAGGGACTGCTCTCTGATAAGTACACCTCAGATGGACTTGAGAATCACAGTCTGTAAAATACCAAACTCTGAAACAGCCATCTCCTCTGCACTTCCTGTGAGCAGCACAGCAGAACCAACAGAGGTGGCAGACCACCTTGAAAAAAGTGATCAAATGTATGATTTAAAGCTCAGTCCTCTCAACTACAACAACATCTCAGATGAAACTCCACAACTGAATCAATATGACTACATACCAATATCACCTGCCAGTAAGCCTGAGGAGAATCCAGAGACAGAGCAGAAACCCAGAGATGATTCTGAATCATATGACTTGAGCGTTAACCCTGCACTGATTTTTAATCAAACTGAGGCTGATACAGCAGTGTCACTCAACTCAGATCTTTCAGCTAAGCAACATCCATCAGATGAACCACTCATTCTCCAGCAGAGTATGAAATTCACGCATTTATCAATCAGTCTTCCAGCTGAAATCTCAAAATTAGATTCCTCTGCTGGTCATGTAAAGACAAGCTTGGACATTTTCCATAATGCAATTGAACCTGTTGAGCATTTGCATATGCACGCTGACCTTCTAAGCAAAGCTGAAACAGAGAATTTAAATTCTCATGAGGCTTCTGTTCAAGACAGTACTCTTCTTAAAAAAGACTTTTCAGATGGTCCGCCCACTCCTAAACCACTCATCATCTGTGAAAATGAACAAATGTCCCCTTCAACGGACCAGTCAGAGAAACAGCCATCAATGGAGACCGGCAAGTGTTCAACAAGTCACCAAGCACACAAAGAAACAGCGCAAAAAAAGTCACAGAGCAATGCTCAACAGGGTAAAGTTCTCTGTGAGATTTGTTTAATGTGTTTCAGAACGGTGCCAGGCTTAAAGAGACACAAGGCCATGAAGCATTTGGTCAAAGCTGAAAAATACATTGGCCCACAGAGCACAACTTCAAGCCATCAAGGGACCATGCTTATTTATGAAGCACTGCAAACCACAGAGAAAAAACATAAAGATGATTCACAGACTTGTTTTCCAACAAAAATAGATGGGCTGCCTGAGATAAGTAGCTCTCTCGTATCTAAAACGGCAGAGACTGAGTCAGTCCTGGAGGAAATGGCAGCTGAGAGGAGTGCTGCGGCAGTAGATGAGTTAGGCCATCAAAACCCTCTCCTGCCAGTAAAGGCAAAGAAAAACAACAAAACCAGAAAGAACAGAAATATTGAGCTTAATCCTGACCCTTTCTCTGATGAGCTTCTGAATATATTAAAAACAGACATACTTCAAGCTATAACTCCTGATTTCAAAAGCAGCACACCACAAGAGCTCAGCACATCCCCCGAAATAAAAACCCATGACAGAACTGTTATTGGAATGGAGGAATTACCCCGCCACGTTACTTCAGATTCTGCTTTTGACAATAAACCCCAGTCTCCAACAAAAGAGAAAAATGTACTTAGTGAAACTGTTGAGCTTAATCAGATGGCTGACACGGAGGAGATGAAGTGTGCGAGCATGGCAAAGATAGCTAATTTGGAAGCGTGTGCAGACAATAATGTGGAAAGCGTATCTGAAGAAAACAAGATTATCAGAGAAAGTGATGAGTCTAGAAAGACTGTGTGTGCTGTGGAGGAGATGTGTGACCTGAAAGGTTCAGAGGACAGCCTTGCACAGGAGATTCTTAGAAAAGTGTCAGCAGAGATAAAATGTGAGAAAAACAAAAACCTCGCAGACAATATGCATCCTCTCTCCTGTCTGAATTCCCCACCTCTCAGTCCACCCAGCATTAGTCCTGATCTGCGTGCTTTACTCGACGACGACACCACATTCTCACAGCTGTTCCCCAGAGATGGGGAGGCAAAAAGGAAAAAATGCCCAAGAGTGTACACCAAAAGAAACAAAAGACAGAAGTTGTTACCCCATCCAGATGTGACTCCAGACTACCTTCCTCCAGAAACGTTCTTGCAAAATAAAGAAGAGTACATGGAGGCCCAAAGTGAGCAGACATTCTCTGACAATCAAACTAACCACTGTGAATATGAGACCATTTCTATTGATGACGCCATCATGTTGAACATGTGCCACAACAGCACTTTAAAGGCTGATGGTAAACCACTGGCAGAGGTTAACCAAAGTGATCAAGAAGATCTTCAAAAGGGCATAAAGGGGCTCAGCAACAATCTATTGAATCCACTGGAGAGCACTATCGATAAATCTACAATTGAATGGAGTGGGTCCAGTGACTTCAGTGGCTTTAACTGCATTTCTGGGACATCTGAATCCAGTATTTGTAAACCAGAAGAGCCAGCTGTCTCTTTTCCCCAGTCGCCTGTCCCCTACACTGTGGAGCCATGTGTGACAGAGAGCGTTCAAACCTTCCACAGCATTGACATCCAAAACATCAACACAACATTTCAGCTTCCCGAGATCCACTTCTTTGACTCTGATAAAGATATCTCCGTTGCTCCTCCTCCGGAAAGCGCAGACACGGAGACCAGAGATGATGAAAATTCAAAGAAAGTGACAGAGCGACGAGGCAGGAAAAGACAAGATGGAGGAATGAAGGTGAAAGATAAGCAGTACAAGTGCAAAGTGTGTTTCACCTGGTTCCTAACCCTGGGTGAGCTCAACTTTCACAAACTCTCTCACAACCCCTCTCCACCACCAACTTGTTACATGTGTGTGCAACGCAAATTCAGCTCCAGGGAGCAACTAAGAGACCACCTGAGGGAGAAACATGCCAAGAACAAGACGGGTATCTGGACTTGTGGAATGTGCCTGAAGGAGATATCAGATGTGTGGATGTACAATGAGCACTTGCGAGAGCACGCCACTCAGTTTGCCAGGAAAGGTCAGACTCAAGGCTCCATGTTAGGCATTCCAGGCTGCTTCATGCAAGAGACAGCGGTGAAGAACTTTATCTCCTCAATTATGCAACACAGACCCAGCAAAGCCAGTAGAGATTCCAGCAAAGCTACGAAAGATCAGGAAAAAGCTGCTTCAGACAGCACTGCGGGAGAGCCGAAAACCTCAGAGGGGCCTGAGCCAAAACTCCACAAAACTAAAAGCAGCACTGGAGCAGGTGGGAAGCAGAGCATGTTAACGCCACTCGAGGTCCTCCACAAAACAGAGGCGCCTAAAAGTGTGGAGATGCATCCGAACTGCAAAGACCCATCAAGAGACTGCCACCACTGTGGGAAACAGTTTCCCAAACCATTCAAACTCCAGAGGCATTTAGTGGTGCACAATTTGGAGAGGATTTTCCTGTGTCACAAATGCCCTGTGTCTTATCAGGAGGCCCAGGATCTCAAAGATCATCTAAAGAGCGCTCATGAGGAGGTGGATGAGTTGGATTCAAAACACACTACTCTATACACCTGCGAGCTCTGTGCTGATGTCATGCATGTGATCAAAAAGTCCTTTATCTGCAGCACCTGTAACTACACCTTCTCGAAAAAAGAGCAATTTGATCGTCACATGGAAAAGCACCTGTCGGGGGGGAACAAAATTTTCAAATTCCGAGGTGTCCTCAGACCTGTCTCAGTGTCTTTATCCAAAGAAAATGAATGTGATTCACCTGCAAGTAAGAAGAGGAGAATTCTGTCTGACAGCCTGCCAGAAAATAGCTCAGACAGCGGCATTGCTAGTGTGAGCTCACTGCACTCAAATCAGAACACTGACACACAGTCTTCAAAACCTCCCATATCCACAGCCGACGACGCCACTCAGACCACTGCAAACGAATACCACAATGACACAAACAATACAAATGTGAAGACTGAGGACATCGCTGAGGACTACTCCCAACTTCTTGTAGAGCTGGAGAAATGTATTAATATGAACTCCTCTGAGTCTGCTACACCCAAAGAAGAGGAGACTGAGCTCACTCCCTCACCTAGTCTTGATACAGAGGTTAATGGAAAATCAATTACTGAAACATGTGACGTGAAAGAGGAGAATGAGTCAGTCTGCATAAGAGCAGAGACAACTTCATGGACAGCATGTAAAGAGAGTAGTAGTGCAGAAGAGGAGATGGTTCAAGCCAAAGAAGGTGACACTACTGAAAATGAAGGGAAAGCAATTATGCATCCAGCAACTGAGAGCTCTTCTGTCTGCTTAAAAGAAAATCAAATTCTTTTAAAGACACCTGAGTCTTCAAAGCATGAATTAGCTGTTGATGAGATGAACCAACAGGGAGATGATGAGCATCACGCGTTGTCTGGAAATGACAGTAAACAGCAGGTACTATCTCATAGTGCTGAGCAGGAAAGTAGCAGTCAGATGAGAGATGTAACCCTCACTGCAATACCTGACAACACTAAAAACAGCAATACAACCAACAGTATGAAGGTTCCAGAATCAACACCAATCCTCTGCTCCAAGGTTTCTCTCAGTGCTCCAGCCTCAAATGAGGACAAGGACTCTGCGAGACAACAGAAGAAGAGGAAGGACATAAAATCCCTGCACGGGCTGCAGCGGGCCTCCCCTCCAACCACACAGGAGAACTTTGGTGTCGATTCTAAAGCCAAAAAGAAATTTCGTCCAAGCAAATGTGCAAATCCCTCTCTGCAAAGAAGGTCAGATGGAGCGAGTGAGTACCCTGTACTCTCCTCAGTGCGGGATGACGTTGTTGGCAACAAAATAGTTTCCAAGTGCAAGACTGTAAACTTGAACGTACAGTCAAAAAAAACTTTGCTTGATAGCTGTGTACAAAAAAAAACTGAGGTTGTTACCCCTCAAAATGGGGATTATAAAGCTAAAAAGGGACCTCTGGGGAGATCTGTGCAGCCCCCTGTATCAAAAGTGTCTTCAGTTCCTATGAACAATTCTTTGAATAAACCAAAGTCAAAAATGGGCGTTAGGTCGGTGGAGAGTCATTGCTACCGGACGGCAGAGTCCCAAAACTACCTTTTGAGTCAGTTGTTTGGCCAAAAACTCACTAGCTTTAAAATTCCTTTAAGGAAGGACACATCAGAATCTATTAACTGAGGGGGTGGGGGGCGGGGATATGAGGGATCTGTGAATAAGAGACTGTATATTTTCATTTATAAATGTATAAGACAATTCATTATGGTGAATGAGATTGCACAGCTCTTTTCTGTGAAATGCTATCTTACTTACTTACATAGTCACTTTATGTCTTCTTTGTACATGTGTTGTTACTACACAAATGTGAGGACAAATGGTAGATATGAACTTTGGGTCAAAGATGGATTTGCTAGTTGAGGAAATCATTGAACTTTTAAGAGATTATATTTCATTTGCCTAAAGGAGAGAAAAAAAAAACATACTTGAAAACCCAGTAAAATATATTCTCTTAAGAAATGCATGTTCATTTTGCATTTGTCACATGATTCTTTCAGTCTTTCTGAACAAATGACTTCACAATTGACTGTACTATTGTCTGTGCACCTTTCATACATGCGTCCAAAAAAATCCTTTTGGTATTTTTTGTTGTTTTTTTTTTTTAACTTTACTGTTCTGCAGTGACATTCATCATTATAGGCCTTTTGTAAAAACCTTACCTGGTGCTACATTGTGTTTAATTGTAATGTGAATGCTTATGTCCTCAGAGGAGAACATGAGATTTGTCGCAGTTACAGCACGTACATCCAACTGTTTTTACTGGTTCAATGTATTTTATGGAATATGTTAACCATCCGACTCATGCATATGTAGGCTGAAACTCATAATTAGGAAAACTTCCATTGTATAATCTCAGGTGCACACCAGGACATCACAGTCCTAAGACCTGTATTTGGAGTTCTTCCCATGCACTGATAATACCACACAAAATCACAAATCATCTGTGTCTGTAACTCCAAGCGTTTAATTATGAATAGTATTTACAAGGACAAACAAAGGTGCTTTATCTTGTTTATACTGTATGTACCTTATAATGTATAATATTGTAGGTAGGTTGTTGTTTGGTTCAATGATTCATGACAAAGCTTTATTTTAAATAATATGGAAAATGAATCAGATTGAAAAGAAAATGAATTGCAGAACCTCTTGCAAGTTGTAAAGTGGTTCACAAAGTGCCTCTTTTACAGTTGGTTATTAAAGATCTGTATTGGTCTCTCCTTTGTCTCTTCTTCCTTTGTTCGTGGAATGTTTTGAAAATGTTCCTGCTTCCCTGCAGACTGCATCTGTCACCACATGCATCAAACAGTGGAAGCACAAGGAAGATGCTTGTGCCTGGAGGCAAAAAACAGGTGCACACACAACAAAGTCTGACTTCCTTTTTTTCCTCTCAGATGAGCACTTCAGTTTGCTCACTCATCATCTGAAAGATGAGCATAAATGCATCTTTTACTACAGGGAAACATTTAACAGGAGAAAGATACATTATGCCAACCATATGTCTGTCTCCACTAGCACCGTTGAGCAGGAGACGAGGAGCTCTCACTTGTGTCAGGCTTCTGTCATGTTGCTCTCTCACCACATGTAAAATGGCTTCTGTTCCTACATGAACATTTTCATCATCACATAGGAATAAAAAGCCATATTACACAGTGGCATGCATGTAGAAACACACAGGGGATACAAAAAGAAGTGGTGTTCTCACATCTCCACCTGAATCACCATAAGACCTGAGAAGAAAAACAGAAAGAAGAAACAAAAGAAGATAGATAGACATGAGGCTATTTTCTTTGACGGGGGCTAAATCTCAAACATGAAGCTATGGCAAATAAAATAAAAAATGAAACCATATGAGAGCTGACTGACATTGGGATCAGCTCTGCAAGACATGAGCGCTTATGCAATCATCAGCAGGCTGATCAAACTGATTTATACAGATGAAAATATCGTTACTGTTTCAGCAAATTGTTGCTTTCATTTGTGTTATCGTTACACTGCTGTTTTCTGTAAACACAGCCATCAGTCTGCCATTGGCTGAGTGCGGAGGAAACAGCCACAGTGATGCTGAAATAAGTCCTCTAATTAATTTAGTGAGAATGTTTGGAAGCCCCCACAAACACCATATTGTTTAACTCAGTGAAAGAAAATAATGAAGCAAGCCTCACTGTTGAAGAATTGCAAATCTCAGTTGCTGTTTCTTTTTTTTTTTTTTCTGTACACCTACGTACAGTATCAAATTCTTTCAATCAGGATTACATTTAAATCCTTCATGTTGGCAGGTGCGTCTCATCTTGACCTTTGTTACAGTGTAGTAAATGTCATGAACAGCATGTTGGATATATAAATTCACCTTCAGTTACTTCGAAGCAGAAATCTTTAGAAAGGCTTTTTTCCAAGAAAAGAAATCCAATAAAAGTCAGTTTTGGTTGTTTTGTTTCAGATGACAGGCTTCACTGATAGATATCTGTAAAGTGTAAAACATCTTATACTTATTTAATATTCTGATCCATATAACAATAAGACCTTTGATAAAAATGCTCAGTAATAAAGTTGTTTTGTGTTTGAGATATAATTCCACCTGTAAAAATTTCAGAAATTTTATTTTACAAGTTGTTTTTTGTTTTCTTTTAGTTCAAATGTAACTTCAATAACAAATATCTCTGAATCGGAAAAAACACATTTAAAATTTAGCTATATATATTTTTACTTGTAGTGTATAAGTAGTAGCAGCCCTGTAGGCATAATCTCAATATTACATATATAATTTCAGCTTTAATAATTTCTTGATCTTGGAAACAGTCCTGAACTATTGTTTCTGTTCCTTTTTTTAGAAACACAATACTGTGTAATAAACGAAAATAGTCACTGGCCGCCTCTTCGCTTTCAAAATCCGTCTCTCCCTCGATGGCTGCCTGCAGGTGTCTGTGTGCAGGCTGTTATTGGCAGTTTATCAACTGCAAATCAGTTTACTGAGCATTTGATGACTGCTCTACTTAGACAGCCCTTATTCACTCTGAGTGATATCAGCTGACATGTTGAGACAACCAGATTATCATTGTGTCAGAGGATAAACTGTCCTGCTTTGTTTTGTTATGTAGGGATCTTTTCTGTGCACTCAAATCAATTTTTGAATCCCCTCACACCATAACAAAAAGGGTCACAGCAGGAGGATGGATAACTTTCTGTCAGGAGGTGTGTTTCTGTCTATACTGCTGCTGCAACAAGACACCCATAGTGCAATGGCAGGACCATCTGTGTTACTCACAAATGAAGAGACTTGCTGAGGATTTAATGTGCTTTAGTTTGACTATACAAATGAGTCATTTTAAGTATACAAATTTAAAAACAAATAAATAAATAAATAAAACAGCTTGAATATGAACTGTTCAGTTAATGAGGAGTCCAGTAACATTCGAAAAAGACTAAACCGCCTCATCTTGCCAGAGGTTCAATGTGATTACCACCAAATTAAATCTAACTATGTTTACAATTAGAGATGTATGGTTCATTCTCCATGGAAGCTGGGATTATATTTATGACACCGCAGGAATCCTGGCAAGTCAAGAATTCATTCATGAGCACAGTGCCTGAAGGCAACATGATTGATGACTTCAGTGATGTCAGAGCCATCAAGACATGCAAGTAAAAGATTTCTGATTAACATGTCCAGTTGAGCAATTACAATGAAAGCTAAATGAGTAAATATATTTAAAGGTTTCATAGTTTGGACTTATTTTTCCACTCTGTTGGTCAGTTCTGCTCATTGGTATTATTTCTCAACGCAAACTTAAAGCAAAATCCAAGGCTGGTATTTGACACTCTGATGTACCTGGATTTTACCTGAACTTCATGATGCACTTCGTCTCCATGCACCAGTGAATTTCCCGCAGGGTCGGCAATCGAAAGCTGTGGTTGATTAAGACAGAATTAAAGTAGAAAGCTCAGTATATTTTGTCAAAGTTTAACCCAGAATGTGTCATGCAGAGTGAGTAGGAGCCTCACACACCCCACTGTCAGGCATCCTTTTATCATCTGATCTATGAGGAAATTCTGCAGAGGCACAGTTATGCAGGAGCATGACAGGAACGCTTTGCACTTTGAAGTAGAGTGACATTATCAGTAAATGTGGTCTTGAAATAGCATCTCTCTTTTTCGTTCTCACTCCATTTCTGAGTCTCCCTCCCCATCTCACGTGATCTCCATCGTTCTGTCCTCCATAAATTTTCTTCAGCCCCAGCCCTCATTTTCCTGCTCTTCTTTTGCTTTTCTTTCCTCCTCACCAACAATTTCCATTTTGGCATCTTCATCCCCTCTTTTCAGTTTCTACCTCTTGCCTCTCCTTATTTTCCTCCTCCACCCTTTATCTCAGTCATTCACCTGCTTTTCCCAACATTCTCCCTTTGCGAGCATCACCCCATTCCTCCCCACCGCCCATCTTTCCTCTTTCTCTATCACTCTCTGTCTGCCTCCTCTCTCTCTGCCCTCCTATCTCGCCTTTGCTCCCTCATCCCTCACCCTGGAGCGTGCTGCTGGCTGCCTCTCAGGGAGGTCACAAGATCAGGGGCAGATAGAGATGGGCTGCTGGTCAGCGGTAATGACACGCAGGCTGAAGGACCACTCAGGTCACCTCTCTGGGGGAATGTGAGGCTTGAGCCATCACAGTGAGATAAATAGATTGGTGGAGGAATTTGCTGCACGAAAGCGAGAAAACATCCCTCTCAGCAAACAGAAGGGAGAACGTGATGAATTTCTACTGAAATGATATCTGACGTCATTTGTGTCCAAATAGTGAAAATGTGTTTCAATACTTCTGAATAAATAAACTCCCCCTGTTATAAACAACAAACATATATATATATATATATATATATATATATATATATATGTATATTTGGGGAATTTTTTTTTCAAACACCAACGTTTCAACACGAAA
>JBAMYA010000021.1:11085639-11098451 GCA_037176975.1 Arrhamphus sclerolepis | reverse complement strand
GTACATATATATATGTACATACATATATTTGGTTGTTAAAGGAAAGATGGGAATCTTTGCTAAGTATAATGTCACCAACTTTGTCAGACGGAATCTAAATTGTCAATATTCTGCACATGGCAGTGTGCAGACAACGACCCTGGTGGCCTGAAGGGGTTCTTCTCATACTTCAGAGGCTCAGATCACCCCAACACCCCCACCATCATTATTCCTCCACTCTAACCTCCTTCCCCTCCCCTCCTCCACAATGTGTTCCCCCAGTTTCTCCTCCCGCTGCTTCTGTGGTTATCACAGAGAATTTGAAGGATCTACTCTGACATAAGATGTGGCACAAAATTGGATTTCTACCCTGATTCTCTCGGCAAGACCCTCACGGAGTGTAATCCACGCTGTGACTAATTGAGTGACATGCCAACAGCCTGAGTGTGTAAATGGATGGTTGCTGGTGAGCTGTGGCTGTGACCTGCCCTCTCTGCCTGTCTCTTTCTCTCTTTCTTTTTGTCTGATGGCCAGGACTGTTCATTGGACAGAAAAAAAAGGAAAATGACACAAACGAACAACAAGGTTAGAAGCTGTGTGGGATCCTCCAACACGTAGACACATTTTTGTCCTCTGTCAATATCATTGTTTGTGTGTTGAATGTGATCATGTATGCACTGTTTTCTGGATGCTGGTGGCATCCATAACTAATATTAACAACAAAAAATATGTATATTTTCCTAATTTAATAAGTCATTTTGCGACAGAGTGTCTGAACTTGTATGACCACACACAATAACTACCAGTTGGGAATGTAACCCTGCCCTTTATTTATAAGAAACCTGTGCTTTAAAGTGGGAAACAGAGGTGTCACAGACAGATGTTATAGGATGACTCACCACAGTCATGTCACCTGTCTGACCACCAGTGTCCCAGAAGGCATTGCTTTAACTGGCTAAATTCCTAACACAGACTAGGGAAAAATCCTAAGAGTGACGCAACAGACAAGATTTCCTTTTCTTTTCCATGTCAGTGCCTTATCTTCCCTCCAAAGCCCCATACTTTAATCTGAAATCTCTGATATGCCTTCCACTCTGAGGACCCAAGCGTCTGATTTCAATTTGAATAATTGAAATTTTCTCCTCCCTTGAGGACTGCAAGTTTTCCTTTTCATTAAAAAACTTTCCACTAATGTGTGTATGAGCCCCTTCACATAGTGAGCACTCTCCATCCTTCCACACCCCTGCTAAAATATACACACCCCCCACCAATTCACACACTGACTGAGATGTAAAAGTGTACACTATACCCACTCCTGCCTGAGATCCGCTGTGAAAACACGTAATGAAAACATGATGAGACTTTGAAAAGGTGAGTTGCTGGCAGCAGCGTAATGGCAGGCAGTGCAACAAAAGAGCCTGATGAATGAACTCACAGATGGGTGATAATATGACATACGTACCTGAAGGATTTCAGTCACCATGCCGTCCCTTCTTCTCCCCTAAGTCTGCTCATCTTCCCTCATTGTGGATTTGTCTGTGTCTGCCAGAGTGTTTCTGGAGGAGAAAGTCTTCACCCTGTCGAGCAGGGAAGCGGGGCTCAGCTGCAGAGACTGACATCATCCCTTTCAGAGAAGAGGTTTTCCCCTCCCGCTATCTGCACCCTCTCTCTGTACGTGTATGTGTGTGTGTGTGTGTGTGTGTGTGTTTCCCTATCCCTCTCCCTCCCTCACACTCATGGTGCCTCACACTTTGTACAGTAGCCTACTCCTCCTATCTCTCCCTCCCCTTCTCTCTCATTTCTATCTCTTTTTTGCTTCTTAACATTGCTGCTATTTTTCAAAGCGACCACAGGTGAATGACGCTGGCACTATAATTGTGGCTCTTAACACAGTAACAAGTGCTTAATCTGAACTGTGCTGTTAACATTATCCTATGCTTGTTCCGTATTTTACTGCGTATATCAATTTCCCACCAGAATAAACTTATCTACCAGGACTTTAACATTAGAGATTTTATAAATAGATGTGGTTGCCGGCAGATCTTTCAAAGTTAGCTTCCCCTCTTCCTCTCCCCCCACCACATCTCCTTTCCATTCCTGTTAAAGATCAAGGCGCACATAAAGCCTAATGGGTAGCCTGCCTTCACCTATTGAATTCTTTTAGATCAGCAAGAATGATAGAGGAAAGGAGCTAAGCACAGGGAGGCTGTGTATTGAGATGGATGCCTGCTGCAATACCAGGGATAGTGGAGATCCGTGTTGCTGTCCCTGGTGCTGATTACAGCTGAAGGAGACATCACTGAGGACAGCAGTGACCCAGCAGACCCACAGAAAATAGCCTTCAACAGAGCAGGGAGGAAAAAACCTGTTTCATCCACTGGAGAAAACACTGGCTAACACAAAAACACACACACAAGCCCAGAAATGCACACACTGACAGAGACAAACACACACATATAGAGACTTAAATCTACCTCCCAGCCTCCTCCTCTGTCTCCCATGGGCATTTCTCTGCGTCTCAACTCATTTAGGCTTACATTCATCATTGTAAGGTAACTGTGGCAGGTGGGATTAAAATGGATTAGCCCTATTAAAGAAATGTGTGGTGCATATTACACCCAAAACCACACACTCACACACACTTATTTGTCCACAGAGCCATAAACATTCAGCTGCGAGCACAAGGACTTGCACATAAAACACAAAAGCAGGAGAGAATATTCAAGTATACATGTATGTTCGTGTGCAAACACACGCACACTTTGGAAAAGACCAAAACAGGCAGATGAAGGTAGAAGAGCTGACAAGAGAGCCTGCACACAATAGAAGGCAGATGTATAGATGCTGTGTATGTTGCCGCTTTTCTTCCACTCACACAGTGGACTCCTTTTTGTTGTCTTAACTCTCGTCTCAAGAGGTAGCTTTTAGAATCTCGCCTCCTTGTTTCCATAGTGACACTTTCCCTCCTTTGTGCAAGGGAGTAAGTGTGTATTTCAGAGACACACAGAGAGGAGAAAGACAGGCGTAGGGAGGGAGAGTGGGGGGATGACAGCAAGATGACTTGGTTCACTTACATTTATTCACTACAAAAGGGAAAAAGGAAAATAAGTTCACACAGCCAGTTTTCTACAGAATGGAAAGCCTTTTCTGTTCTCCTCTCTTCAGCTATCAGCAGTAAGTTGCTTAACTTTTGACTGCTGGATTTTGCAGCATCTCATCAAAGATTAAAATGTACTTTAACTGTGATATCAACAATAGTAGGAGGTGATTCCTCAGGACATTTTCTAGAGAATCTTAAAAGTGCTGCTTGTGGGAGGTGTTGGTTCTTTTTTCTTTATCTTTGCTTTTCTTTTTGCATACAAATAACATAAGTAAAGGAAATTTATGTCTCCTCTTTGTAAAATGGTAGCCTTACTCTGCTGTGTGGGGTTGCAATGTTTAACACCTTTCAAAAAGATATTTATTCCTCTGTGGTTTGGTTTCACACTGAGTGTGGGAACATATTGCATCTAAAATCATTTGGCAGTTCCAACGCAAAGCATAATTAGACAAAAACATAGTAAACAAACATCATAGTTTTTCCCTTAAGGGTTTTTGATTTTATTTTCTACCCAGTGGCATCATTCATATGAGAGGAAAGTTTTGGAGCATTTGTATTGATATTAGCTCAGAAAGGATAATGAAAAACATTTGGAATGACCTTGGAGAGTACAACTATCACCTGGATAAAATACTGCCTAATCTAAATCTGCGGCACAGCGTGCATAATAAATTATTAATTATGCACATTAAATGGCTGAATTTATCACTTTCAAAACAACCTGGGTGGAGGTGGGAGATTGATGACACGAAAACAGACGTGTGTGTTGTGAATTTTTACCTGATTTTGTTACCTAATTGGGACCTTTTCTGGTTTAAAACTTCATTTTTTCTTGGACTAAAAGTCTTCATTGAGATCAAAGCTCATATAGAAATAAAACATGATTTATTTGAGTTAGTAAGATGTTTTTCATATAGGATTAAGTAAACAGGTGTGTACTTTCTACTTTCATTGGGAAATCGACCAGAAGACTCCTCTTGCACATAAGGAGCTTAGGATAGTTGGCATGCACATGGAGCTGTCTGAATGTAAAGATCCTGAAAAGGATCTCTAACATTTTCTCTCACGTTTGACTGTGCAATTTGTGTTTCAACCATGTCTAGAAAGTATGGAGCTGACAAGAATAGTAGAAAAATATTCTTTCATTCGTTTTTATACCTGCATTCATCCTGTTCAGGGTTGTGGCAGGGCTGGAAGTTATCCCAGCTGTCATCAGATGAAAGACAGGGTACAGCCTGGACGAGTCACCAGTCTATCACAGGACCATGCAAATGACAAATGAGACATATAACTATTCATTCTCACACCACGGACAATTTAGATGCACCATCAATCAAACATGAATGTTTTTGGATTTTGGGAGGAAGCCCGTGTACCCGGAGAAAACCAATGCAAGTATTAGGATTATTTGCAAAATCTAAGCTTTCTTGCTGTGAGGCAAGAGTGCTTACCGCCAAGAATCCCACAAAAATAAGTTGTATTATGTTTACTTGTGAATGTTAAGTAATATTGCTAGAAAATCTTTATTTACATAAAACTGACTTTATATGTGAAGATGTCATTTCATGTTTCTTAAATGTGTTTAATATACTGTCCTTATAAGGTAGGTTTTTTTTCCAAGGTCCTAAGAAGATGACTAATGCATGAACGGGTGTTTGTGTGTGTGTAAGAGAGAGAGAGAGAGAGATAGAGAGAGAGAAGGAGAGAGTGTGTGCAGCCATTTGAAAGTGTACATATGAATTGTCTAAATCTTCCCTCTTAGCCCACTAGGAATCTGCACAAAGAAGAGACTTAGCTGAGGAGAAAATCCTTTCTCCCTATGCTCCCCAGCATCTCAGCCAGCTGAGTTCCACATCAGTGAATCTGAGTCAGGATCAAGGACGCTGGAGGCTCTGCTAAGACACAGGGTTGACGACACATAACAGAACTGTTTTAAACTGAGACGTCTGCCATCCTGAGCTGTCACAGCTCTTGTGCATAAACAAAGGTTTGTGTGACAAACTCAATGAAATGATGGAAGAGTTGATGGATCCTTCAAGCAAAGCTCGACTGTCTTTTCACTTCTCACTGATAAAGCAGACAAATAGAAAGAAAACCTGAAAAATTTCACAACTACTGAATATCCTCACCATGGTCTCTAAATGCTTATTGGTGACTAGCACGGCAGCACGGCACCATGTGAGTGCAATGGCAGCATGGTATTACATAAACTCGAGCTGTTCCCCATGAATGGTTAGAGGTAAGTGGTGGTTCTTGACATCCATTCTAGTTGTGGTATGAGAGTGGGGCTGGAAAGGAAAATGCAGAAAGAGGTGAGACGAGACGGTTCGTGTCGACGGTGTTGGCTGATGCTTGAGTGGGTCTGAGCTACTCTTGACAGCAGGTTGAAGTTATCGTTAAGTCCAGTATTGCTCAGCTGCTCCATCAGCCCACAGTTATCTCCATAAAAAGAAGGTCTATCACCCCGACAGTGAGACTGAGGCAAAGGTGCAGAACTCGATCCGCACCACTTTAAATTACTGTAACACACCTGCCAGACACTTTCCACTGCAGGCCCAACTGAGGCTGTGTTACCTTGTAAGGATTTGTTATCGCTGAGATATTGAAGTTGCTCGTCCATGTGATTTTGAATCTGTGTGTGCGAGCAAGAGTGAGCGTGTGACTCCAAACAAGTGGTGCATGGCTGTAGATGACTGTGTAGTCTTCTCTTCACTTTTCTATTTTGTCTTGAATCAATCCCCTGAGTGTAACAATACCTATTTCTCTCTGTATAATTGGACTGGATGACAGGCACATCTGAAGTCAGAGGATGAAAGCCTCTCCTGACAATGGAGTGTCTGGCCTGTGACATGACTTGAATGAGGAAGCGACAGCCCTGCCACACAGACATATAATGTAAATGCTCACGACACCGATTAGCAAAACAGCACAGAAACTATGCACACACCTTCATTTATTCACTCATTTGTATTGCAAATGAGAGTAAATGTGATCACTTGAACAGCTAGAAATCTGAAAGAAAGAGCAGTAAAAAGAAAATTATATGATTTGTGTCATCATCTCCCATTTTACCTCACAATAAATCTCTTCTGTATAAGCAAAAAGTAAGTTGCATATTGAATTTATTGCGCAGCACACCAAATATTTGCTCTGAGATTGTGCGTTCTGCTTGCTCTGCATAACGCTAGTTTGACAGACTGTAAGTTTGAATAGCTGCCAGTGAAACAAATTATTATTCAGCTTCCCCGGTATTCCAGCTTGCCTATTTATAGCCGCCTGTGAGGGTGTGAATGTAATATACTACATCCTGATGTATGCACTCCCCACCCCCTCCTGCCCCCCACACAAGCACGTACACAAACACAGCGGTAGTACACACACACACACATAAATACAAATGCTAACAGATTGTGTCTGAACCACTGAGAATACATCTCAATAAAGAACTCAAAGAGGTATTTGTTAAACCAGATTCCAAACTTGTGTCCCCAGTAGCACAAACTGTCTCTTTTGGTGTGTTTGCTGTTCGCTTTGTCTCCACGGTAACCACCATTGCCCAAACATCCTTATGCTGATGGACACTTGGGTGTCTTTCCTTCTGTCTCTCTGCTGAGTCCCTTCCTTTCCCCGTCCCTTTCACCTCCTTTTCCTGTCATCACTTATCTTCATGCGGCCAAGCACGTTGACATCTCTGATAAAGTATGTCGTTGTTGTTGTTGTCGATTTATTTACAAGTAAACAAATAAAAGTATTTGATGTAACAAAAGAAAATAACAAAAGAAATCTCACTGTTCCTTATGCATTCAGCTTCTTTTTTTAACTGAAAACCCATGGTGGAACATTATGTTCTAATGCACAAATCCAAAACTTAACAAGGCAGAGAGTGGCATGTTTCCTTGTGCTGAGCTTTCATTTATCTCTCCCAAGTTGGCCATATTCATACTCTTTAATGACACTCTGTGTCACATCATATACGATGACAAAGGTCTGTGTACGGGTAGAGGAGTATATAATAGCAGCCATAAATCAACTTGACGGAACATCCAAAACTGGCTGGTTTTTGTATTTGTCCTTTAAATCCCCTTCACAACCTGAAGGTGGCCTCGTAGAGTATGCATTTTGCTACCCAAAGTTTATAATGTTGCTCTAATTCAGCAATGATTTATTTAGGCAAAGATGTTTTGCAGCAAAAGTGCAGGCTAGTGAGATGTTTGTGAACAAACACCAGATTATTTATCATAAGACATTTTCATAATATAAGCAGAGGAAGCATTTTTCTCAACAATAAATCTGGATACAGCAGTTTACTGGCACAGTAAAACTGAAAAAGAATAATAATAAACAAACATACAAAAAAAACAAAACAAAAAAAAAAACAAGAACACTTCTTATAAAAGGTCATACATATCTGCATCATACAAGTATGTGTTTTGTCCTCGGTCTCAGCTGTTGGTGATGAACTATGGTGATGAACTGATATCAATTGAGACATAACCCTGCTGTTCTCTCCAGCTTTTCAATGTTTTTCAGGTGATTGTTTTAGTTTTCCAGCCTGTAAACACCAAAAACACATTAGTCATTTCAAGACAAAACTAACAGCTGCATTCATCAATACAAAATCATTCTGTATGAACATACGTCTTTGCAGTCATCTGCAAAAGTTAGTACTTCTTTTAATCCTGTTTGCTTGTTTGTTTGTTTTTATTTATTTATTTTGTGTGTGTGTACCACCATGATTCATGGAGGTACCTTTAGCAACAATACATGAAGCTGCTGTTGCATATATGTCTTTATTAGTCTCTCAGATCATCATGGAGGGATTCTGGCCCAATTTTCTTCCTAACATTGTTTCAGTTCGGTAGGGATATGGGGTATTTGTTTACACAGTTTTCTTAAGATCCCACCACAACATTTTAAGTCAGGTCAGATCGGTCATTCCCAAACCTTGATTTTTTTTTTTTTTTTTTTTTTAACCATTCTGGTGTTGCATGATCCAATTTTGTCCAAGCCTTACTTGTTGGACAGGCAGCTTCACATTGCTTCTAAAAACAAAAAAAGTGCTAGTATACAGAGGAGTTCAGCTTCAACTCAGTGACTGCACAGAGGCCAGTTCCTGTGGTTGCAACACGTCCTCAAATCGTCACCTCTCTACCGCTCCGTTGACATGCTATGTTTGCTTTTCGCCAGACAAAGTGCTGGGCAGTAAGACTAAGACCAAGTCCACATTGGACGTATCTGTCATTAAGAAACAGCAGTGTCGGTTGATGTTCAAAAGTTTGGAGAGTATAATTTATGTTGAAATTTTTTAATGTTTCCCAAGCTGTGAAGACCACAATTTTATGTTCTCCAAATACAAATTCGAAAAAATATGAATTTTAAGAAACATTTATAACCTGGAGAAGCTGGAGATGCTTCATATGACACTGATTGGTGATCTATTGGTGGTCATTAATAAACAACTAATCAGACTGGGCCAAGCAAGAATGCTCCAACTAGAAATCTGACTCGCTCACATAATAGGGAAAGGTTTAGCATGTCCATAGAGTCTTGGATGATTGTCTTGTTTAGATGCAGTTTTGCAAACCTTAGTCAAGCTTCAATTTTCTTTTTAGATGGAATAGGCTTTCTGCTGGCAAACCTTCCAAACAAACCATAATTCAGTCTGTTGTTGCAAGACCTGACCTGAACTCACTGAAAAGTGTTCTCCAGGGAAGACTGGCAACTGACTGCAAGGCTTCCCACCTTGATCTTTGTCATTGAACTTCAAATTGTCTGTTTTTTATAAATCTTTACAGATTCAAGTGTTATTAAACAGCTCCTCTAAGACCATTGCTCGTGACTTGTCCTCTTGGAACAGCTGATGGTTCAGATTAGTAAACTGCCAAAACATCTGCTTTTACAGAGGAATGCAGATCTGATGATTAGCAGAAGCAGGCAGAAACCCCCCCCCCTCTGAAATCCCTGGAAACTGTAAAGGGTACTTAGTATTGCCCACTTTTTCTTACTTTTTTTTTGTTTGTGTAATAAATTCAAAGTGAAAATATATATGTTGACGTTTATTCAAGGATGCACTTTCCTAAAAGTGGGAGCTCAAGCTTTTGCATGTGATTGTATGAAACTGAGTGTTTGCACTTCTGAGAAAAGGTTTTTTCCAAAACATCGTTTTAATTGCCTCGTTATGTTTAAGATAATTGAAGACAAAGGAATGGTTTTGAGTTCAACAACACACAACTGTGGCAAATGAAATGCAGGTTTTAGGACTGGTATGTAAATTTATGAAAAACAAAAACCGATATGCAGATGCTGTAAGTATTTCTATTTTTCCTCCGGTGTATTGTTAAAGATCCTGCAATAAAAATGGCAACTTCAGAGGTATTCAGAGTTTAACCACGTTGGCTGCGGGTCTCTCTGAGGTGCTCTGCTAAGTTCAGCTCCAGTCTCTGACTGAGTCACTCCAACACTATCACAGAAGTTTCCAGAAATCACATCTGTGTTTTCTTGGTCTAAGGGTCATTCAGGTGCCTTTTGGGAAAATCCCTGTGGACTATAAAGTGCCTTTTAGTGAGAAGTGGCTTCTGTCTGGCCACTTTACAATAAAGGCCTGATTGGCAGAGAGCTGTACTGATAGTGGTCTTCTGTGAGGTCCTCCCATCTGCACAATAGATCTCCATAACAGTGACAACCGGCTCATTGCTTGACTATATGAGAAAAGCCTTTTGTTAGGCAGCCAGATATAGAAACGCAGTTTTTTGTTTTGCTTTGTTTCATTTTTGTTTTCTGACAAAATTTCTTCTTCTGTAAAATGATGAAGGCCACTATGGCAATGTCTCCTGACAAACCAATTTCTTGAAGGCCTGTGGACAACTCTGACCTCATTGTTAAGATTTTTACATACAAATATCATATAAAATATGATAATAACACATAAATGTGTGCACCTTTTTCTATTTATGTGCAATAAAAGAGATTAAACACTAATGTGGTCCAGTCAAGTGGTAGAAACGTCTGAAGGAACCCTGACAGAGAATGTACTGGAGCTCAGATAAACACGTCACAATAATGGTATAAAATATTCATGTAAATCAACAAATTTCTCAGGCGTTGTGTTTTTGCTTTATTGTTTTGAGGAATTTTGTGTGCACTTATAAATGTCAAATTCATAGTGTTTAATGGTTTGTCTGAAAAATAGGAAAGTGTGCAACACTTGAAGGGGGTCAAAAAGAACGTGAATCACTCCTCAAGTAGAGAAGGAGACTTGAGGTCAGTGCGGGGTCCTCCCGGGGTCGGCCGAGGGAGTGCAATGCTCAGGACTGCAACTTAGGTACTGAGCACTGGGTGGGAAAAAAGGGGGAAAAAAAATAAATAAAATAAATAAATAAATAAAAAAAAGATTCTGTCAACACTGAAGCAGTTAAACAAAAAATCAAGACATGGCTGAATGGACAATGAATTGTGGATTTTGATGGATAAGGAATTAAATTGACGGAGCATATAAAGCCATATGTGGTAATTGTTAGTTTTTTTTTTGTTTGTTTGTTTTGTTTTTCAAAGAAAGAAAAGTATGAGCTCCTTTTTTAATGGCATTTTCATCATCACTCCTCAGTTACACTTTCCTGACTTTAAAGAGCTCATTTTAGAATTTTCGTTTTCCCGGGAGGGAATGGAGTTACATAAACGTTCAAAAGAAATGCATTACATGCATGCATTAACATTAAAAAGGAACAAATAAATGAAGTTGGGCCTGATTTGATGTAAGAAGCTAAATGGTGACATGTAGAAAGTATAAATGCAGAATAATGCTAACCTTGTCCATCAATGTTTTATTTTGATTTTATTCTGTATTTCCAGCTGTCAATACAGTAAAAATGTTCATAATGTTTTTGACAATGAGTTTATACATATACATATATGTGTGTGTGTGTGTGTATATATATATATATATATATATATAGATATATATATATATATACATGTAGAGATTGTAACTGTTACTTGGTTAAAGCTGGGCTACTTCTCTGTTTACATTCAGTAAATAAATTAAATGAACTCCTGTCATACCTGTATGCAGTTTTGTGTATGCGTGTAAGTGTGTATATGATTCAACAAGCTACTGGGAAAGACCTGGGACATGTTGGTCCACGTTGAATTGATAGCTTCACACAGCTGTTGCAGATGTGTCGGCTTTCCATCCATGATGAGCATGACCAGTGCCTGATCTCTGCCTCTACTCGACCATCCCGCCACATTCCTGAGCTGCTCTATCAGATTTGTAACTACGGGAGTCGTTTGAGTACAGTGAAGTCATTGTCATGTTCAGGGCAGACCGGTCTGAGGTGATTTGAGCACTATGTTGTTGGACGTATTCATCAATGATGGTAAGGTGTGGTCCAAAAGGGACGGATATGGTCAGCAACAACACTCAGACAGGCTGTGGCACGTAAGACGTGAAGTGTATATCCTCCTCAACAACACAAGTGTGAGCTGGTGATCCCAGGCAGGATGGATCCATGCTTTCATGTCGTTTATACCAAATTCTGACCCTGCTATTGGAATGTTTGAGCAGAAGTCCAGATCAATCAGCAACCTTCCCACTTCCAGGCTGAAGCTCCTCCAGGAAGTAGGTTTTGCTGCAGTTCCTCCACTGACCACAAGGTGCTGGCTCCAAAACAGAGCAAATCTCCACTGACTTCCATGTTAGAAGGTCCAACTTTGCAGCAGATCATTGACTGAGCAGTCAGTGATCAGGACTCATCGGATCAGGCAACATTTCTGGTCTTCTGTTGTTCCTTTATGTGAGCAGAGGTCCCTGTTCTGAGATGATGGAACAGAGGTTCAGGTTTTGTGTTCCAGTTTCAGGGTTCTGTGCATTTAAAGATGGTCGTCTGTGGGTTGCTTGTTTGAATGATGTTTCCATCCAGCTGGCCATTCTCCTCTGACCTGCTCATTGTATATTTTTAAAATCCTAGAAATGGATGTGTCCTGAAATAAACTCCAAGTTATCTTGACAACATCTACATGCCTGAATACAACGAGCTGCTGCCATAAGATTGGCAAATTACACATTTGCATTAAAGAGCGAGTGCACATCCCCCACTCCTGGTGGAAGCTGGGAGCATTTTAATGCAATAAAAGTATGCCACAGTTTATGTCTACATGAATGCATTTTTCATGCTTTCTGGTGACACCATGCAAATCAAAACTAAATAACTCCTAATACTACATCTGTGCAGACACATTTATTGGTGTTTTATTATATAAGAGGTAGTCCACTACACAGGAAATGGCATGTGACATCAGCGTGGGATTTATTTTTATCGTTGGACATGTGCTGAGTCGCAGTCGTAGCACTCTGATGAGCTCTCACACACCTGCTCTGAAGGGCCACCCAGAGGCAGAGAGCTATTTATAAGCTGCCTGCAAAGGGCAAGCAGGCGTCATCATTAATACATGCTGCACAGTCCATGATCCTGCAGAGCAGCAGCCACTGGAGGCTGTGGAGCCAGCCAATATACAGATGTTACTGTGGTGGACATGTGGTACTGGGCATTGTGGGTCGTGGTTACACAGAAGAAAAATCAGATTAATATACATGTCATTTTTAAAAGGAGCAGCTGGTTGATGTCAGAAAGTTAGGGTTTAGGAAACCATTTTGGGGACAGGGGTGAGGGGGGGGGAGGGAGGGGGGGGGGGGGGGGGGGGGGGGGGGAGGGTGGGGGGGGGGGGGGGGGGGGGG
>JBAMYA010000021.1:11064864-11075029 GCA_037176975.1 Arrhamphus sclerolepis | reverse complement strand
TATTACACTTCAGCTGCTTGCTATTAGAGGTGGTTTGCCACTGCTTTAGCCATCAGAAGTTGTCCACAAATGCATTATGGTGTATACAGGAAAAAAATCCTTAAAAAAAAAAGAAGGTCCAAACACTTCTATCTGTACTAACTGGTGGAATTTTGTCAAAACAAGGACTGAAAAATATGGAGCAAATATAAAAACAGCAGAAAGGTGGATTATGATGGTGGAGCAGTTTGTGTTTTTTTTTTTTGGTTCCAATTCATGAAAATAAACACTGGCATAATTGAGCACTTCGAGACATTTCCTTTCCTCACAAACTGAAAGGATATCAGAGTATAACAGCTCCTTTTTTTAGTTTCATCTTAACTGATCCATTCATAGTCAGTTTCACAGGATGTGGCGGTGAACTCGACTCCACCCCCTTTCTTGGACACAGATTACAGTCAATAACCCTTGAAGGACATCATACTGTCTTGAGAGCACACAGTACAGTACCTAGCCAGAGACACTCACGAATACACACAAAGCAAAAACAAACTCACACTCCAGCACAACAAAATGATAGAAAATAGCTGGTTGTGGTTATGCTGTGTTGTGGCTTTTAACATGGTGGTCGTTTCAGACATCCAAAGCAAAGAAAAACGTTTGTGTATTCAAAATGTCACCTTCAAAAACAATCACCGTCCAAGCCTGCAGCAGGTGAGTAATTCAGGTGGAGTATCACTTTAAAACAGCCAGATACACATTAGGAATGTATGGATTAGAGTAAAATCTGTATTGTGCATACATGTGAAAGATTTCCCAAAAGAAGTCAGATGAAGTGATTAAGATAAATAAATAATACTGAAAAACAACAACAGCTTCCAACAATAGTCACAGTTGCCGGTCGGACAGAAAAAAAAACACCATGTAGACAGAAATTACTGATACACTCAGGTAGGGACAGGTGAACAAAGCTGCAAGAAATTAGTCACTGCTGCATTAATTTTCCCACACCAGAAGGAACCGTGATTCACCACAGGTCAGAGACCAAGAAAAATGTGTTGACAGATTACTCCATTAGCCAGTCAGCTACCTAAGGCCACTATCACAATGCACACCACAGCAAATCTTCCAACACCCAGTCAAAATGACCAGTAAGCAGAATCAGTAACCCCCTAAGTAATTACCAACAGCTTTTCCTCTCATGCAGACCCCTTGACACAAACATACCGATTTGTTGATTATTTATTACATGGGATCTTTTACAGGTGGGCTTAATGATGATGGAATTTCACATATCCATGACAAAGGAGCATGCAATGATTACATTATCACCCATAAATTTAAAAGAAAAAAAAAATCAATTAACCAGAGGATTTAATGATGTTCAGCCCATTAACTGGGAAATTTCCCAGCAACATAATTATTAAAAAAAAAAAAAAAAGAAAGACCATCAGAGACAGTGAATGTGACACAAATCAAGAGCATTGTTTCCAAAGGCACTTGTCAAGATTGCTGTGATTTTAATTTCTATGAAATAATAAAATTTTGCACAACAAAATAGGAACTTCCAGGTGGACACTCACCTGTCTGGTTTTGGCTGAGGTCTCAATAAAGGGAATGCCATAGCTGCGTGCTAAGTCCTGAGCCTGCTTTGTGTCCACTGTCCGGGACGGGAGGTCACACTTGTTCCCCACCAGCACCATGGGGACATCTTCTGAGTCCTTCACCCGCTTAATTTGTTCTCTGGAAATTTAAAGGCACAATGCAGGATTCTAGGTAATGGTATGTTAAAAATCATGCGTAGGTTAAGACTGAGGCCATTCTCTAGTTTAGTTTAAACCTGCCAGCTGGCTAAGATATTTACAACCACATTTTGCTATACTACAAATCATTTTAGTAAAATTTTTCAAATAAAAAACAAGATGGAAAAGGAAAACCTAAATTTCAACAAACTCCAATTTAAATGTTGATAACTTTAATAAAAATAAATAAATAAATAAAATCATCCTTTCTGCCTCTGTTCTCAATATCTATGTCTTATCAAAATAAAAACAGTTGTTCACAATGAATAAATAAATAAATAGATAGATAGCTAGATAAATAAATAAATAATTTGGTCTGAAATTCTACCCATGTGGGCAACTGTTAACCCCCTTTACACTACAGATGCACTGATTCTACTTTTTCAGACACAATTCCAAAACCTGGACTTTGTACATCAACTGATATCTGATACTGATCTACTCTTGACAAGTAGAGCAGAATGAAGGGTCAGACTTGTCTTCAGCATTGCTTTCTGAATTTTGTAAAACAAGCGTTATTGCATACACATAAATGCACTGAACTGTTATTTAATATTCAAATATAATGGCAAAAAAGTGTTTGTATATCATTGTGATTTAGATCACACTTTATGATAAATAAATGTAGAAAACCAGCTAATAATACTGGTATCACAGATCCAGTCCAGCTGTTCATGGGGCTCAATAGCAAAAACATCAATATGTACCAGTGTATCCCTACTTCGGACACTGGAAAATTTCTAATTTTATAACTTGACTGTGATTAAAACATTCACACATTGTTTGAAAACAGCAGATCTTCCCCCTCCTCCTAGCTCACCTATAGTGGTGAATATCTTCAAAGGACTTGGTGTTGTTGATAGCAAAGACACAGAGGAAGCCCTCCCCAGTCCTCATGTACTGATCCCTCATGGCACTGTACTCCTCCTGACCTGCAGTGTCCAGGATGTCCAGTAGACATGTCTCTCCATCTATAACCACCTGCTTTCTGTAAGAGTCCTGGAAGAGAAAGAAGGTCAAGAATGATCAGAACGCTAGAAGAAAGTGGTTTAAATGTCCCCACAGCAGCACACCACACAAATATGTTTTAAATGTCCATACTATAAACAGAGAATGCTATTTTTATATATCTAGGCATGATCTTACAGAACTGAGCAGATTTGCTTTTAAAATATTTGAATGTATTCAAACTAAGTGAAATGTAGATGCAGCGCATGACTTATGACCTGCAAATGCTAAATTTCGCAAATGAACATGTTATGTCATCATCTCTTGAAAAACGTTTGTGTTTTTAACACAACTTTGTTAGTGATCATTATGAAAGGCTTTCTGCAAAGATAACACAGGGTTCCACTTAATTACTGACCCTTTCTGGTTGTAGCAGGGTACTCCGTTTTCAGCCGATCTCAAATTACAGTGAAGATGTGCACAGTGTCAAACTAGTCCAGTTTTTTTAAATCACCCAGCTAGTTACTTTGAAACTGATCCAACAGACTTAATTATGGTCTGATCTAGAGAGCGGCCACACTTTCAGGTGCCTGTCTTAAGTCATCTATAGTACCACTGTAACATTCATGTCAATAATTAATAGTCTCATGAAAGATTGTTCACATTGCCTAAGTTTGCACCCTGTGTAACTAGGCAAAAAGCCACTCGTGGAAAATCATTTAAAACCTGTTTAGTGTCCTTTTGTAATAAACCAGTGGAACCTGCTGCAGCTCGTCATTTATAGATGAGCTAATTCCTGTTCTGTTCCCCATACCATGGAACATTAGCAAAACTTTGGGAACAGCAGAGAACTAGACTGAACACACCATTGTACATTTTGTGCACACATATTTTCTTTACCTCAATGGTGGGGTCATACTCATCCACAAAGTGATTTTGGATGAGCTGAATAGTGAGTGCACTCTTGCCAACACCTCCAGCTCCCACAACAACCAGCTTATATTCTGTCATGATTCACCTGTAAGGCCAAACAAAGAACACTCATCACATATTTGCTCAGGGACAAATAGTCAAATGTCACATCACCAATATATCATCAAAGCCTCATAAGGAATGCATATTCCAAATACTTACTCCTTTCTGTTCTCCTTAAATCTAAACAAGAGTTTTACCATCTAGGTCCATTTACTCTGTTGATTCTGTATGCTCTCTGTGAAATTTGTGCAATGTGTAATCATCGCTTCCAGTGAATAAGAATGAGACACTGCTTATTTGGTTCAATTTTTTTTAAAACTTTGTTAGGAAATTACCATTTTCATATTCAAAAATAAATGTGGAATAAAATAAAATATCACCGCAAATGCAATCTGACTGTCTGACAAACAAAAAGCTAACAGACTTCATAAGAGACATGAGAAGGCACCAAGTGAAAAGAAAAAGACATGTAGCACATGTAATCAAATGTCTGGGTCCAGCAGCTCCTGAGTGAGTTTAACAACAGAAAATAACCCCAGGCAAAAATCTATGACATTACATTAGAGCTCTAAAATTGACAGACAGCTGGGAGGCTGTATGCTGTCCGTCTGCTTTGTGGAGCAGCTCCCATCAATAGTGGCAGTCTGCCTTTTTCACAAGTTAGTGTGCAAACCGCTCAAAGCTGGCAGAGAATGCAGCGAGGGAGGAGCCCCACTAGATATTGTCTCCCCATGTGTAAACAAACAAAACACAAAGTGTTTAGTCAACAAAAGGTACAATTGTTTGAGTTCACAGCATATTTCAGCACTCCCTGAAATTATTAGCCGCTTGTTTTAGATTCACACTTTTTTATTTTTATTTTTTACAAGTGAAGTTGTTATATCACTTTGGAAACAGCCTCATATTTACCTGAGCAGATAATATTGCTGACATTGTCACAAATCATTCCAATGCTACTTATCAGCCACATGCTTTCTAATCCTTTATGGGCCATTTCACTTTTCCTTAGTGGTTAATGAAAGTGGCAAGAACAGGGTTGTAGTAGTAAATACGGCTGTTAAAGATCTCATTACACTTTCTTGTCTCAAACTGCAGGGAAGTTGAATGCTGTAGATTTAAAAATAAATAAATAACACAACTATATAAATACATATACACAAAATAAAAAATATCTGGGGAAAAAAAATCCAGCCAGATGGTGCCATCATGAGGCATGCAACAAGCAGGACAGGTAGTGTTTCCACCTTTTTATTTAACACTTCAGTAACAATGGAAAAACACTCAACGCGGTGTGGCGTCTCCAACACTAATGGAGATTGATTAGCAGCTATACAAACATTACGCTACGATGAAACAAGTTTGCTACCAATATGAAGGTAAACAAGAAGAAGAAGCTTTAAAAGATTTTAAGAGTTAAATATCCAATGTGCTGGAGTCGACAGGCAGGGACACCTAGTGTGAGCTTAAAAGTTGAGAGGAATTTGGATTAAATCCTCTAGATGAAAAGCAGCACCAGCCTCACGGCTCTGCTGTTAGCTACCTTAGCATGGGAGCTTGCCCCACAACCTCTAAAATAAACCCAATAGTGAGTTTATTTTAGAATAGTGACCCATTGACGCTGCATTGTTCCTACACAGTCTGTGCCATTCATTCAACAGAGAGAGGGTGTCCGTACAGAAGCCGACATTGACCAGCTAGCCCGGCTCTGCAATGCGGGGCCAGACGTTAGTTAGCACTAGGGCGTAGTTTACTCTAAATACCAGCATGAAGACTTCTACTATGGCCGTGTCGCTGATTTTTTAAAATAGCGTATCTATTGGCATACCTCCAATATTATCAAATAAAAATTGTGTAGCAAATAATTTTTTATTTTTTTTAAAAAAGGAAAGAAAAGGTCACACATGAGTCTTATCCGCTTGTTTTACCTTTTAGCGAGTGGAGTTCCGCGTCTGAAGTAACGACCGAACAAGTCAAGCAGACAATCCTCTCGTTTCACACGATCTCTGCATTTCCTATTTCTCACCAAAACGTCCGCATTCAAGTCGGTCCAACTTGGTTTTCAGAAGCAAGCGAGGACATGCAAAAGGAATTGGGCAAATTAATCGATTGAACTTTCCATTTGCTCCAGCAGCGTCTGGCCTAGCTCGGTCTGGCCTGCGTTGGTGAATATGGGCGGATACCAGAGTGTCTTTACCCAGAAAGCATAGCTGGGGGTTGGAGCCGGTGTGCGGGATAAACGCTTGGCTTTGTGTCGCAATAAGAGCCGCTATATGCGCTGTTGTGTCACCCCTTTGCACACTATTGTTGTCGTTTTAAACAGGTGCAGTGTGAAACTATAGATTTATTTGCTCACGACTGCCTCTGTTGAATGTACAATGCAGCACTTATTATATTAAAACCGATGTGTTGAAATCAAGCATTTTTGCATTTGCACTTCTATCCTATTTATGCACATACACTGTTGTGATTGTGTAGGGCATGTAGAGCCTGTATGTCTCCCAGCACTCCCAGTGCTGCTGCTTGCTGCAGAGTCAACAAAGCCTAGGGGGCGACTCTCCTTTATATAGGCTCTAAATATAACTGGAATGCGCTGCAGGGACGTCATTCCCAGGCAAGGAAATGATTTGGCAATCCCATGTCAGTTTTCCTGAGTGTTCACTGGTGTCCCTGCTGCGCAAGGTTTATGCATGTATAAATGTAAGGTTTGGAACAAGGCACGGGCTCCTGATCTAAATGTATTGTAAAGCATTCAACATTAAATATTAAGGGTAAATAAAGGCCACTATCCACGAGGATGTGTTTTAGAAATTTTATGATGCATCTTAAACAGGCCATTACTGTTAATGCAGAATAAAGCGCCGTCCAATAAAGACAAAAGATACAGAACTCATTTTACAAAACAGAAACAATCACAACAGCACAGCAAATTGGGTGATAACAGAAAAACATTTACAATATTTCCTTTTCATTTGCTAAAAGATGACATCTGAAGTGTTCAGTAATGTTTGTGAATCATTACCAGTGGAAAGGTTTTTTTTTTTTCATTTTACAAAACAAAAACAATCAAACATATGCATAAAGGCTAAAATAATCTCCAATGACTGTTAATAATCTATTCAACAAAGTATCTCTGTCCACTACAGTTTCAGGATCCTGTTTTGTTTATGTTTGTTGTTTTCTTTTCTTTTGTGTGAGTGTGAGTGTGTTTTGTTTTTGTTCTGTTTCTTTTTTTTTTTTTTTGGGGGGGGGTGTTAAGGGCGGTCTTTCTTTCTTTCTTTCTTCTTTCTTTCTGTCTGTCTATCTTTCAGCAGCACAGCACAGCAAATTGTGTGATTACAGAAAAACAAGGTAATTTTCCTTTTATCTGCTAAAAGATGACAGCTGAAGTGTAAGTAATTTTTGTGAATCATTCGCTGTGGAAAGTTTAATCTCAGTTTAACACACTTTTCTGGTGGTATTCATCTATGTGCAATGAGTCATGACATTTTACTACAGAGCTGTCAACCTATGTGCTTATTTATTTAGAGGAAACCAATAACAAGCCACCTTAAGGATCATTAAGCACATTAGGTAAAATTCTTAAAAAGATCAGTTGGTCACATATTTGATCAAATCTGTGAAGGAATATAATTAACTGCATGTAAATTATGAAACATTACTTTGAATTTGGTCCTATTCTTTAAATTTAGAATTACATCTATGATAAGAAGGCCCATTTAAAGGCATAATGTAATAATAAATAATGACTTATCATATTTTATGTGAAGCTGCCATTCATTTCTGCACACTTTCACCATACGCATGTTTGTTATGTACTGTATTATATAATGTACATGTTGTGATTTTATGAACCCAAGTCAACCATCTTTTGGTTGATTAACCATAAAAAATATGATTTTATGTCTGTGGGATGATATTAAAAGTTCATCTTAGAATGTTTCTTGTTCAAGATGTTTGTATAAATTCAAAGGGGAGCTTTTGCTTCAGTTTTTTTTCTGACTTACATCATGGTTTTCTTTCTTTGTCTTTAATTGAGACCTTGTATTTACCCCTGTTGAGTTAATAAAATACTTATAATGCAAACTCCTAAGTCAAGAGTGTCTCTCTTTTTCTTTTTTCTTATCCATAGCCTCTTGAGCTGGGCTGACAAGTCAATGAACTTTTAGTTGAATGTAGTTGCCTCCAAATGACAAGAAGTTTATTAAAAGCTGATGTGTTATGTTGTAGTATACTGGTTACATTTTCTGCTAATTACTGCTAAACCTTTTGTTAATTAAATTGTTTATGAAAACTATCATTATAATTTTTCTATGTTCAGTTTGTTGTAATACTATATTGTAATTGTAAATTTCCCACTTTAAAATGATCTGAGTGGACATACAAGTAATTATCTTCATTTCTCCTTCAGCACATCTTATTTTACTTCATGAAAAGTCTCCAAACTGTACATCTTTGCTACAATAACAAACCTTTTAAAATCTATATTATTAAACTCAAAGTAGTTTCTACGTGGAGTTGTGGATATTTGCTCTAAAAGAAGTATTTCAGTGGAATATTCAAAATATCACCTTGGTTGTATTTTGCAGCTCTGGAGCTGCCATACTGTCACCCAGACACTAGGTGGCACTATTGCAAAAAACACAAGAGTCCCACAAGCGCGTGCCTGAGACTGCAGTCTCCGAGTCTGCAGCTTCATTATTCATCGTTGGGGGGGTTCTGGTCATGATGTCTACTGCATTACCCCTCTTTCACCACTAGTCTGTGCCATTTTAGAGCAACAGAAGTCATATTTTAAAGTTATGTTTAGTGCAACTTCATTTCAAGTGGTCCTTTATTGAAGCAGTGGTCCTTTATTGAAGCAGTGGTCCTTTATTGCACGACTTTCAGGCTATAATCTATTAACGAAATCGTTAATGACAGCATAAGATATTGTACATAACCAACTGCAAATGACAGTAATTGAGGGACATTTGTTGGATGTTGAGGGGGGAGGGGGCTCAAAAAAATCTGAAATCAGGTGTGTGATTATACAATGCCAAGCAGGAAAGACATCAGTAATGATCTTGTTGATGGTCATCAATTTGAAAAGGGTTTAAGGGCTTATTCAAATAGTTTGGAATCCATAATTCCAGTGAGAAAGATTATTGACAGGTGGAAAATTTTAAAATCTCTTGCCACTCTTCCTAGAAGTAGATGCTCCTGTGAGTTTAACTAATAGTCAGACCATGCAATGCTCAGAAAAAGTGCAGAAATTCCAGAACTACATTTCAGACTCTGCAGGCTTTATTTGGCCTTTTCATTAGTTAATCTTTATGATAGTACAATTAGAAAAAAGACTATACATGTATGACTTTTAAGGGTTTCCAGGAGAAAGATTCCTCTCTCTAAAAGAAATATGAATATGATTGCATCAATTGCAAAGTTGCACACTGAAAAAGAAATGCTGAAAGAAATTTATTATATCAGTAATAAAAATCTCATACTGTCAAGCATGTTGGTGGAGGAGTGATACTTTGGATTTGTTTGATTGTATAAACTGGGATTGAATATAATGACATGACTTGGGAGCTTTGCAGCCATTGCGTCAATCATGAATTCCTCCGTCTAGGGTCAAATGTGTAAAAACAAAAGAATCAGTGTGTTTCAATTGTCCAATCAAAGTACAAATCTGAGCTAATCGAAATGATGATGTGGACCTTTAACAAAGGTGTGCATAAATTAAAAACTTTTTTTAAGTCTTTCTATATTGATTAGCAGGCCCAAAGTCTGATGTGACTGATTGCTATTGGACAGAAACTATAGCTTAAAGTTGATTCTGTTAAAGGTGGTTCAAAACATTTTTTTATACACTGCTTCTTCATTTTTTTTTTGCTTTGTTTTTCTCTAATAGGTAATGTCACAGTGCAATACATGATACGATATTCATTTCATTTTAAAACCTGGTAAGATCCAGATTATTAAGTAGAGGGTATTTATTTTTTCATATGACTGAATATTCATTTACATTTTTATCACAAGCCCCATCTCTGATACTGTAGTTATAAGAAAGGTTATCAATTACAGTCACTGTAACAGTGATGGTATTTGTATATGAGGAATATAAGCAAATAAAGAATTGATTTAGCAGGTGATCTGAAGGAAGATTTGAAATTGTACATTAAAAATAACAAATGTTACAAATGTTTACCTTCCAATTTACTAACAGTCATGCCATTGTCAGGAAAAAGGGGACATGAAAATTCTAACAAAGCTCACATTTTAATCATGTATGGTGACTAAATAGATTAACTTACTGGATCAAATTAATGGACATTTTTAACTAAACTAAAATAACTTAACTAAAATATTTTTCTGTGCTAGAAGTCTGTTGTACTGTAGCGCCTAGAGATGACTTGTCGTAAATAGGCGCTTTATAAATAAATTGAATTGAATTACTGTAAAGATTAAATTGTCTTAATACT
>JBAMYA010000021.1:11053645-11064764 GCA_037176975.1 Arrhamphus sclerolepis | reverse complement strand
CATCATTTCTACAAATTTCTGTGCTAGAAGTCTGTTGTACTGTCGCGCCTCGAGATGACTTGTCGTAAATAGGCGCTTTATAAATAAATTGAATTGAATTACTGTGAAGATTAAATTGTCTTAATACTCCTACAAAAATAAAGTGAATATTTTGGCTTTACAGGTGCATTTGTTGCTGTTGTGTTCCAGAAATTTGTAGAAATGATGTGTGGGACAACAAAAAACTTTAGATAACAGAGTACAGCGTATTATCTCAAGACAATAATGAAGTATTTTATTTCAAAAGAGGACAGTAAGCCCTTTTTATTTACAGTTTAGATGGGGTCCCACTCCTGACAATTCAGCTTCAGCTTCAGCTATTTCAGCTTCTGCATGTTTTAAAGGGGACTTTTTTTTTAATTCATCTTTTCTGTGTTTGAGACTGAGTGAATAAACCTGAACACAACACTGTCTCTTAGTCTGAAAATGAGTCATGCAGTGAGCTGTTCACAGTTGCACTATGAGGTAACATTAAAGATCCAGCTCTGAGTAAAACTATCCAGGCCCCACCCCCATCCCCCAAACTAGTTATATTATGTATTTATGTATTTATTTAGTACTTAGCCAAGACATGTATCAAATTCCCATTTATTCCCTAAACTATCTCATTTGACTGATCCTATTTTATGCACGACCATATACAGTATAGGCTACATGTACATACATAAATATATATATTGATTTTTCTATGTACAGTTTTTGTTGCCATTCTTGTACAAACTGTTCTGGTTTATTTTTATCCTCCAAATTGGTTTATTTTTTTGTTTATATCTAGTCTACTCATTAATGACCCTCACACTGTGAAATCATTTTTTATCTTTCCTTTCTTTTTTTAACCTATGCACTTTTGGATTTCTATACATTGATGTATAATGTGCCAATTTTTATGACTATTTTCTGTGCCTTTTGCATATATTTTGAAGTCCTAGTAAATTTCCCACTAGCGGGTTTAATAAAACTCTTATCTTATCTTTGCCATCAAACATTGAATTTCTTAATTTGGAGGATACATGTCCCAGAAAATGACATAATATAGACAAAATACCTGAGAAAATAGGAAAACCAAAAACAGCTTGAATTCGCATTATTTTTACTCTAAAAACACAATAAAATAGGCTAAATATAATTTTATATACAGGACTAAGATTTCAGAAGTTGCCTGAACCAGTGACCGTTTTAGTCACCTACAGGCTCAGTGAAAGTTTTTACTATCTACATTTTTTTTCTCTTTTTTACTTTTTTTTTTTTTTTTTTTTTAGCAAAAATGTGCTGTAGTGATGTGTTATGAGTGTAAAATGTGAAAACCTCCTCTCCGTCAGTGTATTGCAGCTTTAAACAGTCCACAATGCCTTGCGGTGTCCCAGTTATCTACCAGCAGGAGTGAAACTGGGAGAGCAGAGCAGATACGTGAAGCAGCAGAGGGCTCTGTGTGTGTTTATGTGTGTGTGTTTTTTCCCCCGCAGCTCACTACTGAGACCGCAGAGGACCAGCGTCCAAAAGGACGCACGCAAAACTTTAGGACAGCGGTTTCAACAGTCATCTATCCGCCTTTGGAGACATCCGTAGTCTTTTATTTTTGTCTTTGAAACGCTGATTTTGTCGCACTTTACTGGAAGTGGTTTACTGGGGAATGGTGAAGCGGGGCAGATTTTGCGGATTTCTCGCTTTTACCTGTTTTCTTCCGAAACTTCCAAGCCGGAGAGGGAGCACCGAGCTGTGAATGCTTGTCTGTCGCCGTTAAGGTAAGACCACTACACGGACATAAATGTGCGCAGACGGAGCCGCAGAGCTCGGTGGTGGTTGTGGTGGTGTTTGTAGGGATAACGGGAACATTTTTGTAGTGAGTAGTTGTCCTCCTCTCTGGACTACTACAGCCCTTTAACGCCATTACTCCTCCAGCCTGCACAGACTGCGACTCTACAGATGGGCTGTGATTGTAAGAGCTGGAAAAAAAAAATCCTTTTTTTTTTCTTTTTGTAAAATGCACGTACAAGTTTATATAATTTGATGTGTTCAAGGTTTATGGTGAGTTTTGTCAGTGTTTAATTGGCCAAATGCTTTGCAAAACATTCACCTAAACTGTTACCTTGCACAATTTGTTTTTGGTTTTTTTTTCTTTTACACTACTGTTTGTCTTCATCTAACAGCATCATCTGCAAAAGTGCCCACCCCCATGACTGGAAAGTCTTTCCATCATTGTTCATGACAGCATCTGACTCAGAAATAAGTCACAGCTTCAGCTTTGTGCAGCAACTCCAACCTGTGGAGCTGTTGTTATCGGGCGTAAAGGATTTATGTCCTTGCAGAAGTTTGCTTGAGTTCAGGAATAGAGCCCTGTAATTTGGTGGTCGTCGCTGTGTTCATTTGTGTCATACCACCGTGGAGGATATTCTGAAAACAACCACCTAGAGACTGGAGGAAAAAAATAAATGTGGCACACTTTGTTTGTGTCTTTCAGGCAGCTTCTCCTGTCAAACCATAGGTGCTTATATACATGAGTCTGTACCAGATGATGTTTTAAAAACCACAGTAACATGTGTAAATTGGCCAGATGCCTCTTGCAGCCCTGCTGTGTTGCTGCAGGAGCCTGCTGCCTGCCCCTGCTGGCCCTTCAAAGCTGGCTGGTGAGTAGTGAATGTGGCAAGGGAACAAAGGCGGCATTATAGCTGGATGAACGTGCCGTCCAGATGTTTGAGATCCTGCCAGGACTGACCTCCCAAAATGGGGGAGGCTGCTTCAGTTTCTAAAAGTTTAATATCAACCAAGCAGGGAAACGGGGGAGCCTGCAGCTCCGGGGCGGGGGGCCAGTCAAGACCTAACAAGAGCTGTGGGCGTTGTGTGACTGGATGTGGGTTTAATTCCTAACACACCAGTCTGCAGAGAGTTGCAAAATAATACTGAGCAAGTGCTAGGCATTACTTATTCTCTTGAAGTTTAATTTCAGTGGTGAAAGACACTGTGCCACAGCACACTGTTTTAAAATGCTTTAAGCACAAAACGTATCGAATACAGTATGTTCATTCTGATTTGGTGGTGGAAAAACAACTTTTATTTCTTTCATTGTTTTCTGAAACAAGCTGGTTGCACATTTTATTTGTGCAGATTGTTTGAGACAATCATTTTTGCCTTAGCCAATGGTCATTCATTTTAAATACACTTAAATTTGAATGTACTCTGGGGCGTCATTGCATACCTTTCACTTGTTGCAGAGCTTCCAGTGGCACTGAGCAGGAACGGACCCATAGCATTCTTATCTCATAGTCACGGCCAGTTGCTTTCTCACAGCCCAGGAATGCATCCACTGGTTGTTATCTATTCACACTTCACAGGATCAAGGCCTGTCTGTGGTCTTTACCATGCTCTGTGATGTTTACACTCAGATGATTTGTACACACACTAGGCAAGTACGGTTGCAGTGAGGACATTCTTTGCTTGGTTACCACTGCAAGGCTCCTCTAACGTTTGACCGCAGTGGTTCCATTTCGTATATTAATTGTAAAGTCTTACCATTCCAAAGTGATTCGATGTGTTTCTGTAGTCATAGCACATCACGGCCGGAGAAACTGAAAAGAGGGGAGGTGTGAGGGGGGGGATTTCTGCTGCTTTTTCCAACCCAGACACCACCAGTGCCGCCACAATAAACCAGCATCTGTCTCTGGCTGCTCACAGAGATCTATTTCACTACAGATCTGTTCCAAATTACAGAAGAGTATAAAGCGCTAGTAATTACATGCTTCTCTACAGGGAACGTAGTTTGAATTAAAGTTTGTGAACTAACATGCAGAAGGTCTTTTTCTTTTCTTTTTTACCCCTCCACTCTGTAAGAAATAGCCATTAGTCTTTAATTATCAGCAATGTGGGGACGTTTTGGATATCAACAGCCTTTTAGTTTAAATTAGTTCGAATACAGTTCTTGGATAATTACTTCCTTAAAAATTACAATGCACAAAGTTTAAACACTTGATTGGATTGCTGTATTTTATTTTTTTTAATTCTTGGGGAAGAATGAACAGGAACTAGAACAGAATGTTTGTGGATGCAGTTGTTTTCCTGTCAGATAATTTTCCTCAGGACTTCTCATCAGTCAGATTCACTCTAGATTTAATGTAATTTTGATGTCATGATTGTTCATTGTGTTCTTCCTCAAAAACCTTCTTGTTCAGCCAGTTATTTAACTGCACGATACACAGGCCAGTTTGTGATGCCTGACAGCTTGTAAATCCCCGAAACGTGTGCTGCAACGTTAATTCGCTTTCAGTATTTCTTTATGGCGTATTGACGTACATCGGTTGGGTTGAAACACCCACAGGAGCATATGGTGGACTGTTTACACCGGCAGCCCGTTGAAATCTTTTCCCTGCCAGCTTGGTGTGCTCCTGTAGGTCTGGAGGGTTGTCATCAGCAGCCGGGCAGGCAGCCTGTTCAGGTCTGTCCACACACCTCACTGCGCTGTGAGAAATGCACGTTGCTCAACACCACACTGAAACAGTCGGCACTGAAGTCAGCTGGATTTGAGGTTTTGTATGAGTTTATCATCTCAGCTGAGTTTTATTAGAAATCACAGAAATCCAATTGCCCCAATGCCTCTCTGGCATAAGATGGGCTGCACAAATCAGGAGGCGGGCATCCCCCCAGGCTGTGGGTTCTGACGGGCCAAAGGACCGGAGCTTGCAAAGCTCAGAATGGCACTCTGCCCTGCACCGCTGTGTCTGCATAATCACTTGGGCTTTCTTGGTTAATGTTAAAAGTCCCATAAACTGCATTAATTGACTGATTAAATTTGTTTCCTGAGGTATCTAAATAGGGATGGCATGTTGTTTTTAAAGAAAATAGCCGATATACATTTTTACCCACCCCGTGGAATTTCTGTGATTCTCTCTGTCATGAGAAAAAGCCGTTGTGGTGTGTTCATTAATGATTAAGCCAGCTACACTCCTATTAGTTGTTGTCATGATGAATGAGCTGCGTGGTCATTGGTTGGTTTACGTGAAGCTACGTTATCAGTTTATCCTGTTATGGAGCATATTTATGATTGACTGTATGAGAGTGACACACTTCAAATCAAGTTGGTTCAAAGCTGGTGAATGAAGATGGTTCAGAGAGAACGCTGAACTCACTGTCACTCAGACAGACAATCCAGTCTTGGAGAGATCCAGTGTTTAATAATACAAAATTTGGCTGGAGATATCAAGGCCGCGGCGCGGTTGAAGAAAAAGAGCCTCAGCGTCATCAGCGACTGCACTGTCTTCTGCAGGGATGGTGTTGCTTTCGCTGTGGAAGTGGAGCTCAGGTCCAGAAGCTGAGCGAGAATCTTCAACCCGAACGGCAACAGCATTTTACTTTCACCATAATCGGTCTTAATTAGATCTTTTTTTTTGTTTGTTTTAAATTTCGCTCTGTTAGTCACCATATTGTCTGACATGAAAATGTTGGCGTTTGTGGGTTGGAGCTTACAGTTTGCGCTTGTGATGCTGATAGCTCGTCGTTTGAGTGTATGCTGCTGAGTGAAGTCTTCTAGAAACTTTCCAAGGTTGGAGAAACGGTCTGGAAAGAAGAAAAATGCATGTTTCATCCTTAAGACAAACTGATTTTCCTTCTTCGTATCCTACAAGTTAACTGATCCTCAGATGGAGGCTCAGACCTATAGAGTCCAGCAGAAAGTGGGCTGGTCTTTGTTAATGTTGGAGGACGATCCAAATGAGTATGTGTAAAGTGTATGTAATACTTTGCAGGTTTACAGATTGGATCGTGTTTTAGCTGAATATTTAAGCTGTGAAATTTACATATGAAGGGGGTGACAGCAGAATTTGAGGTTTGCTGCATGTCTATTTGACATGCAAGACCATCCTTATTTAACTACGCCGAGGTAAAACCAGATTTAAACTTTTATGGGACCTTTCAATGAATATAAATGCAACGTGCTTGGATCAAAGCAACTGACATTTGGAAATGCCCTGCTGAGCCACCCTGAGCCCCTGCAAGGAGGATTTCTGAATCGGCCTACAACTTTATCTAATACCAGTGCAACATAAAGCGCTCGGCGCAGTGGTCTTTATAAAACCCTCTGACTGCCATGCCATTAGTCTTAAAGTGTTGCCTTAGGGCTAATGGATGATCTGCTTTCCTAGTTTGTTTTGGGTACAAACATTATTACAGTTTGAATGTCCCTTCGAAAAAAGGGTTAAGCAAAATGTTGTCAATGTTTGAAGTAGACAGCATAAAGAACCTCTCAGTATCCCCGTCTGTGACTATATTCCAGTTCCACACTTAAGCCCTTTACTGCCATTTAAGGGCAGTCTGAAAGAGGGACAAAAGCACTTTCTAAGCAGCTGTGAGTGCGCCAAGAATAAAGTGAGCAGGCAACCAGCAAAGGTGAACTCTCTTCGCACATATTAAGTGAATTAATGCACACATGAACAATACACAGTTATTTGCAGGGGGGGCTGTCCAAAGCTTTGTATTTGCAGAATTATCACGTTAGGAGTTGAAGAACCTTTAAAAGCATGTATCAGAAGCTTTCCTCTTGAATGTGAAGATTTGCTCTTTTGTGTAACGCTTTGGCTTGTAAGTGAAAAAGCAACTGGATTTTGGATAAACAACCAAAATGCAGATGACATATTGACATTTATTTATTTATTTTTAGATCAAGTAAAGAAATGTAAAGTAATGTAGCACTCCATTTTTACTGAGTGTGTTCTTTGTGTTATTGTTTAGTGTCTTTACTACATTTAAAAAGCATTTGCTTTAAGGCAGGACAGAGTTGTGTGAATGTAGATGAGGAGTATGTGGGCTGGGAGACGTGTAACTGCTGGGGGAGCTGGTGAACAATGGAAGCTTTTGACAGAGTGGAGAAGGTGCAGTGAAGGTTAGATTTATGGAGAGATCTGGCATTCATTTTGCCCCTGTTGTCCGTCCTTGAAGACATTTGTATTCCATCAATAGTCATCCTCATGTTAATGTCAGTTTTGGTTTTCACATCCAGCTAACTTTCTGAATCTTTATACCATGTCAATAGGCTACAGTGGGTCTGAGTGATTCAAAATGTGCAGCGGAAACGGATATGAAAAACACGACCTACCCTAATCCCTTGTGTGATGAGTCTTCAGGCTTTCCCCACATTTTCACTCCATCTTTGTTTACGTCATTTCTTAGTAACTGAGTTCATCTTAATGTCGTCACTGCTTCCAATCATTTCCCTGCACAAAAGCAGGAACTGGGTTTGGGAATGTCTGTTGGCAGATTCTTCCTGTGTCCCCAGCAGACATGCGTCTATTCATACCAAAGTAGTAAACAACATTGTTAGTAGCAGGTGGCACTGGCATGTCTTAAGTCCATTCTGAACTGTACCTGTGGCGCTACAAGCCCAACTGCAGCTTTTATGTTCTCCTGTTAAATTGATAGCTTGAATTAACAATCATAGGGGCCTTGTAACTGTGGCCTTGAGCACATCCTGACTAACCACTTCCTGTTTTTCCTCATGTTTCCTCCACAGTGATTTAGCCGGTGGGGTTTCAGTTTGCCCTGCATCACTGCAGCCTTCAATAATGTTGGGGCTAATGTACTCACCCCCTTGCTTCTGACCCAAAATGGAGCTGAAAGTCTGGGTGGATGGAGTCCAGAGAGTAGTGTGTGGAGTCACAGAGGCAACCACCTGCCAGGAAGTGGTGATTGCTTTGGCCCAGGCAATAGGTAAATATTCCTCTTTTATTTATTTATACATTGCAACAATTACAACTGAAATTAAAGATGGCATCTGTCTTTAGGAAATTAGAGCCATTCTCTAATGCTTTTCTATCCCTTCTGCATTATAATATGAAATGAGCTACACCAAATAATGTCTGTAGCTAAATTTCTCATTCATTTGTGGAACTTAAGTACCAGAATATTTCCTGCATAATTTGTTGTTACACCACAGACGCTGAACAATCCAGTAACATACAGAGCATCTTCATCAAGCGGATCGTTTTGCATTCACCTACTCACGGCAGGAATCTGGGTTTAAATCTTCCTAAAATGTCAAGCTGCCTTCTGTAAACTGAGAATGTCTTGATGAAACAAACAACTACCGTCTCTCCTGCCTACATATTAAGCTCCTGCTGAGATGGAGTGGGTCATAATCAGGAGCTATATTGGTACTTTCTTGGATTTAACCTCGCTGCTTTCCCATATGCGTCCTTGAGGAAGAGGGTTACTTGAGCATACTGTATTGACATCACTCCCCATGAAGCGTGGGGAAGGAGGAGGGAAAGTCTGACTCATCGCTAAGCGTCCTGCCAAACTGTGAAAGCAGCACTTCTCCCTGAACCCCCTCCTCAGTCTTTTGAAATTGAACACACATACACAATTGTGTGTACGTTTTGAATTTTTATGGTGTACATGCCATTTCTTATCGCATGTGTTTGAGACTTAAAGATTTTGTCCTACGTATTATTGGAGAATGTTGTGAAATACGTTTAATAGACCGATTGTGATGTTTCTTTTGGAGTTTATCTTCCCATTTTTCAAAATTGTCTTGAGCTTCAAGTGGAAAAATACTTGCAAATAAGGATAACCTGCAATTGTCAACATTGCCTTACTGTGTTTTTTTTTGTTTTCAAAAGTGTGCGTTTTGTTTCTTTTTTCCATTGTTTACAGGTCGTACAGGGAGATATACTCTAGTAGAAAAATGGCGGGACACCGAGCGTCACCTGGCCCCTCATGAGAGCCCGGTGGCGTCCCTGAACACCTGGGGTCAGTATGCCGGTGATGTCCAACTGATTCTGCATCGTACAGGCCCGTCTCTGACTGAACGGCCGCCCTCAGAAGGACCCCCTCTCAGGGTGCCCGAGCGCGGCCTGCATCGACAGAGTCTCCCTCCTCTCGCAAAGCTTCGACATCCGAACGAACATTCCCTTCACCGCCGTGAACTGCGACGCAAGTCTCTCACTTTCACAGGTGCGCCCAGAGGTCTGAGGGAAATACTGAGCGGAGGTCGAGTCGGAGATGCTGAGGGCAAGCGAAGGCTTCTCCTTGGAAACGGTGGGACACATCATCATCATCATCATCATCATGCAGGTCCAGTCATTGGGACGTCTTCTCCTGGTCTGTGGGCCTATCGTATGGATGATCTGGTCAGACTGGTTGGCCTACAAAGAGAGACTCTCAGTGTGCTGGAGAAGAAGCTGGAGGCCTATGAGTCTGAGCTGCAAGTCTGGGTGAAAGTGCACGGGAACCGAGGTGGAGGCTGCAATGTGAACCTGGGTGGAGGTGGGGGGTTGATAGAGGAGATCCTGAGGCTGGAGAAGCACCTGAGGAAAAATGAGGTGGAAATGGAGGAGGAAGAGTTCTGGGCTACAGAGTTGCAGATTGAGCTAGAAAGTGAAAGACAGCTAGAGGAGAGGCTGCAAGAACTACGAGGACGTCTTAAGAGCTGTGAAATGGAAATTGAAGAAAAGCTGGCTATGGTAAAGGTGTGCTATCTGTGGGAGATATTCACACACTATTAGCAAAAAGTATTTGTTTAATCACAGTTGTTAAGGTGTTATGTTTTAGAAGATGGTTCTTCCTTTTGTCTTGAACTTTTTAGTTTGTTTTCCCATCAGGGTGTTGAAGCAGGCCTAGAAGAGGAGAAGTTACAGAGAGAGCGGCAGGAGAGCCAATGGATCAGTGAAGCGGAGGCTCGGTCTCAGGTCCTTAGGGTCAAGGCAGAGTTGAAGGCCCAAGAGAGACAGGCTGTCCAGCTGGAGAGCAGCTGCAGGGCTGTGGACAGATCGCTTGGACAAAGCAGCAAGAAACTTGAGGTGAATATTGTACATGTACCTGTTATCACCATTTGGTTTCTGTGAAAATAACCGGTGCAACCCTATCACTTCATTTGGGGCCATCTACATGTATGCCAGATTTGAAATGTGCTGTGACATTGCAGACCTACATCAGAGTAGAATTATCCAACCTCTGTTCAACTTCAAAGCGTACTGCATTTTCTGTACCTCGGAAATGGGAAACGCAAAGACGTCAGACTGATTTATAAAGAGGTGGGGGTGGAGGGTAGTGGAGTGGATCACTCTGCCCCCTAAAACCAGCTGCTATAAACGTAACTGTAAAAAGTATGGTTGACGTGTGTTTTTGAACCATATCCCTGTCGTGTTTTGACCAAAAAAGTCATAATTTCATTAAAGGCTTCCATGATTGGTATAAACTTCAAAAAAAAAAAAAGAGCATAATGTGTCTCCTTTAAAGGACATGCAACATGAGCTGGAGCAGCTGACCAAGGAGCTGAGGCAAGTTAACCTGCAGCAGTTCATCAAGCAGACTGGAACCAAGGTCACAGTGCTGCCAGCTGAACCCAGTGAGGATGACAGTACCAGCAACAGTCATGGTTCAGGTAAATGAAGCTGTTTTTCTTTTTTCTCCCCCGATGTTTAAACGAACAGAAATTTACTATCCAGATAGAGGTCCATGCTTCCACGATGTAAAGTTGTTCAAATGACCTAATGTGGGCAACTAATTTCATTTCTTTTTGCACAAAGGTCAGTGAAGTCTGATCTTATCCAAGACAGAGCAGGCTATTGTTGATACGTGCAACATATGACTTTATTTCAAATCAAAGTGCAGTTCGTGTTAGCCTCCCTGTGCATTACTGCAGTCATTATCTCCACCAAGGCACTTATTATTTCGTAGCCTCATGTCTTGACAGCCGACTGAGAGTGAATTACTCAGTTCTGTATCCAAGTGTGTGTATATGTGTCAGTCTCTGTGTGTCGGTTTGTGATACAGAAAATGAGGGGAAAATGGCAGTAATGAAAAGCACATGCTGTACAGATCTTTCTCCTCTATTTAAGTGGCAGTTACAGGCTCCATGCCAACAGTTGCCTGGGTGGACTGGGCAGACTTGAGCCATTCATTGACTCCATTTCCTCTGTCTGTCCTTCATCCTTCCATCTTGCTGTCACTGTGACGTGTTCAGCTGTTTCAGGGGGGGGGGGGGGGGGGGGGGGGGTTCCTAAAAAAAAAGGCTTCCCCCCCCTGTGTCTTTTTTCCCCCCCTTTTCCCCCCCCTCACAAGCTTTTTTTTTCACGTCCGCGGGGGTTTTGTGATGGGG
>JBAMYA010000021.1:11033782-11053545 GCA_037176975.1 Arrhamphus sclerolepis | reverse complement strand
CCCCCCCCCCCCCCCCCCCCCCCCCCCCCCCCCCCCCCCCCCCCCCCCCCCCCCCCCCCCCCCCCCCCCAAAAAACTTAACCATAGTAAACAACATATGACAAGGGCTGTCTGTTTGCATGTGAAAAGAAGTACTGTGTTTTGTCTATGTAGAGTTGTGTTGAGCCCCTTGCACCAGTGGTGATTTAGCTAAGACTTGAAGGGAAGCTCAGCTTCCCCTAATCTCCAAATTAAATGTTCAATAGAGTTGTGTTAACATTTCATTGACTACAAATGTGTCAGAAGACGTTCATCTCAAAGACGAAGCATCAATGCATCAGATTTCAAGAAATTGCTTTTCTTATACGTCTATGATCAATGCATTTGCCCGTAGAAGCTGAGCGTCCACGTGCTTCAATGGGACTGTATGGAACAGTTTTTTTCATTGCATCAAAACTCAACAGTCATTGGATAAATGCCACGATTTTGTCCCGCCCCTGGACAGTCAGCTTCTCTGGGGGTGAATGAAGCTTTGGCCTGGACGCTGAGCTTCTGCGTGATGATTGGAGGATCAAATGGTAAAATAAATGGCTTGCACTTATATAGCGCTTTACAACTGTATTTCTGCAGCACCAAAGCACTTTACACTGTAAGCATTCACCTATTCACACACCGGTTGTCGGCAGAGCCGCCATACAACGGCGCTGGCCAGACAACCAGGAGCAATCAGGGATTCAGCGTCTTGCCCAAGGACACTTCGGTGTAACCAGGAGGGGGTTCGAACCACCAACCTTCAGGTTCATGGCTGAACCCTCTACCACTGAGCCACCTTCCCCTCATCAGTTGAAAGGTTGAATCCCGCTTGGATTGACAGCTTTTTTGATAAACCGCCACTTAATCTTTGGGTGCTCATTCCCATTGTGGATTTTGCAAGTCACGTCAAAAGACAAACTACAACCCATGTCTTGGTCTTTGCTTGGTTTAATTACTTGACTATTTCCATTGTTCATTTCTTACACTGTAAATGAAACACACTCAGTATTTCCTTGTTTCAGTTTAACATAATTTCAGCATTTCCTTCTTCGAGTCTAATATTGTTTCGTTAATTCGTCCACAGACCATTTTCTTGAAAACAAACAGAAACACTCCAAATCTCCCAGACGTTCCGGGAGTCTCACGTTTAGATAGTGGCTCCCGGATGCCCACAAGTCAGATAAAATGTCCCAGAATCTTAAGCGAGCGGCTGAGAGCACACCTAAATGTGCATGGAGGTGAGACAGACTTTTTTCCCTATCGCATGTGGTAAGGAGAGGTAGCCAGAGGCCATACCATTGAAGGCCCTAACCCAAGCACCGCATCACTGAAGGAAAGGAGAGGGAAAAAACAAGACAACAAGTATAAATAAACTGACAAATTTTATGAGGTAGCCCAACAATGAGCTTCCCCTCTTTGAAAGACCAGCAGCCACAACCACCAGGTGCCACCACCTTCCCACGCCAGTCAGGATGTGGACACGCTCCTCGGTCCTCCTGTAGCAGAAGTTCTCCGTTGTCTCTGTATCTTTCCTGACCAGATGACTAAACAATGGACTGGATAACACAAGACTGAGACTGTGCAGAGCCTCACTATATAACAGACTGAATGAATTAGATTTTCCAGGTTACAAATTGTGAAATACGTGATCAATGGTGTGTCATAGTTCCAAGTTAGTGTTTTTATGAATAACAGAAATAACAGAAAACAGTCTGTTTTGCAAGTTCATCACTGCTATCACAACTTCTGGTATAAAAAAAAATCACAACACATAAAAAGACTAAAAATGCCTTTTTGTAAAGCTGGATGATTTGACCTGTAAACAAATGTTACACCAATAACCACAAGCTATCCTGTTTCTTTTCTTTGTTTGTTTGTTTTTTGTTTTTTTTTTCCCCTCAACAGACATACATCTTCATATTGTGTTGCATTTGACTTCCACACTGCCCCCTGCTGGCCACATCCCACTAGGTGCTACACATACACTACAATGGTATATCCTATCCTCCAGGATGTCGCAGTGTTGTTTTGTGATTTTTTTTTTTTTTTTTTTCCAATTAAAAAATGCTTGATTTTTGTGTCAACTTCTCACAAAAATTGCAGTGCAGTTTGTGGAGCTGTAATGCATATTTTTGTTACAAGAAAATGGAAAAATTGCAAATCATGCAACATTTATTAAAGGCAAAAACGAGATGCAGTCAATTTTAACATAATTGGCTTGGAAAAAAAGAGCTTCATATAACGATGAGGAAAAAAGCATAAAGTATATAAAAAAAAAACATAATTGGCTTGAAAATCTGTCTCAAAACACTGAAAGTTGATATAAAGTGCATGTTATTTAAATTGTTTGTTGTTGTTTTTTTAAGTGCAATTGCTTACAACAGTAAGAAGATGTAACTTAAAATTAAGAACAGACTGAATTCTCTTGTAACTTTATTTTTAAACAACTAACTTCTTAGAAGGATACTGTTGAAGACAAAACTTATTCAGCTATTGCTGCAATTTCTAAAAATGAACCGGTTAACTGTAATTTTGTTTGGTGGAGTTTCTTTCTGTGTTCAACTGAAGATGTGTAGAAAGTCTGGAGGAGATGTCCAAGAAGATCCTATTTAAACACGCACACAAAAAAAATCTAGCAATATAAAACTGAAAAGTCTAAATTGGTTCAGTCTCCTTCAAGAAAAATGAAAGAAAAGAGGTGTCATTTCATGTGTATGTAAATACACCTGAGTTAAAAGCACAAACTACCCACAACTTGTTAACTGTGAAGGCTACAACTCCAGACTCACATTTTAGATGGTAAGTTGTTTCTGTCTTGACTCACTGAGGCGGGTTTTAAATATTTTATTGTAGAAAAGTGGCCATCTAACAAAGATTTCTGTTTGTTCCACCACAGTGTTTAATTTGCATATATAATAATAATAATAATAGAATATAGAATAAATAACATCTACTTTCATAACATTTGGAAACTGTTTCACACGTTTCTTGTCAGATGACAGGGGTTATCTTTTATACTTATACAGATTGATAAAACCTGTCTGATAACCAGCAGAGGCCAGCATTTGTAGTTTCACTTCCAGAACTGTAGGACTCGTAGTTTTATTTGCTATGTTTTTGTACTGTTTTTATACCGTTTTTGCTCTGCGTGACCAAAAATTGCAGAGATATTTCTTTAAATGAGAAAAGTTGTGACCCTCCACATATTGTGCAGACTTTGGATGAATTTGCGTTAATTCTTGCGATTGCAAAGTTCTGGAGGGACTGACTGGGAGTTGTCTGTTAGTCCCATGGTATCTGGTGCTGAAATTGCTGTCACAAGATGGTGCTGTAAGACAAGTAATAGATGGAGAAAACATAAAAAGAAACAGCAAAAGTTGCCACCACACCATGGGTGGTACTCTGACGAAAGCTTAAAAGCCTGGATGGAGTTTGTTCAGATACCAAACCTTCAAATCACAAAAATCAGGCCAAAGTAACAAATTCAGTCCAACATGGTGGACTTCCTGTATGTTTTAGAGTTTGGTTTAGTACATCAGTACTCTACATAAACCTACCAATTTTTGCACATGTAGCTAAAACCTACATTCACAGTTTTTGAAATTTTCATGGTGGCGCTGTTGAGTCATTTTCCACACGCATGTAGGAGACCCCTAAAATCTGTAATTTTTCACCACACCTGATGTGTGTGGACAATTTTGTGAGTTTTGGGGTACGAGAATGCCCCCACAAAGCAGTCCTTTAGTCAGAATAATTAATAGTAACAATAATAAGAATAAATAGAGCGGACACAACATAAGATTAGTAACAGAAGTGTTGTAAAACATTGTAATTGTAAAATAAAAGCGTTTTACAGCTGAGCACGTCACAATTACAAGCTTCTTTGTTGGGAACCTCAACATTTTTCTGTATCTCGCAAATCATCTGGAACTGTTTTGAAGTTATGTTGAAATTACTAGTATTAACACACGTACTGGATGCTGTTCTGCGTCACCGGTTGTTGTGGATGTAAAAGGTAAACGAGTCTTGTCCTATATTAAAATCTAATGTGTAAAATCTGAGGCCTCATCTCTGATTTCCAAGTTCCAGTGCACTTAAGGCACAAGTCCATGTAAATGGTGTTCAAGTCTGCAGAAAGTCATGAATTCTTAGAATTGATTTGTTGATTACAACCCTGGATGATATGCTCGTGTCGCTCCCTCGTATTTAATTGACATCAGTTTAAAATGACAGCTCCAAGGCAGAGACTTCTAAATTTGTCATTAGACTGTTATTATCTGCCTGTTACCTCAACGCCTGTCTCCTCATATCTCTCCTTTCCTACGCTGCTGGTATCTCTGGTGGGACGAACTAAAGCCCAGAGAGGCGCCATGGATGTGCAAATTGGGGCATGAGACATGAGGGTTTTATCTCTCCAGCTCTCTTCAAAGCGGCCTGTTTTAGGGGGGTGGAGTGAGTCCCGTGACTCCATCTCCCTCTTCCACAGGTGTACCTCTTTTGAGATCCGTCCTACAGTTTCAAGCAGCCGACTGAAATACCGTATATTTCATAAGAATGCATACAGTATCCAGCCTGAGAGCTCAAACAAGCTCATGTTAAACTAATAATAGAAATATTTTACTGGTAATTGTATTCGCGGATTCATGGATTTCCTTTGCCTGCAGCTCATCCGCAGACAGTTGGTACTGAGCTTTAGTTTAAGGACATGCTCATCCATAATTATGCCATAAAACTGGCCCAAGTTGTCAGAGAACGGCCAGCTGTCACACTTCAGCTCTTTAAACCCTGGACTTCACAGGCAAATCAGTATTTCTGTGATTTGTTTTCATTTTAGTCCAAAATTAAGAGTCTCTTCTTTATATGGGCAACATTTTTGCAAGTTTTCTAATGTCTGGTTCACTGGAAGAAGGTACCTAGTTGCAGTCTCAGCTGGATTCTTTCTGTTTGGAGATTTCTTTGCATCTGTGTGGATTTTCTCTACATACTCTAGCTTTGTCTCCCAGTCCATAGACATGCATGTTAGATCTATGAGTGATCTAAATCTTCTAGAAGAGTGAGGGTGAACATGCATGGTTGTTTGTTTCTGTGTGCGCAGTCTTGAATAATATCGTATTCCATGTATCTGCTAACAAAAAAGAGAGAGAGTGGAAAAAAACACAACTTTAGTTCAATAGGTAAAAATAGCACATCGTCATTCCATGAAATGTATTACATTTCTTCTGTGCACTGAAGCATTTAGAGAGAGGATGCAACTATGGTGCAGCAGTGGTTTAATAGCTTTTAGGTTTTTATATGAATAAAAATATTAACAACTAAAACCACCTTTACTTGAATATCTCTGGCAGTAGTTCTTGTGCTGAATTATATGCTCGTTTATGTGGCCTTCTTGTGGGCTTCTTAATTACACTTCATGAGACTTGGTTGTCAAATATGAAAGGTAGTAAGTGAGTGGTGATTAACCTTTAGTAACCTTCCAGTATGTCTTTGGCCATCAGTAAGGGCCTTTGAGCTCAGCCATAAACTTTACTGCATTGGCTGATTTTTCTTCAAAGCTCAGGTCTGCCACCAAGCGGCCACATTGCAGAAGCACATCCCCACCAATGTTTGAATGTTACTTTATCAAAGGACTTCTTTTGGTACAGTTTAGATATTGTTTGGTCCCCATTTGGATTCTGAATGAAACAAATTCTTCCCAAATAAGGTTTTAAAAAGAAGAAAAAAATCAGCTGTAACCACATATTTGTTTTACTGCTTATTGAAATGTTATTTATAAGTTTTGAAAGTGTCTTTTGAGAGAAGTATAATGATAATAAATGGTGGTAATATGACTTTTTTAGGGCGCTCTCCTCTTCCTCTCACACAGTTTGCTTTTTTGGCACACGCCATAACTTGATGCATTCCAGTAAATTCTTTTTGGTCAAATATTGAAATATACTTCTTTTTTCTGTCAGATTTAGGTCCAATGACAGGATCATTGAAGCGCCCCATGTCATCCCACCTGATGTCTGGTCATCTCCGTGTCCTCAACAGCCCTCTCAGTTCTGGTCTGAACCCAGAGGGGATCTATGTGTGACCCTAAGTAAGTTATCTAAGGATGCCTCTGTAGCACTCAACTATGCATTTTTTGTAAATTGCCTGAAGGCAATCTTTAGTTTGAAGACAAAAGTGAAGAAACAATCCCTGAATCAAAGTCACTGAGCACTTGGTTGACGTGAAAGACAGTTTGAAAAACACAGCAACAGCGGCATGTTCCACGGTGCAGTCTCTGAACATGTTACTCTCAAACATTTTTGCTATTGTGGACCTTCATAAACATGTCCACCTGATATACTTTTACTCTAGCACCTGCTGAATGATTTGTATTGTTCTCTCCTGTGCATCTTGATTAAAAATGTTTGCCTTTTGGACAGTATTCCTGAGAATCTTGCTGTATGAATCTGCTATTTCTCCAGCATTCCAGCTCTTATGGAAGTGAAGGATCTTCTTTGTGTTTGTAGTGAAACTGTGAACAGTGTATTCCTGTACTCTGGTTGTTCAAGTTAAAACTATGCACAAATGGTTTATAGTTTTGTTACTGACGAATGTAACTGTCTGTACTTATCCAAAGTGATGGCTTATTGTAGATGTTTTATTACATTTCAGCTTTGTTTAGTGAGTTACTATATTCTGTTACGACTCAGTACATACAGTTGCAGAAATGCAGTTCCTCATTCCAGCAGTAATAGCTGCAGATTAAATCAGTGTTTGTTATCCTCTTAAGCTGTTTTTTTTTTGTTTGTTTGTTTGTTTTTTTGTTCTTTTAATGACTCTACAGTATATTTTTGTTGAATGTAATCTGCTTCTTTTTCTCATGTATCCTATGGCCAAAGTTTAGCACGTCTTGTTGCATGATTGTGTTGGCCATGAATTAATGTGCAGCTCAGTAAATCAGCTAGTTGATATATAAAATGGTGGCTGTAATTGTAGAACAGATAGCTACTGCTACACCGTCTTTTAGTGTGAATCAGTTGTTAAAATGGCTTGTATGTGTGTTTGTCCGCATGCAGTAAGAGTTTTTTTTTAAAAAATAGGTGTAACGCCCCTCTTAGTCTGTAGATGGGTGTGCGTTGGTGTGAATGTTTGTGATGCAGGAAGTTTGTGTGTCTGTGCAGCGATAGAATAGCCAAGTTATGAAGCCTCTCTAATGTTGTAGTTTAGCTGCTAAACACATCAAAGTGCCTTATATTTAGTCCACCAATGGAGTATTCAGATAATGGCTAGCAGAGATTTAGTGGGGACTTTGAATGATTATAGCAAGTTCAGATCAAATGTTGTTACTTATTTATAATTAACTGCAACGAATGACAGTAGAACAGTAAAACACAAACCTTTTGTCAGTGTTTTTTTTTTTTTTTTTGTACAAATATCAAATAACACACTTCAATTACTCTATAATTCTGGACTTTGCCACTGTATTATTACACTATGTGCTGTAAAATGGACTAACATTTAATAAGATGGTTTTTTTTTTTGGTTTGTTTTGTTTTTGTCATGCAACACGTGTGCTGTATGTGTTGGATCAGTACTGTCACATAATCACTGTTTACAACTGCATACCTTCTAGAAAACTCTTAAAGATGTCGACTGTACATAACCTGTTTGTATTTTTCTTGCCTTAATATACTGCACAATGATGGCAGGTGTGTACGGCTGTAACAGGCTGCTGTTATGTCATGGATTGCATGGTTCAATAAACCATTTGACAAAATTAAATGGCTCCCAACTGGTACTTCTTGGAACTGGTTAAAATTGTTTGTGAATGAAAGTGAAAGGGGAATTTCCACTGTGTTGCAGCATTTGCTGAGATAGAAGTGTTGGAGCTTTAGTCCAGCAGAGGGAAACATTGACACAGCAATGATAAAAGAAGGACACAACATGGATAGAGGAGAATCAATAAATGTCTACTTGTTACCCACGGTGGAATGAAATGTTGTCAGCATATAAATTGCTAATTAACTTCATATCATGGTTGATGTTACTTAGTTTCAGATTAGATTAATCACAATATTGCTTTCAGTAGTGTATTAAACTTTATGAAGCCTTAAAAATTGTCTACACTTCTGTAAAAAAAAGAAAAAGAAATGGATAAAAATATAACCTCATCATCAGCTTTTCACACGTCCCATCAGTTGATGTGGAATGCAATTAAACAAATGAGTTGAAAGTATTACTTTTTGTTTTATTTGATAAGAAAAATGATCCTAAATCACTGAGCCATGAGTAATAAAAGTGATTTTTGGGATCTATCATTTCTGCGTAATATAGCAATGACTTTGTTGGCCTTTCCAGTAACTTCTAATCAGTCCTGCACAAGAACTTGGGGAGTTTTAGCTACTTCTTTTGTACTGAACAGCTCCGTCTCTTGGGTGTTGGTGGGTTTACTCGCATAAACTGCTTGCTTCAGGTCCTTCCACAAACTGTGATTGGATTAAGGTCAGGACTTGGACTTGGCTTTTGTAAATCATTGACTTTATTCTCTGTCCATCCTCTGTGCACGTTCTCTTGAAATTAGGCTTAGAAACGCCCTTCAATTCTTCTTCAAAGATTCAGAATTCTTATGATGAAGTGAGCAAAACCTTTTGCTCAACAATGTACTGAATGTTGCCCACCGACAGCTGGGTGCAGATTTCTGTATCCTGGAACAGGGTTGAAGCTGGCAGCCGATCGATGGACGGATGGCTTCAAAATTAATTGTCATCATTCATGACCAGCAGTTCTCACCAGATGCAGCAAAAAGAGTTAAAAACCATGATACTACCGACAGCATGTTTCAGAAATGGGATAAAGTTCCTTTGCTTGAATCCAGTATAATGGTTCTGTTTTGATCTCATGGCCCCACAAGCCACACTTCTAACAGGTTTCTGATTTGGTCATGTGATCTTTAGTAATCTACAGATTGTCAGTCATCTCCTTTTTGGAAAGTGATGACTTTCTCTTTGAAACCCTGCATGCTGCAGACACGGTCTGTGTTGCATCTAGATGCATTGATTTTTTTTTTTTTTAGTGGTCTGATGGTGAAACGTTAACAATAAACATTCAGGGAGCCCTCCAGCTGCTTAAAAATCACCCCAAGTCACTTCCTGCCCAAAGCATGTCCAGAAGGTTTTCAGGACCACTGTGAGTACCTGTCATTCCTGAAAGTTGTTTTTGTGTTTTGTTTTTTTTTAAAGCAGGATCGCTGCTGGTAACGGAAACATGTCAATGATCTGATCCCGAAAAACCACCCCAGAACACCCCCACCCCACCCCACCCCACACACACACACACACACACACACACACACCACCACCACCACCAGGTGGAAATGCACCTTTTACAGGGTCTTGTTCTTAGGGTGGTCTTTGTTGATCCATGATCTTGGAATTTCTAACATTTGCAAACAGTTTTTAAGGTTAACTTTTTAAGTTTATGATTTTTTTTTTTTTTTAATTCTAGTCTGATTGGCATGAACAACTCTTACTGAAGCTGTCAATTTTCTACTTTGCTCAAACTAACTCCCTCAAACAAAAATTGGCCTAAAACACGGTACTTTACAAAAGTACATAAACTAAATCACTACACAATAAATAAATTATTTAAATGATCTGTTTAGTTAGCTCTTTTTGTCTACTTGTAGAGTTCAAGTGCAAAACTGATCATGTTGTTGAAAATTTTGCATAAATGAACAGACTTCTTATTTTTTTTCTTTTTTTTTTTCAAGTTTTGCACTGTGCTCCGGCAAGTAAAGCAAAAAATATTTACCTAAACGCTCTGTATTGATATGCTGCTGTTAAGACTTTCAGATGCCAAAATAAAGAATGTGTTTTGTAGTTATTACGTCAATAATCTCATCAATTTACCCAAAAAGGCAAAATAAACCCAATCGTACCTTCATAGGTATGGGCTGACTGTAAGTGGACTCACATGCTGGCAAAGTTAATAAAAAGCGCTAATAAGAAATGAGCACTGTAATAATTCAAACCGATTAACCTGATATTACAGTAGGTTGGGTTTGATCCAGCTTAAAGCCTTTGACAAGTTGGGAGGAGGCCTCATGTTTTTCATCAGTCTGCACAGACTGACTGTAATCTCTTTTCATCACCCTTTTATCACATGACTTTCTTTTTTTTTCTTTTTTTTTAAGCCTTGGCTTACTGTACATTCCTCTGCTGTGACCTGTCAGCTGATTGTTGCAACACATTCCATCTACTGAACTTCCATTATAGTTTATTCATGATTGCTATTAACAATAGTGTACTCTCAAAGTCTCATTTGTGCACGTGCATTACTTGTTGCCACATATCTGCTTCTATTTTTCTTCCTGGCCTAGAAATTGTAGACATTTGCAGGTAATGATTCATGCACAGACGCTGGACAGCATCTGATTACCTGTGAGGCTACAAAGATATACAATAGAATACATTCACAACAGGAAGACCCCTAAAGAGTTGAGTTTTTGATATTTATTTTACAATTCATCAGCAATAATTTAGGACATTGTATGTGTAAAGCATTAACGAAATGTGCAACAGTTGCTCAGTTGAATCTTTAAAAAAGAAAAAAAAAAGAAAGGAAAGGAATTCGTAGCCTTCTACAACATTGACGAAGACATGTATACTTAATGGTATATTCACAAAAATATATGTACAAACATACATGCCAGTTTTCATAACACTGGATAAGAGAGCAAAACCAGCTGGGTAATACTACAAAAGCGCTGTCATATGTGCAAAATACAATGAAAAAGGTGTTTATTCAGTCATATGTGAAACTCAAAAAACAAAAAAAGCAGAGCAACATCATACTTGCAAGAATTGGTTAGAAAATAGGCCAAGATAAAGTTCTTAACATGGCAATTACCACAGTTTCTTTCCCAGTTTTGTCAGTTTTACATAATGACCGCCTGATGTGTTGGGAGATGTAGGTTCGCAAATTGGATTAACATTTTGCATTAAAGAATGAGAAACGAGCTGTGTTTGCTAAAATTGGGAGAAATTCTAAATTGCCATTTTACTGCATTGAATCATGACAAAAAAAATGCTTCTTTTTTTCCTTTTTTTAAAAATAAAAAATATTGATATCAAGACAACACAATAGAAAGGACCATGGATAACTACAGTGATTGACTTTCAAAATGATAAGGTGACTGCTGGGGGGAGTAAAAGCAGAGAAAGTGCACTTAACGTCTCAAAGAGTCAAGATCATCCTACATAGAAAGTTTAACAGCTGGGAAAATAAAGGTACATTCAATATCAAAGATCTGTAAGGTGCTATCCTACAATGTTTCCTGGAGGTACAGGAATTCACTGGATCTGTTTGCAGAACTGCTTCACTTTGGGGACTTACAATATGCTGGTCAAGCAAACTCTTGGGAATCAAGGGTTTCTTCTTCCAGTTTTACTATCATGATCTCAGGATACACACTTTTTTTTCCTTTCTCACAAGCACAAGCAAGCGAAAAAAGCTTTCATAAAGATGAATTAAAGTTTGTCAGGAGTAATATCTCTCCCTTTTCTCACTGCAAATGTGTGTTGTTGTTTTCTATTTTTATTTTTAAAAGCTCATTTTGTATCAGTTATTCATGATGGAGATGTTGGGAGTTGCGTACCAATCAGCTCTTCCCAGGAGGGACATTTGTGCACCTCCTGACCAGCCTATACCCGCATAAAGTTGAAGATGAGGTAATGACACATTGCACTTCCAGAAGCTCTTCTTCTCTGGATCCATTCAGTGCACGTTAATGAAATCAGACTAACTTCAAGGAATTATTTACAGTTAGAGTCCGGTCAGGTTCAGTCAGAGGCAGAGGTCAGTTGCAACTTCTTAAGATTATCTTTCATTGGGATATTGCGCGTTGTTGTGGTATTCAAAGTTTTGGCACCAATGCTGCCATGTCAAAATATTTTATCAAAGAGGTTTTTGTTTTTTTTTTAAAAAGAAAAAAAATAAAAATAAAAAAAGAAAGAAAGAAACAACAACCCCAAAACAGCTAACTTCAGCACAACGCAGCTGTGAAGTTTCAATCATTGTCGATAGTCATTCAGATTGTTAACCGAGCAGAAGTGCAAAAGGCACACGCAGTCACAACTGTCCCCTGTTTCACCAAGAATACTGTACATGAGAAACTCTCCTGTGAAACCCGGATTTTTTTTTTTAAACTAGCCTAATTTTATAAAATGAAACATAAATTCTTCATTAGAGTGTAGAGAGAGGTAGGCTACAGAACTCATGAGCTCGTCTGACAGGCGGAAAGCTGGTCGTGAGGGCCGTTCTTGCCTTCCCTGGACGTGTCACCTCCTGCGTCACCCTCTCCGTCATCACTTGCTGGACTTTCTTCAGCTGAGCCCGTCTCAGCTTCGGTTGGCCCGTCGTTCTCTAGAGACGGGGAGTCCTTGGACTGAGAGGAGGCTCCAAAGTGCACAGACAGGCCGGGAAAAGCGGCCGCAGCCGCCGCAGCTGCGGCTGCAGACGCCTGCGCAGGGTAAAGCCAGGGGAACGGGGATGCAAGAGCAGCCGCCGCTGGGTACATGTACTTCTCCATGTTGTTTTTGTCGAAAAAAGGCATATAAGACGCCGCGGCTGATGGGTTGATGAAGTAGAAAGGCATGCAAATAGGGGTCTGCTGTCCAACACTGTTTATTCCCACCAGAGAGTTCATAAAAGCCAGGTCGGGCCTGTTTGGGTCTGCGCTCCCGATGCCCTTAGACCAGCTCATCTTTGGTTTTTTGGCAGCCCAGTCATCTCCAAACTCTTGTTTGATCTTCATCGGCTTGGCTCCCTCCGCCTTGTTGCGCTCGCACTCTTTGTCTTTGCCATCGCTCTTGTCAGCCTCTCCACCGTATCCACTGTCCGTGTCTGTGTCATTCTCATTAAGCTCTCCGCCTTGGGTCCTCTGGATGACCGGGACACAGTTGGCTTGGCTGTCGGACTTCTGCGCATCCTGTGCGTCCCCGGCGGGCAGCTGGTGCTGGAGCGGCGGCGCGCCGGCCTGGAACTGCGCCAGCACCTTGTGAAGGTGGTTGATCAGATGCGCGCACCTCTGCTCCCGTGCCGTCCAGTTCTCGAACTGGCTCAGGTACTGCAGGACCTCCTTGGCACAAGCCTGGAACCCGGAGTGAAACGAGTCTAGGTCGGAATGAATGGGAGATTTCATCGACCGGTCTCCTGTGAAGTATAAAGTTAAAAGAGCAGCAGATCATTACTCTGCATAAGTGATATTCACTTGTTTACATGCAGATAAACTGAACAGACACGCTTACAACAGCAGTCTGTGTCCAAGAAAGAGGGATTCTCAAGTTTCAAATCTCGAAAAGTTACTCGAAATCAAACTAATTTCCTCGGAAAACAACAAGGAGCACACTTTCTTCAAAGGTTTTTTAAGTTAACCATTTGAATGCTGATCTTACCATTCTGCAAAGCAATAATCTTTTGATGCTGCTGCTCAGTGACAGCAGTCAGTGCGTTTAAATGTTTCAACGTTAATTCCAGGACAACAGCTTTCTCCAAATGTCCAAGTGTCTGAAAGGGAAAAAAAGACAACAAAGTTTCAATTGATCATTTCCTTAGCATGTGAAAACTTTTTCGTCTTTCTTTCTTTCTTTCTTTCTTTCTTTCTTTCTTTCTTTCTTTCTTTCTTTCTTTCTTTCATGATCTCACCGATAGCTTCAGATGTTCAGGTAACAAATCCTTCAGCTGCCCAATACATTCGTTGATTCTGTCTCTCCTCTTCTTTTCTATCAACCGGTGTGGCAACTTGTATGCGTCCTGCTGGCACAAAGATACAAGCGTTTACCGTAAATATGAAAGCAGGAATATAAGCTGCAGATTAAAAGTTATCACGACAGCTTTAACAAACATAGACATGTTCTAATCTGAACAAGGAATTTAGGATTTGTGTCAAAGAAATAAAGGCGCGCACCTTGCCACCGTCCTCTCGTTTTATTCCTCGTTTAGATTTGCACATGTAGAGAGGAGGGTAATCCACCCTAAAGTAAAGAGAAAAGTGCACGATTATTCAACATGCTGTCATGATGGTTTACCAGGCATAGTTTCACAGTTTTGCCAAAAGCGGATACTTTACCCCAAGAAATCTGTGTGTTCCATGAACTGTCGGTCCTGTAAATGTGGTATTCTTTCATCCATCACTTCTCTGCTGTCGGTGATCCGGTTTTGAGCTTCTTTTTTTGGGGGGAAAACCCGTTTGTATTCCACGACTGATTCGCGGAGGGCTGAGGGAGATGGTGTCCTCCAGCAGAGCTGCGCTTCAGACTGATGTCTACACAACCCTGAGCTGCCACTTTGCAATGCCGTCGGCTGTGGTTAGAGCGCACGCGCGCCTCCGGTTGGGAACAGCTTCCGTCTCACGTGTAGGCTGCACCAGCACAAAGTCCAGTAATTAGAGCCTGCGTGCACCACAGCAGCTACCGCCGCTGCTCCTACTGCGATCTGGTCCGAAGCGTTTTGACCCGGTTGCTGATTTATGCGCAAAAATGTTGCAGAGGAGAAGACCCACATGCGTGGAGACAGAAGCAGGCTTTATGGGCTTTTGTATTCAACACCAATGTCTCCGAAAACTTCGCAGCTTGTGCTTTTTCCTACTGATTTATGACCGGACAGATAATGTTCCAGAAAGACAGAAATCACCCAGCTGCCTTTTGCGCACATGGGAGAAAGCACATGTCTACTACTATGGCATTTCAAGACAATTCATGACTCTTTTTTCAGTGTTTAGAAAAAAGTGAGAGTAGGAGTTGGCTAAATAGTCTCTCAGTACCTGATATAACCCGGAGTGTGCGCCCCGCTGTGAATTCATGCAACCAGCCCCCGTACGCAGCTGTGAGGAAGGTAACCTGTTCATACATCAGCCCTCCAAAAGCTGCGTTGTCAGTAACCATGGCACCGGCCCAGCTGTGTGCTCCAACACGTGCCTGTATGTTCTCTATTAATCTCGATATGGGCGACGCTCTCACACCTTCATGTGAGCTGTTTTTTATAAAAAGGAACAATTACAAAATGCGCCTTTGTTAATGTTAATGTTCAGGGTTTTTTTTTTTTTTTAAAGAATTACTACATTTCCCCCAAACTGAGACGAATACACTCAGTTTGCCTTTTAAACTTGCTATTTATGTGGTGTACAACGTCAGTCTCTGAAAATATGCCACAGCAAATTATAGAAGTTTACTAACTGACTCCAGGGAGTTAATCTGATTGTCAGTGACACCTGCTCCTCTTTAGTAGACATGTAAGTGCTCAAAAACACTTGGATCTGAGCCCTTGTAATGCCCTCACATGCCTTATGATCACATTACTTCTTCCTGTTAGTCATGTGACTTTTTCTGGCTGGCAGCATGTGGCTCTTGTGTAACAGAGGCGGCCAGGAGTGATCCAGTCACTCCTGCTCACTAATCAAATGTGACCTCTTCTCTGCTAGCCTTTTACTAACTCATACCTGCTGATTTGCCTCTGTACATTCCATTTCTTGTCATCAGTGCTACTACATAAGAAATCACCGCTGTGTCGTATGTTGCAAGCCCCCTTTGAGTGTTGCTGCCTCCCTTCCCTCCTCTTCCTTTCCTCTTCAGTATGCTGCCTGCTCTATATGTGGCACTGGAGCTGCTTTAGGAATCCAGTCCAAATGTTTTCCATATTAGTTCAGAGGCTTCTCTGTTTTCAAATAGCAGCCGAGCTGGGCTTGGTAGGAGCAGGCAGGGAGGGAAAGGGAAGGGGTTAGAGACAGGCAGGAGACACACTCAACCAGCCCAAACAGTGTAAGAGCAAAAGTCGTGAAGACAAACAGGGACGAGAGAGAGAAGGCAGGAGGAGAAATGGGACAGGGACGGAAAGGTTCCTCTGACAAGAAGGAGGGCAGAAGGAAGAGAGATGACAGCCCAGCACCCGAGGATGGCGATAAGTGCAGAGTTTGTCGTTTCCCTCTGCTTGTTGCCCTGCTGCAGCTGCTGTTGGGGGTGGCTGTCACAGCCGTGGCCTTCCTTATGTTGGCCATTAGCCCCTCTCTTTTGGCCAGAGAGACGCCACACTGGGCTGGGATCATTGTAAGCTCCGTCCTTATGCTCTACCATCAGCTGGCTGCTTGCATGGAACACCAATCTCCTGTTTCTGCATGACCCTTAGCTGCATCCCTCAGTGTGTTGCCTATCTTTAACACGCTGCATGTCAACACTGGGCCTTACCGATCAATCTCACTGGAGGCAGAGTAAGCGTGCACATTCTCACATTCAAACCAACCTCCATATGAATCCACAAATCTGACCTTCTGATCCCAATCAGTCACATGACCCTGCATGCACCTTATATTGTTTGTGTTGCACATCCAAGAGGTCCATAGCATCTGGGCAGATGAAAGAAAACATCTAATCAAACCATCTTCCAACTCAGCTCAGCTTGCTTATAACTATCAATTTTTACCCGCACTTGTAAATACACATATGTCCATTTGCTTAAATTATCTGTAATACTGATAGTGGCTCAAGTGAGTGAGTTGAACTACAAGAGATAAAAAATAATTTGTATCTAAATATTGTCATATTAATCTGGGTTTTCAAACAATAATGTAACACACTCAAAGTAACTGCATTTTCTGTTTAATTGTAAGAGATGAGAAATCAGATCAATCCACATAAAGTTGTTTTGTTGTTTTTTTTTTATTAGAAATGAACAGTAATTACCTTTCTCTGTGACATACGGCTTGATAGAATTATTAAAAAGCACATTTTATTAATCAACATTGTTTGGAATAAGAGTTAAGGTCAGAAAAACATGTTGTTCTTCTTTGAGGCCTATCACAGATGCCATCTGCTCTCGAAAACATCCCTGGACACCAACATCCCGAGTTAGATCCTCACGAGATTCAGCCAAGTGAAAAACACTGAGGTCATCAAGAACTTTCCAGAGAATCCTGAGTGCTTAAGAACCTGGGAAAAACATTCAAATAAGATGCTGCACGTTAGTCACAAGACTCCAATTGCGCTGAAGAGATAAAGTGCGAGTCTGTGTGTGTGAGAGAGAAGAGGGAAAGACAAAGTAATGTAATCAGATGGCAGTTCACTGCTGAATCATGCAATATTTAGACACATCCCCAAAAACCTCAATATGACTCTCGAGGATATGATTCTTGTCCTTACTGTGTCTAATGGCAATCATCTCTGGACTATAATATACACTATATTAAAATTATATGACTTAAAGGCTCTGCTTGACTGAGAATGCAGAATGCTGATGGGATAAAATCTGCATCCTGCCGGTATTTTTGATGTCTTAATGTTGAATGTTACCAAATGATACCAAAACTGTTCTGGTTTGCTGCAGTTGTGTCTAGTTTCCATCCTGGGCTTCATCCTGTACTGTATCACCTATCAGCCAGATGAGAAGACGTCTATGCAGTTCGTTGTCAAGGTGAGTTCATGAACAACCTGACACATTTTCAAAAAAAAAAAAACAACAAAAAACAAAACACCATATGATTCAAATCAGAATGTTTGTTTAGTTAAAACTTACCAATGTCCAAAGAAATTAGAAATTAATTCATTCTTTAATGTGACTTTATTACGAAGCTATACAATATATGCAGCAGAAATTTCAAAGCAGACCCCTGCATTATTTCCCTTTGTTTTGCCTGGCTCTGCACCTGCATGCTTTGATTATGTTATAAAGTGCAGCTAATTTACAGATTTGGTTTGGTTTTATCATGAAATAACAGAGAAAATTTCCCTCCATATATAAAATTCACAAAAGGCATGGTAATATTAAAATTATATTATATATACACATAGGCTATGTATTTCCATTTCTTTTGTATCAGAAGTAAAGAACACCTATAAAATCTGCTGATTATATGCATGGAGAACAGCTTTGGGTTTAAAAACAGCTCAATAAACCTATGGCTGCACCATTTTCATTCTCGCTTAAGAATTTAATGGTTTATAGCTTCTCAGTAGGCTCACTTATTTATTTCAGTTGCACTTGGCACACATTGTCAATGTCAAATGTTTTTTATGTTATGTGCCAATCTTTTTTCTCAGACATCCATTTGAATTCTATATTTCTTGTGTCGTAACATTCGTGGCTCCCACACACGATGTCAGCTCTTTCAGTGTGTAGTTTCTACCTGCTTTGGAGTTTCGGATAATCTTCATTAGATCAGGGACTCGCTGTTTAACAAAGTGCATGTTGATGCATTGGCTTTATATTTATATTTCACAGCTGTTCTTAAATTAACAAGGATACCATGACAAATCAAGCACTACTCATTACTTGCATAATTCCATAAGCAGCATATAACTGACGCCAAAACACACGAGTGAATGAGGGCTCTTGTTATATAACTGATGGATTAAGATGAAGGTTTAGTGTTATTGAGACTGCAATTGCATAAACAACACAAAGCCTCTGTCATATTTTGCAAATGTATTTTTATACAATCTCTGCTGTTATGAATAATAACACAGGACGTGCACTAAAGGTGGGAAGCAGCTGCATTGCAGTGTGACAGGCATAGCGTTACTTTGAGCTAAAAGCTGGGCTCCTCTGTTGTATTGTGGGTAATCTCTTTGAAATGAATTTGCCATGGGCACTGAGCCAGTATGCCTGTTTCCAAGCCAAAGTTTGGACACTTTTGGGTAATCACGAGACAACAGACTCAAACAGGAGCTGGATTATATTAAAACAGAAGATGAAATCAAAGTGTTTTTTGTTTTTTGAAGTGCATGATTTTCTAGTGCTTTTCTGCCCTCTACAGCTCCTGTACTTCATCCTGTGCACCACTGGCCTGGTCATTTCGGTGCTGGTAGTGGCTTTTGCTGGACACCACCACTTACAGACCAGTAACTTCATCTGTGAGCAGACGGGAGAGGACTGTATGTGTGTACTGGATCAAAATGACCCAATAGCTCGCACTTTCAACTATGAGGGGGTCAGTGACTGCGAGGTAATCACTGGGACGCTCACATTTTACTTCTTGCTCCAGATATTGCTGAACCTGGTTCAAGCGATTGTCTGTGCTGTCGGTGCCTTCATCATGTGGAAGCACCGCTATCAGGTCTTCTTCACTGGTCTTCAGATTGGCTCTCCCTCCACCCAGCAGTGGCAAAAAGTTTAACATGATGATTACAGAGATGATGGGAACAAGGCCATCTACGTGACTGATGCTCTGAAGGATGGGGCATTTGCCTTTTGGTCTGTGCCTTAGTGTGTGTTTTTCATTCTGTCAGTTACAGGTGACAAATTACAGAAAAGAGTCAGTGTCAAGTGTGTTATTTAGGCAGACCCTCTCTGTAGTTGTCAAGTTGGTAATCTGTCATTTCTCTGTATATTCACATTTTATGGTGCTTGTAATATAATTGCTTTTTACACAAGTTTTTACAAAACATTTAAGTAACTTTGTACTTGCATTTGCCAATCTTTCAAAACTTGAATAGAGGAAATTTTTATGAGATGACTAGTCTATTTTTGAAAAACAAAACCAACTGCGTATGGTTTACAGTTGTGACTTTCAGTGATCTTCATGTTTGTTCCTGTGTTTTTACCCTAATAGACAAGCTGCAAGGGCTTCACTGAGATCATCACTCATTTGATGTGCAACTCAAAAATATTTGTTTTTACATTTTTTTGTTTGTTTGTTTGTTTGCACTGGGATTTCCTGATTATAACTGGTCACCTGTGTGAGGTTTGAAGTGGCACACCGAATAGCGGTGTGCCACAGGTTGTAAGTTGCATAAT
>JBAMYA010000021.1:11015619-11027105 GCA_037176975.1 Arrhamphus sclerolepis | reverse complement strand
AAGAGAATTGTTATGGAGGTTGACACAAAAAGAGTTCTTCTTCTTTTTTTTTTTTTTTTTTTTTAGCAGTGGAGGATTATGACATGAACAGGTTTGGCACTATTAGCTGACATCTCGGCACAGACACCAACACTGAATAGATACGTAGATCTTCAGTTAACACTACATTATGTACCAATAAAAGACTTGGACTTTAAAAAAAAAAAAATTCAAGTAAGTTTTACACAGGTAATCGACAATTTTATTCACATTTCTGTTACTTAAAAATTCGGCAAATATGGTGAAGGCAAATGAAGTGGTGCAGTCTATGCATATTTGAACACAACACAACGCATTGAAAAAAATACTATCCCACATAAACCAATGTTTCCAGTTGCAGCTTTAGCTTTTTCCCTTTTATTTAAAAAAAGTGCACTTATGAAGGTTAATGAGTAAGGCAGTGTGATTTATGTTTCAAAATGCAAAAAATAATACTCCAGTTCTGAAGTGAAAATGCTCTCATAAATATAAACATACATCTCAAAGATAAACCAGAGAATACTTGATGTTAGTGTGCACTCTCTTCCCTTGGAGGCCCCCGGGTCAATCATTAACCTCTGGACCCTGACAGTGGTAGACTATAGGTTAAGATATGCTGTGCACAGACTTGACTGCACTTAACTATTAACCATAATTTTCCTGGGACTGTGAAACCCCAAACACCACACTGGTAGGACTGGGCTGGGACTGGCCAATCACAGAGGCAGGTATGGAGTTTTAGTATCCGGTAAGGCAGTATTTTTGTGTCAAAGAAAAGGCACTACATCAGAAGTGATGTGCCAGCACTTGTGGGCTCTTGCAGTCTGACATCTGTAATTGTGGGCTCACAATAGATGTATTGTTCTTAAAGCTGGGGATTGTGTGTCTGGGTATCTCTGTGGTTTTAGAGTGAAGCTCTGTCCCTCAGTGTGCTGGGATCTGATGGTTGGGTTGAGGAGGGCCCAGGAATCCGAGCCTCTGCTTGTTCTTCCTCTGTTCTGTCATCTGTGGAGATGGAGAAAAACACAATCAAGCTAGAGTGGCTTTTAATTTTGCATGTAGCAAAGCACATTATATGCAAACCTGTGTTTGTGCTATTACTGTTCAAGTGGGCACTTTATTATGCAAAACACAATTTTCCCACTGGCTCACATGTAATTATAGCATTCCAGAGGGTAGGGTATTTATTCATTTGAACTTGCTAAGCAGGTAAAATTATGATCTAAATCTATTCTTTCCAAGTGAACAAATTTGTTTGAATGAAACAAAACACATTTTAATTAGGATTAGTTTATGACCGCTTCAAAACATAGTGTTTCTTGATATCATAACCACCCCCATTTTAAATCTTCTGATCACTGCAAACTGTCCTGAAACACATTCTGAAATACGCATGTCAGCTTTAGATCACATTTTCAGCCAATGTTTGCACACGCGTGTATGCAAATAACTCTGTTCGGCATTGCTTCTGCACCCTTACAGTAGAATTTCCCATGGGAACATTACTAGGGTTCACAATCGCGTGTGGGTTTGTATTTGTGCAGCACTGTGACCTGCATGTTGACTGATATACGAGTTCTAATGGTTTTGTAAACCAAGAAAATGCACTTGCAAATTAACCGAAACAAAGTAGGCTGTGCAGAGCCTGAGAACTCACATAATCAAACGAGCACACAACCTCAAGCTGTGAACATGTAAAGTGCTGAGGTCAGCAGGTGGTGGAGTGGGGTTAGAAGCTGCAGAAGAACTGTACCTCAAGTCAGGAACATTTCAAACCTGGTGTGACATTCGTAGGTCTCCCTTTCATGACTGTCGAGCAATGGGGCTTGGCCCCACCTAGTTTCACACACTCACCGCTTGTGATGATGCTAAAATGTATTTACTGAAAAGGGCGGACTGATACCCTTCCCTAACCCAGTGAGTCATTCCACTCTTCAAAACACCTAAATTACAATATGACCACCTGCACTTGCCATAAAACAGTTCTAAGCTAAATGGTTGGTGCCTTTGCTTCAATACAACTGCTTCACATAGTCTTGGCTGCTAGACCATGACAGCAGAGAGCTGTTAGCAACTCTGCTGCTCGCTGAGGTGAGCAGAGGTCGTTGTTTTCTTCACTGGGTGTGTGACCCTCAGTGGGATCTGTTTTCTCACATCTGGCAGAAAGGGAACAAGGAAATGCGTGTGACTTGAATCACATGCAGGGGAGGGAGGTAATGAGAGTGATCAGTCACACTGCAGAAGCCGAGCTAGTCATCCAAACAGCCAGAGGCTCTCAGACGTGTTTTATTGCTGACGTAATAGTCACCTGTCGTGCTGCGTTCGGCAGCATCAAGGTTCGGGTGAAAACTATCTTCATTAGTTCAGAAGAGGCATGTATTCAAAAAAAAAAAAACAACACACACTTAAGTGGTTTCTTCTGTTGGTGGTTTTAAGTGAAAAAGAGACTAATAGTGAGGGAGAATGTGAACTTGACTGCACTTGTCTGCAAAACAGGAGCACTTTGCATTAATGTATTCATCAGTCAGTTTGGACCTAGAGTGACATTCTACCTGTTCTTTGAGCTCAGCCAGCTGGCCTGAGAGCTGAGTCACCAGCGTTACAGTGCTGGCTAGCTTCTCCTGCAAGGATCGCATCTCATTCTGCTCGTTGTCTCCTTCGCTGCTCACCAGAGACATGGCTCTCATTCGAGGGAACCACTCCAAGTTCTTCTCCTGGAGGAGGTCAAGCAAGGACATGAGAGAGCCAGTGAGATAGGGTGAAATAAAAGGGAAAAAACAAAACAAACAAAGAAAAAAAAACATGAAATAAAGCTGACTAAATAATCAACAAGTATACCAGCAACACTGCAAAAATGTTGGCGATAAAACACTGACACACGCAGTAGTGCAACTCTGAAGCGAGACTGCAGAAGAAGAGTAAACAGAGAGGTGGTGGTAAGTGGAGACGGACGTGAAGGTTCAACATTGATCATCTCATCAGAATGGAAGCTGCTCTCTGTTTCGTGCTTGGCAGCGCAGAATTTTTTAAGCAGCGCTGCTGTCTCCTGGATACTGCAGACAGCAATAAGACAGCAAATGAACAGTATCTGGCATTTCAATTCTCACCCACACCATAAACACACAGTCGACGTGGAAATGAGTCACCGTCTTTTATCGACAGCATGACTGAAAGTATGGAATTACTTATAGGCGTATGTTGCAGCATATTCATATGTAAAATGTTTGGTTCATTAACGTTTTTTCCATCAGTGCAACAGACAGCAAACCATCTGCAGCGACGCTTTGAGAAAACAAGGAAAAAACAAACTATAGAATTATGTAATGGACTTAAGCTCGTCTGTGTTTGTACATGGAGTGGGTGTGTGTACTGTTTGGTGTGTATATGCATGGCAATATACCTAGTGGACTGTGAGCGAAAGGGTGTTTTACAACATGCCCGCTCTCGTGCTCAGTGAGATAGCTTTCTCAGACAGAGTGCAATCAGCTGATCTTATGTAATATTCCTTTGCCAGTTCTTCTGATAAAAAATTGTTCACAAGGTGCTGTGAGTGGGATTTGACTGGCACCACGTTAAATCCAGTGGGAGGAGTGAGTGAGGTATTCTCCCACCTACTCTTATATAAGAATACACTGCAGGGAAGCTAGACTGATGTGAATGTGAGATGCTGACGATAAAAACAAAAAAAAAGGAAAATTTAAAAAAAGAGGGAAGTTTAGTTTGAAGTTAGACATGAATTATGCCAGTTATTGTTTGTTTCTTTGAGTAATGAGTCTATCACACCTTCCTGAGACATGAATAGCTGTGATCTATCACCTCCACTCTCTTGGAACAATTATAAATTATTATGTAAAATTGATTAAAAAAACAAAGAAAAAATTATTTTATAATAGTTAGCAATGACATAGTTTGAGATAAAAATAGTTCCAAGAGCGATCAATTTCTAAGTTTAATTATTGGCTGGAAAATGTTAACATACAGGAAAAGCACTGTGGATGTTCTTCACCAGTAATTTGAGGTTCAAGAAAAACAGCAAAACAAAACCAAAACACACACACACACACACAAAAAGAGTTTCAGAGTCAGCTGCATCCCTCTAACATACAACCCACATCAGAAAAGAAACCTGTTGAACAGCTGAGAAACTTTACTTCCAGGACAAATTCCACCAATTCACAACAAAATTAAAACCAGTAAAAGGTGAAGTGAATCATATTGATCGTAAGGGCAACGTGCACTGTCGTGAGAAGCCGTGTTGATTCATGCAGCGCAGGAGGAAGTAAATATACATCTACACACGTACTTAAGTAAAAGCACTGTAAAAAGACTATGTTACAAGTAAAAGTTCTGCTTTTTTCAAATGACGTGACTCACAACATGTCGTGAATATCTTTATTAGTATTATGGAACCACTGCGTAATTTGCACCTCTAGAAGAAACTTATGCACAAGTTCAAATATGCAAATGAGCTGAGTGTTTAAACAGACTACTCAGACACCTTAATGAGTTATTGCACCTAATTAACAGTAATAGTTGTTGCTAATTAACAGGAAACACAGCCCCAACAATAGAACAGGCAGTTGGAGCAAAAGAGAAATTTGAAAAAAATCCTTCAAGAAAGTAAGTCAACAAAGACTGTGGTTTCCTGGTTTGCTGGCTGTTCCCAGTCCAGCCATTATCTAACAATTGCTTGTTCCTGTGCAGGGTCACGGGGATCTGCTGGAGCCTATCCCAGCTCTCCTCGGGTGAAAGGGCAGGGGTACAACGTGGACAGGTCGCCACACACATTCATGCTCATTCCTGTGGGCAGTTTAGAGTCACCAATTAACCTGATTGTGGGCGGAAGCTGGAGAGATCACGCAAACTCCACGCAGGAAGTAGGCCAAGAAAGATGTCAGAGCATCAGGATAGTAAAGTCTAAGAATTATATCTTGAAAACAGATAATGCACAAAAAACAAACAAATGAAAAACAAATGACCAAAAATATAAGTAAAGACTTATGTGGACAGACAGTAAAATAAATAAATAAACTGAAGGAAATGAGATTTAGACTCAGGAAGCCAAACAAACTATCATCAGCACTTAAAAATGGGAAAACAAAGGTATGGTGGGCTAAATAGACAGTTATGGATGATTAGATGAAAGCAGATCTGCACTGGGCAAAGAGATGATGCTGGAGCTTGTAGTGTGTTTGGTGCAGATTCTGTGAAACATATAAATGACTCCCTGATGTAAAAAAAAAAACAACAACAAAAAAACAAACAAAAAAAACCCTCAATGCACAAAAGGACAAGTTTGCAGACTTTCAATGCATCCAAAAGTTTAGGGGTTAATTCATGCTTCAAAGAAACCCTTAGGAGGTAAAATTATGCACTAATTGTTCATTGTCTTAGTTCACAACTTCAATTTTTTTTTTCGTCTACTGTATTTATATTTTTGGGGATAATTTTTCTTTTAAATTGAACAGCTATAAAAACATCCTTCAAGATGTTTTGTTTTTGCCAAGGATTGAAGCAAGATCTCAATCCTATTAGGCAATTGAGGGCCGAACCACAACAACCTTACAGCCCAGTTTTACTGTAATGACTGATGTTATATGCCTGTATGGGAGGAAAATTATGGAATTTGCTACCTACGGTAATGGAAGAAAAAAAAACAAACAACTCAGCACCTTTCAGTGGTAGACTACTATATCAGGAGGTAATACAAACCTTTTTACTGAGGAAAATAAAACTCAAGATGACCAACATTTCACCATGTCATTATTTACTTAACACAACTAAGCCAAAATACAGAAACTGTGGTTATTTACTATCAACTGCCAGTAACCGCCCTAAAATAATTACTTCTTCACTGCTTTCAAACAAGTCTAGAAGGTAAGAAGCAGCTAGACGCTGCCAGTCAAAAGTACTGTATTAACTGATTATAAAGGCCAACTATACAAGTGTGTTAACACAATACCAAGGAGGAAAGACATCAGCAAGGATTTCAAGCCATGTCCACACTAGTGAGTTTTTTTTGTTGTTGTTGTTTTTAAAAATGCAGTTTAAAGCAAAATCAATCTGCAGCCACAGTAATGTCTGAATTTTGTGTCAGAAAAGATCTCTTCACGCTACCCACACCACACATGAATACAACATGACTCTTAGAAGAGGAGTTGAAACGCTTGAGTGGACTTACACCGAATTCATTTTAAAACAATGTCTTAATATGAAACTTTGGTGGTCTGGGTGCGGCCTTAAAGATGCAGTTGTTGCTGATCATTAAATTGGTTGTAAGACCGTTTTCAAGCTAGAGTGGATGTTCAAGCAAGCTCACCCCAAGGTCAGCACAATGCCCAGAAGAAAAAGTAAAAGAAAAAGAAAATAAGTCAAATCTTAGTTTACAGATTTCTCTCAACATATTAAATGTTGAATTCTGAGACAGAACAGTAAATAAATAAATAAATAAAAGGACAAGTATGGCTTATTGGGAGGGTTGGCAGGAAGAAGTCTCTTCTCTCTTAAAAGAAAATGGCAGCATGGCTGTTTGCAAAGTTGCATCTGGACCAACATAAAGACTTCTGGAACAATATCATTTGGACAAACAATGCAAAAGTTGACATGTTGATCCACAATGCACAGCTTCACGTCTGATGAAAAACACAAACACCTTGTGTTGGCTGTCATGTGCAGTGGTGAGGCCATCTAGCCAATTGACCCTTTATCAAGTCCCGTCCATAGCCCCGCCCCGCTATTTCTGTTGCTAGGTCGGACAAAATTAATTAGAATTAATGCACAGAGGAAAACCAACAGCAACTGGATATTAATAAAAATCAACACTTTGGGTACATGTAGTGAGCTTGAAAAGCAGGGGGTTTCCATGAAAACGGGGTGTTTTGATTAGTTTAGTTAACAGCATAGCAGAGTAAGCAGCTGATGCTGGCAGCCTCCCACCAACAGACTTACCTCTGAAAACTATATGCGACCAGCGCTCTCAAATATCTTAGCGGGTGTCACTTTTACAAGTGCCCCAAGCACACTGTTTATCCATTTTAAGAAAAATAAAACACTCCCTCAGTTGTAGCTATGGCTTCTAGAATGCTGCCTAGCTTACTTTGTTTTGATGGTACAGCTCGGTTATCTGACTGTTGTGTGTAAAAATACGCAGCACCCTCACTACACTGTGTGCAGTGTGGTCTGAACTGTTCCTTTTTACTAAGACAAAGTTCAACAAAAAATAATCCAATGATTTAAATGGTGATACAAGCAAATAAAAACTATGATCTTTCCATTGTTATGAATGAGAGAGATGAATATTTTGTCCAACCAGATATTTCCGCCCCAGATGTAGCAACGGAGAATGATTTTTCTGGTTGGTCAGTCAGGGACCAATCAGAAAGCTGATAAAGGGTCAATTGGGTCATCCTAAAGGACAATGATCCAAAGCACTCTCTTTTCTAACTCACTCGGCTTAAATCCCTTTTCATATCCCATTTCTGGAGTCATTTGCCATCAACTGTCCCTTACTTCATGATGCTCTTCTATGCAGGGGAATTAAACTTAATGAAAACCTAGAAAGAGTTAATCGTTTACTTTCAGTCTTACTTGGAGATGTAGTCAGAGACATGGATTAATATGAAAAAATATATATTTTACACAACATTCCTGCAACCACAAAGGGACATCACATGTGCTTCTCCCCACCAACATAGTGGACAAGGGTGTTGAAACAGACCTGTGAGATTACCTGCCACCTTACACCACTTTTAAGGACTTACGATCAGTAAATGATAACAGAGCTCTGTGGGTGTGGTATCACTGTGGCGAAGTGACGAAGGAAATCTAAGGAAATTTAAAGCTGTTCAGTAAAGTATTTAAAATGTAGAAAAAAAAAAATCAAAGCAGAAACAAAGAGAAAGGGTAAAATAAGGGGGAAAACACATTTTCAGAGGAGATATTAAAAAAAAAAAACATCATTGAGCCATTTTGCAGTCCTCATTTGTAGTAAATATGTGTACTATACATCATTTGCCTGTTTATTTATTTTCATTTTGGCTATTTTCAACCCTATGACTCCATTACTAACTAGAGGGGCTGCCATTAAACTGAGATGCAAAGTCTGAATTGAACCTTTTATATGAGCTTGCCTGGGCTAATTAAGGCCTCTGGCATCACAGACAGATTAAAAAAAAAAAGAATAGCTCCCTTTCTTACAATTTCAAGACACTGTGACAGCTCTGTGAACGTAAAGACATCTCTGTTGCTGAGTACTATCTGATGCTTGTTTAAAGTCATCCATAACGGATGGACTATAATCTCAAAAATGTTCATATCCTTTTTGACACACAGTCACTCATGCTACTTGAGGCATTACTGCCTAGTAACATATATCAGGTATAACTGTGCAGAATCTGCATGATCTAACAACGTGTTGTTGCTTGTTAGTGAACAATACAGCCTTTCCCCATGTGCTGCACCAGTCATGCTTTATTGTTCCTTCAATGACCATTCTAAATATATAGTTCGGTATTAACTTCAAAACAGTCTTTTTCTGTTCTTTGATTCCCAGTTGCTGCTTTATATCCAAAAAGTAGTTCTTGAAAACTTTTCTGTAAATGTAACTGTAATTCTGTATGACATAACATATGAGCCTTAACTTTCAGTATTTGCTGTAGGATGACACCTTTGCGCAGCAATACAACTATATTTTACAGTCTGAAATGTACATTTTTCAGCTTGCATGAATTTTAATTCATTCCTCTATAGAAAAATGGAGGAAAAGTTTCACGTTGCACCTCTGCCTGCAAAATAAATGTTGGGTGGGCGCAACCCCTACTGGCACTAAATTAATGTCATTGATATTTTCTAATTCAGCACCAGTCAAGTGTGGACACTGATCTTTCTGCCAAGCCCTGTTGTAACTCTTGAGAGCACAATATTACCAAATAATGACGATCCAGTGGAACTGACAGGTTTGTTGTCACATGCCTTAATTAATTCATTAAAAAAAAACATAAATAAAACGTGACTAAACTGTTAACTGGCTGTCAAGCAAATTCATAAAAGATTTTCTTGGTTTTCTGTTGTTTGGCTACATGCTGGGATTTAATGATAAAGTAACCATCATGTCTGCTGTCTGATCATGAACCTTAAGGGGAGGGAAATGTTGAAAGTAGGAAAAGAGTGACGTTCAAAAGAATGAAGACCCTTTTCTGAGCTGATTCAAAGGCTACATCTTACAGAAAATACTTAACAGGCAATCAGACTCATTATGTGACTTGTGCTGCACCTGCGTCACTGGTCAGGTTCCTGATCATTTACAGATCTGCTTGTTTGTGATCCAGTGGTAATATCTACTGCTCCTGGCTGCATTGATCATTGTTGAAAAATAATCTTGTTATATCTATATTTGTAGATCAGCTGTTTTAGGAGGTTGCCTGCAGAGCTGGACTTTCCCATTTGCATTTTTTTATAGTACCTGACGACTCACTAATTTGCCTGACTCTGTAAATCAGTGTACAAAACAAGAATACGAGACACACTCACACCAGCTAATGATTGTTTCAATAAGCATGCGGTGTGCCATTTCTAAAGAGCCACAACTGAACTTTATCTCGTTAAAGAAAATCTGATCTTACATAAGATCAGCTGATTGCACTCTCGTTCACTTTTGTTACCACTTCTTTTTAATGCAGACAATGTGTGACATCTGTGTTGTGTTGCAAATGAAGGGTTCGTGATGTGAAAGTGTGTGTTTCTCGTTTGTGGGAGAGAGAGAAAGACAGAGAACGAGATAGAAAGGAACAGGCGAGCACGTGCCAGACAGGGCTGAGCTATTAGCAGGCCACTTGAGATGAGTTATGTAACGGCGTTGTGGCTGCTGCAGTACCTGCTGGGCCTGTAGTCGCTGTCATAATTGTACACACAAACACCCGCACACTGACTCACATTCGCATGCACAGCACACTGATGGAACAGACACTCAGTGTAACGTGAGCTGACTCTTTTGCTTGGCACCGCATCACTTTATCCTTCCCAACCAGATGCAATCAGTATGAGTCAGAAGCTGTGAGCTTGAGTCTGTGTTTGTGCGTGTTTGAGGTCAATCAGGTTTCAACTGTTTTCCAACGCTGGAAAAGAAGAGTTTTATTTTGTATAGTTGATGTTGTCAGAGTTACCCCCCCTCCCCCAGAAACTATGCTGCACAAAAATACAATAAGAGGAAGATTTTAAAAAAGTGAAACCCCCAACTAACGCTAAAAGTAAAACATCTAGTTAGAGTCTTGTCGGTGCCGAGGTGTGAAAACAAATAAAGCAAGATGCTGCAGAGACAAGTATCAAGGACTCTACTACTATCTAATTCAGCTGTAACTCTAAAGTTAATATCAACGCACACATAGACATTCAGACTCAAAGCTCATTCACAGCAACAGATACACCGATAGCGTCACTGGCTACCATGTTAAAACAAATTAATTAATTAAATAAATATTATACATACATACAGTTTTCATCAGCAGTTGTCAGTCAATCAGTGACATCTAATTAAAAGTGTGTTAGTCCTTCATTTCAAATGAACGGAGCATGAGAGTGAGAGACACTGACGACAAAAGGTTTATTTTAATATTTTAAGGCACCATTTTCTGACAACAAATGTATGAGATAGAATTAGTTTGCTTGTTGCATTTATTTTTGCAGGCACTCTAGAGTTAAATCAAACTTGATACTCAATTATTGATTGTTCATACTTTTTTTTTTTTGCAGAACATAATTTAAGCATTCAGGATATGATCTAAATCACTCACTTTGAATATTTGAATTTTCTTGTTTCAAGATGAGAGTCACTGTGACAACTGAGCATCTAGCTATGAGCATAGAGGTGGATGCTGGAAAACAAGATAACTAAAAAAACAAAAAAGAAAGCAGGCATCACGTAGTGAAGAACAGACTGCCAGCAACAATCAGAGGAAAGGCACCTCTGAGCGGAATTTAGCAGCTTAAAACGCGCTGCCCAGATTGGTAGGGGGTATTTAATAAATGTCGTGTGGAGTGAAAGGAAGACCGTATATGAAGCATACGAGGAGTGAAAGGTGACTGCACTAAACAAGCTTGCAGACGTTGCTCCATTTATCTCATGCACATGTTTTAGTTCTTATGTGCACACAAAGCAATAATACAGACTCAGCACAGAAGAGCAGCCTTTTAATCTGACATGAAATCCATGTGACATCATTTCTGAAAATTCTTTAAAAATACCCAGTTTTGTCCTGTTGCTATCTCCGTGTCATGGATCAGACATAAAATCAAAGTCTAATAAAGAAGTCTTTCTTTTAATTTTCTTGTGTTCTTAATGGTTATTACACATATAGTTACATTCATACAACTAGATTCATGCACCTCCCAGTACACTACACTGTACACTTAATGGTCTCTAAAATACTGAAAGCATGCCATTTTTGCGAACACATTTCCAAGTTTAATTGATT
>JBAMYA010000021.1:10992172-11015519 GCA_037176975.1 Arrhamphus sclerolepis | reverse complement strand
CTGCCAAACTGTCTTTATTTAATAATAAAATCTTTGACAACAATCACTTAAAATCATCAAATTTTATCTTTAGGACTACCCCATTTGTTTCCAGTGCAATGCCACCAAAGTTAGAGATATTCAGTGTCGTCACCCACTGGACTGCACACTTTGCAATTTACACTTTAGTCCAAAATACTGGGAATAAGCAAAAGGACACAGTGGTGTGCATCATGAGATGTGGAGAGGCGAGGAGAAAGAGAGACTGTTGATTAGATGTTATTGATTTTATGCATGATCCATGTCTCAGAAATAGCAGCACAACAAAAAGAGCACATTATCCATGTTTGAGAGGACTTTCAAAACTCCTAAAATGGCGTTTTTATGGGGAATTAGGAATTATTAAAAAGCATCAAGCTGCCTCTATGGTATGGCAGCATCAGAGTCAAAGGCTACACTCCTGTACCAACCCTATTTTTACATCTTATTTAACAAATTAATTATAAAAAAATATTATAAAATGTGGTTAAAATTGAAATCACTGAACAAACTTTATCTTGTGCACCCATGATACTAAAATGCTCCCTCAAAATAAACATTTTTCTTCCCTGTTAGTCTCCATCCTTGGGATCCATGTGGAATGGATGGTAGATGGTAAAAAGACTTTTCACTTGCCTTTTGAAGTCAAATACTATTTTTTAACTTTTCTATCAAGGTGGCCTCATCATCATCAGATTTCTGAGCAGCACCCCCCACTGCATCATTGAAACCAACAACCATCTAAAACCATTTTAATTAAAAGATCACGGCAGGATTTTATCATTAAATAAAAAATGATCTTATAAAACACACAGGCACAGAACAAACAAACAAAAACGGTGCTATTTATCACCCTACTGGGTGTGTTTCTGCTCTGCAGCATATTAGGAGGTGTTTACATAAATTCCTGATTCATCATTACCTCATCAACCTGAAATACCTTGACCCGACATCAGAGAACCAACCCGTCAGGATACCTGCCGATGCATATTAATTCAGCGTCTATCACCTGTTTGTTATGCAAATTGTCCATTATAATGCCACCATTCTTATGCCCATCACGGTCCAGTGTTAATCAGAAAATGTGCCACTGTTCAGCTTGGTTTTATTTGAAACCATTAACCCAACAGACACACCTCTAGTTGCCCTTATATCTTTCCTGTCTGTGTATCAGTGAAGGAGCTCGGTGCATTAATGATAACAGTGCTTGACTGGGTTTAATTACTATTTAACAGCACCATGTCCCAGCAGGTTAAGAGCCCAGGACAGTGAAGACAATCTGAGCACAGAGACCTGCAGGTCCAGCAGTGAGGGAGAAGGTGAAGAAACTGGGATGCCTGACACAAACCTGGAGGTTCCCCTTTTGACCACCCATCGGCTCACGCCTCTCTAGCGCACAGTGCAACTAAGGATGCCAGTCCCAAGTTTAAAACCCCAAACCTACAGCATCTGTATGCTGATCTGAAAAAAAGATATGAATTGCGAGTAAAACGTAATACATTACTTGGGTGGATTTTTGTCAACAGCTTATCAACAGCGTAGTGGAGTCTTCCATTTCTACATAAAAAGCAAGCTTTCTGACTTGTAAAAGCAAGAACGCAAAATTTATCAGATGTCTGTGATTCAAGTTACAATACAAACATAAAACACAACTGCTTTTGTGCATTATGTGAAATTCAAGTGCACCGACCTCAATCATCTGGGCCACGTAGCTCTCAGGACCGGTGTACTCCGTCGGATCCTTCACCCTCACCAGAACCAGGAAGTAAAGGTAGTGCCACATGCTGTGCTCAGATTTGATATGCTCCTCAAAGGTCACCGTCTTGTTGTCAAATTTGTCCCTTTCCAATCCTGCAAGACATTAGCTCTATTTGAAAAGAATTCTTTACACTTTAATTGTTTTGTCCAGAACGGATTCCACATGGCTGTACACACCGCAGATGAAACACGTGGTTTTGAGAATCTCCTCCTTTCTCTGTTTCTCGCTCCTCAAATCAGCAAACGTGTCAATGATCACACCAAAGATGAGATTAAGAACAATGATGATGACGACGAAGAAGAACAGAAGGTCGTAAACCACTCGGGCTGCAAAAAGGGGCTCCTGGATAGTTGAGTTGAAAACGAAATATGAAAAGAAATGTATTAGTTTGATTTTTATCACCACGATAATGAGTCTATTTTCACCACAAAGATGATACACAAATCCATTTCTAAGTGAACAATCTAGGTTGTCCATTTCAAGGTGGTCTCACCTCTTTGGAGGGTCTCCGAAGTATATCCCCCACACCGCCTCCGTTACGTAGTCCTTGGTTCAGAACAGTAATTATGCACATACGCAGAGTGTCACACACCCGCTCGATCTTGTCATCTTCATCTACAATGAAGGACACACACGGAACAACACATGACAGGTAAGAACAGATGAAGAGCTTTCAAGAAATTATGTGAATAAAAAAGAAAATGGTGTAAATAAGATTAAATACTGCAGAGCTGGTTGCTGCACATCTACATAAATAACTCTAACAGCTTGTATTAAAGATGGAGGAGGTTATACCTGGAAAATCTACGAGAGCAAGATTACTTTTAAAAGTATACAAATCAAAATGATGTGCTTCTTTTTTCTGACCTCCATGATACTTCCAGAACACATGAATGCTCACTACTAGTTAACTATTGTAGGCTATGGGTGTCTAAATCTATCCTACGTTGCTAACATGGGTTAATTGGGTAAGTGCAAGCCGGGGATCTCCAGTTTTTTTTGTTTTGTTTTTTTTCTCATGTTTCATCCAAATGACAAGGCATCAAGTCACCTGAACCATATGTTAAAAAGTAAATTCCCAAATGTCGCAACAATTGAGAGAACAGGATGGAGTGAACTGAGTGATGCCATTGCTGCTGTACTTCTGTTGGACGTGTAATTGTTCTTTTTGAGGAAGCGCCACACCAATATTAACTCTTCTTTTATGCCAGTGATACGCACCAAATATGCATGAGACAAGTGCAGGAACTACACATGGAAAGGCAGAAGTCCGCCTGATTGACAGAAATGGCAAGTTTACTTGGAAACATTTACTCAGAGGTTTCGAGATCATGCGAGAATAGTTAAGTAGTCTGCTCACCGATGAATTACACTGTCTTGTTTTTTTCTTCATATCTAGAAGTATACTTTGAAAAATAATGAGCCGTATCAAATAAAATGAGCTTTTCAACTTCTAAGATGACTCTCTTCTTGTACGTGGCTCAAATCACTTTTAAGACCCTCTGAATTGGTTACTGTTATCCTAATGTTCATGTATGAGTCAGAGGCCACTCATGGTGTTTTATTTTGAAAATCCACTCAATTCTCTATGCCATTCTGACGGCTTACTTCCTTCCAGCTTGTTCTAGTATGTATGTATGTGTGGTTTAGCTGCGACCCAACCCCAAAATAGACTTGATGTGTATCTTTAGCGGAGCAGAGCGGACAGTCGCTTCTAAAACGCTCCTGGTGTGACCACTGTCAGCGACCAGAAGGGCCACAAATCCTGCACTTTACAACGCATTACAGTTTGTTAAACTATTTTTCTATTACAATGTAAATTATGTAAATATATAATAAAATAAAATAAAAATGCCTCTTGAAAAGATCATCTTTTACACCTTTCAGTTCCACTGGGATATCCATCATGCTATTTATATTGTTAACTGCACACATATTGTAAACAAATACAGCCATGAGCAGTATGAGCACTGAAGGATGTGGATGCGATCACGTGTGTACCCCTACAGTGCAGGTGATCCACGGATCCAGGAGTATGAGTCACCCCCTTTGCCTCATCAAGTTTCTTTGTGTGCACGCCTCAGTGTTTGTGCATGTCTAATAGTATATGACTGGCTGTCTGTCTGTCTGTGTGTGTGTGTGCGCGTGTGCGCCCATGACTGAGTGTAACCTTTCGGTGACTGTACTGGAAAGGTCGCATACGCCCACCATGCCAGTCAAACTATAAAATCTTAAAATTAGTCCACAGTGACTTTTATGCTTTTTAAAATGGAGAAAAAAAACTGTTAATAACAAAGCTTACCATGGCATGATTTGGAAGTTGAAGCAGGGCAGCTGTCTACAGATTTAGTTTTACTCACTAAATCATTTTTTTCTATAAAAGAAAAGAGGAAAAAAAGTTAGGTTAGCTTTATGTGTTGTTAATTGCTTATGTAAAAAAAAAAAAAAAAGGTAATATGGAAGAGAATGAACTGCATCTTTTCTGATTGCTAATTCTAATGAGTGTCTGTAAAAAAAGAATTAAAAAATAAATCAGCAAGAAAGATATAGTCAGACATTATGTAAACTGAGGCAGCAGCTGTTGGGTGGGCGGTGTAGCTGAAAAAACCTGAACAAAATCATTTTCACATGGGCAAAGCCCTGTGTTGCAGTGGAAACTGCGCCGCTGAGTGTGATCAGCTCAGGCACAGGCAGGACTGTACACCTGGGCCAGGCTGTGGGAAAATGACTTCTTTCCTGATAGTCACAGAGGTAGGGTAAGGGAGATTGAGATTAAGAGCAAAAACAGGCTGGACACGGCGTCTTGAGGTGGGGTCACAGCTCCACAGCGTTGTGAGCAGGGTGTTCCTCCCGCCTTGATGAAGCTCCGGCTGTATCTCAGCTCAGCCCTCAGCTAACATACAGACAGTCGTGAGCCCAGCCTGTTATATAATCCACCACTGCTCTGCTGTGTCTGCTGTGCTCTATTCAGCAAAACACAGAATGGCGCAGCCACCAGGTTATGCAACAGGTGCACATGTGCAAGCAGGATGTCTTCCTGGTCGTCAGTAGCAGAGCTCATTAACACACCCACACTCTCCACAGTATTATCAAAACATGTGTTGGGGCTTTCGCTGTACATATAGAACACGGTACAAGTTGTACATTCATTTGAAAATACATAGTGTGTATTCACAAAAACAGACAGAAATAAAAAAAACTGAACTATAAAAGGGAATAAAATTCAACTCTTATGAAAAAAATAGGCGATAAATGTAATTTATTCTGGAAGTAAAGAGAGTTAGGCCTACATACAAAGTTTTTGGGCAGTGAGGGAATATTGTTTTCTGTGCAAATAACTGGTGCTTTTGGCATGTACTTTTGTTTTTTATGGATGAAAGGCCATATAATTACATTTAAATAAAGGGGAAAACCAAATGAGGCGACCCGTTCACGGAAGTCTGACCTAGTGACGGGAGGCGATCCACCTCCATGCGGAAGTCGTCCTTCAGGAAGAGAAAGCCGATGATGGAGAAAAAGTAGACCAGAAAAATGGCAAGAACTGCTGTCAAAATGATGGAACGACCATTTCGCGTCACACTCTTGATCACGTTCAACAGCGTCTCCTCTCTAATCACCAGGTCAAACAACTGTGAAGAGAAATCAACATGACAGTAAATGGCAATTATGTTTAATGGGCATGTCTTTAATAATTAATCAGGCACGGTGGAAAGAGGATTTCTTACCAAAAAACTGTAGAAGAACTCGTGAACAAAGAGGCCCAACACGCAGATGATGGCATAACCCACATGGTAGATGAAGAGCCCGTCCATCACAAGTGCTTTGTAGCCTCGAGTGAATGTTCCCTGATTGGCCACAAAGCTTACAAGAAAGACTAACTTGTTGAACAGCTGAAAACGGAGCAAAACAAAGCCCGTGGATAAAAATTCAGGACAAAACTTTGATACATGAAAAGACATCATTCACTAAAGTGTGTGAAAGACCCTGTACTTACATTGACAGTACCAAGCAACAACAGAGCAGGGGTGAGGCCCATAGTGTAGATGGCACGTAAAATAAAGGACACCAGGAATAATCCAATGCCCCATGGTTTTGGTAGGACAGGAAGTAAGGTGGTGAAAACTCCTGTTGCCACCCACAGTAAGATATTCCAGAATGGAGATAGGATGCCTGCGTAAAAGAATCAATGCTTTGAAACGTGGCAGCTCTCTAATAAATTATTCACCTGAGCAAAGAGCTTAACTTGGCATACACCGTCACAGGCAACGCGTAAATATGTCAAACAATGGCCCACAGAGATGTTACTGCTCAAAATGGACATCCCGTCTTCAGCTCCCAGAGTAACCCAATCAGTGAAATATTTCAACAAATAAATGTTGTGCACCAGACGAGAACCAAATACATATTCACATTTTAGCAAACATAAAACAGTTAAAATAATGACAGCAAAACTTGCTAATCCAACACCTGCAGCAGGTATCAGCTTCAGCTGAAGTACCAGGTACACTGAAAATATGCATCACATAAGCAGATGCAAATGGAAAGGGGGGGTGGGGTCCTCTTTTAAAAGGGTTTTGTATTCCCACAAAGGTATTTTAACATTTCCTGGCTGATTAGATCTCAGGATGAAGCTGGGTTTACTGAGTATAACCATGTTCTGAGCAGGGGTCTGATTAGACACACAGATGTGCTTTGCCTTCTGGGGACACACTGTAATCATATTTACATGTAAGGAGATAGCGATAAGCAATAAAATGAACAAAACTATTGCGGCATTATTTAAGAGCTTGTTTTTTTTTTTAAACCCACTTGAAATGAACGAATCGCAATTCCCTTTTGTGCCACAATCATTTCATTGTGTTAACAGTCAGTACATTTTGAATTATTTAATAGACTGCCAGGGAATTACTTTTCCCCCAGCGGCAACAACGGAGTGCACTGAAAACCTAGACCTAAATATAATCAACTCTTTCAAAGTTTAAAAATATTTTTTGGTTTAATGTTTGGATACAAAGCAGTTGGATCTACAGTTAATTTTGAAATTAGTTGTGTAGTACAAGCCTGGCAGCCTATAACCAGAGTGGATGCTGCAGTTTACATCAAGTCAGTCAGGTCACAGTCAAAACTGAGGACTGTACATTATTGATATATTCATCACATGAAAAGGTTTGAAAAAGAAAAATACATGCAAACAAATACGGGAATTCTAACCTTCGTCTCCATCATCACCAAAGGGGTAAAATACAGCCACAGCAATGTTAAGGAGTAAGGCCAGGTAAAAGGAGATGCTCCCCCAAAAAGAGATGTGGCGTGAGAACCAGAAAAGAGCCTTATTTTCTGTGAAAACATAAAGAATACAAAATCAATGATGGCCACTCAAGTGGTAATGGAATCATGTGGTCTGAACGCTATGAATAGCACTTCATTACTCGTGCTTATGCACGTTATTATTGTTCGACCGTATTCAAAATGTACAAACTTACTGCGAATTTTCTTCTGCCACCTCATCTCATTGTAGAGGTTTTCAAACTGCTGGAAAAAGTCGTTCACTTTGCTGCCTTGGTCGTCTCTCTCAGTAGTGGTGAACACACGTACCTTGGACTCTTCAGTGAGGAACTCACAAATGTTTGGTACCGGAAACACTATCTGCTCCATTGTGCGATCATGACGCACAATCTGAAAAAAGGCATTTATTAATTTAAAGGGTTTTTGAAATTGCAAGGGTAAATGCATGCAGTGCATCCAGAAAGTATTCACAGCACTTCACTTTGTTCACGTTATATGTTCCAGCTTTATTCCAAAACGGATTCATTTTTTTTCCTCAAAACCTTGCACACACTACCCTCATAATGACAACATGACAAAGAGATTTTTGCAAATTGATTAAAAATAAAACACTAAGAAACCACATGTACATAAGTATTCACATCCTTTGCCATGAAGCTGAAAATTGAGCTCAGGGGCATCGTGCTCCACTGTTCATTCTTGAGATGTTTCTACAGCTAAATCGAGTCCACCTGTGGTAAATTCAGTTGATTTAAATGTGATTTGGAAAGGCACACATCGGTCTATATGAGGTCCCACAGTTGACAGTGTATGTCAGAGCAAAAACCAAGCATGAAGTCAAAGAAGCTGACTGCAGACATCTTAGACAGGATTTTCTCAAGGTACGAATCTGGGGATGGGTACAGAAAAACTTCTGCTGCTTTGAAGGTCTCATTGAGACAACCAACCATTGAGATTACCACCAGAACTCTTCCTAGAGCTGGCCGTCCATCTGAACTGAGTGATCAGGGGAGAAGGGCCTTATTCAGGGAGGTGACCAAGAACCTGATGGTCACCCTGTGGAGAGAGGAGAAGCTTCCAGAAGGACAACCATCTCTGCAGGAATCCACCAATCAGGCCTGTATGGTAGAGTGGCCAGACAGAAGGCACTCCTTACTAAAAGTCACATGGCAGCCCTCCTGGAGTTTGCCAAAGGCACCTGATGGACTCTCAGAGCCATGAGAAATAAATTTCTCTGGTCTAATGAGACAATGACGGAACTTTTTGGCGTGAACGCCAGGTGTGATGTTTAGAGGAAACCAAGCACTGCTCATCACATGGCCAATACCATCTCTACAATGAAGCATGGTGGTGGCAGCATCATGCTGTGGGGATGTTTTCCAGCACCAGGAACTGGAAGACTAGTCAGGACAGAGGGAAAGGTGAATTCAGCAATGTACAGATATCCAGGATGAAAACTTGCACCAGAGTGGCTCTTGACCCCTGACTGGGGCAATGGTTCATCTTTCAGCAGGACAATGACCCCAAGAATGCAGCCAAGATATCAAAGGAGTGGCTTCAGGACAACTCTGTGAATGTCGTTGAGTAGCCCAGACTTGAATCCGATTAAACATCTCTGGAGAGATCTAAAAATGGCTGTGCACCAACACTTCCCATCCAATCTGATGGAGCTTGAGAGGTTCTGCAAAGACGAATGGGTAAAACTGCCCCAAAGATAGCTGCGCCAAGCTGGTGGCATCATATTCAAGAAGACTTGAGGCTCTAGTTTGCTGCCAAAGTATTGAGCAAAGGCTGTGAATACTTATGTACACATGATTTCTTTGTATTTTAAATGAGCAAAAATCTTTTTAAAAAAAATCACATTGTCATTATTATTATTATTATTATTATGTCATTATTATGTATTGTGTGTGGAGGTCTTGGGGGAAAAATGAATGTAATCTAATTTGGAATGAAGTTGTAACATAACAAAATGTCTACAAAGAGAAGCTCTCTGAATACTTTCTGGATGCGCTGTATAGTGAGGATGATGATTACCTCTATCTGAGCGGTGTGCTTGGCATAGTAATGAAGGGCGTCATCCTTCTCGTTATCAAGCCCTGACCCCAACCCTGGCCTTAAGCTCTGCTGCAATATCTTGTTGTGTCTGGCCAACTGAGAACCAGAAAACGTGTTTACTTTAGTATTAGACCACAAGGAAAATAGTCAGCATCAAGTGGGAAAAGAAAAAGATAGATTAGAAAAGGCAAAAATGTTATCATCCATGCAGTATATTCCATCAAATAAAGACAAATATGATGATGATATATACGGCAGGTCTGTCTCCGCCCCCCCCCCCCAAAAAAAAAAAAAACAAAAGTCATCACCTGGATCTAACTACTACTGGTGCAGTGAGTAGCTTCTCATTTTTTCAACAGCCATGTCAAAACACACATCCTGTGTTTGTAGAAAAAATGTGAGGCTAATCGTGAGATTGTACTCTGGAGGGATCAATGGAAGAAAGTCATGTGGTCTGATGAGTCCAGATTTCTCCTGTTCCAGAGTGACGGGAGCATCAGGGTAAAGAAGAGAGGCAGATGAAATGATGCTCCCATCATGCCTAGTGTCTACTGTACAGACCTGTGGGGGCAGCGCTCTGATCTGGGGTTGCTGCAGTTGGTCAGGTCTAGGGTCAGCAGCGTTATAAGGTCGGCTGATGACCTGAATATACTGAATGACCAGGTTACTCCATCAATGGATTTTTTTTTCTTCCCTGGTGGCAAGGACAAATTCCAACATGACAGATTCATCGGGCCGAATAGTGAGGGTAGTTCAGGGAGTCTGGACTCTGTGGACTGGCCACCACAGAGTCCAGACCTTAACCCCACTGAGAATCTTTGGGATGCGGTGGACAAGACTTTGCACAGTGGTCCGACTCTCCCATCATCAATAATAAGAGCTTGGAGAAAAATTACTTCAGCTCTGGATGGAAATAAATATTGTGACACTGCAGAAGCCTTTTGAAAAGATGCCACAGCAAATGCGTGTCCAATAAAATATTAAGTGTGTGACTTTTTTTTTTTTTTTGGACAGGCAGTGTATTTACTATACATTACCATTGTTCAGCAGTGTAAGGTTTCTGAAGAATGACTCCAAAATAAGTTAAAACACCCAGTAAAAGGTTTCATTTAAACCCCATTTCTTTTTCTTTTTTCAAAGAATAGCCATTTTGAATATGATGTCATGCTATGTTTGAAATATGCAAATGTGTTGGTTGCTAATTTTCAGAACAGAAGACAGGGGATGATCTTATATATATTTTTTAGTCACTCACTGTCAGAAAAGTTTTTTTTCCATATTTTTCTTGGAATAAAGGATTATAGAAATCAGTCTAAGAATTTTTTTTTTTTAAATTTCAAGCTTTTAACGACATTGCTTGTAAAATTTACCTTTGTTATGTGCATAGCTGCCAGATTAGTTCTTTTCAAAAAAAAAAAGTAAAAAGAAAAAAAAAGATAGAAATTGTGTGTTTTTGTTCCTTTTTTCTCCCATAGAACCTTGCTTGTTTTGATGAAAGTTGCTTGTTATGCTGACTAAAATACCCTGTCTGACACTCTGCTCTAAAGAGGCAGAAGTGAAAACCCATTAGACCTGGCCTGCTCTTTCCAAATTACGAAAACCAGCATCACATTATGAAAACTAATTTTAGGAAACTGTCAGACCATTTTTGCCACATAATAGCAGCCTGCAATCGTGTAACACTCTTGCAGTTCACGACCCAGAGGTCAGCAGAGGGTCAGATAGACTGATAAAAATGCACTAATTCCTGTATTAAATACAATCTCATGGGGTTTTGTTCTGTAACCTGGTGAGCGAGGATGTAAATGTTGTGCCCAACATCTCTGGGTTTGATCAGGTCTCCGGCACCGTCTTCATCCATGTCACTCTCCAAACCTTGGGAGTAGGCTTCTTTCATTACATCCACCTAAAACAGCAGTATTTTTAAGTAGCAGCAGAAGTCAAGCATTACATATGAGACAGTACGATGGGACTAACAGTATCTACAATGCTTGCACTCATGCTTACCAGTTCAGTGGGTCTCATCTTGTAGAGAATCTTCTCTGCATTCTCGCTGTCATGACGACTCTCCATGATGGCCAATAGGAGCTTGGAAGCGTTGTTCTACGAGAGAAGGCACTTTTACATCCCCATCGATAACATGCTACAAAGCTGGGTATGTTCTGAATTAATGACATGACAGATGCTGAACTGAATCAAAAACATTTGAATGATGCTATCAGGCCCAAGTGTTACATGATATAAAATCTCTACAATCAAAAAGAAAAAAATTGTTTAAGAAAATATAATTTTTGTTCAATAAAACATCACATTTTTTTGTCATATTGCTCTTTCCAAAATAGAAGAATGTATAGTACTGACATCAGTTATTTTGTCTTCAGTCTCAAGCACTACTGATGAGGAACAGTACACAGCTACGAGTAAACACTTGATGGGTAATGGTGCTGCGTCGTAGCAAGAGGCCTCGCAGGAACACCAGCTGCTCACCTTGAGCTGCAGCACCAGATCCAGTCGATTCTTCCCCAGGGGGTTGATGGAGTTGACTATCAGAGCTATAATAATGTCAATGCCGTTTGACTCATGCCTGGCTATACAAGTCTGGAAGGTAGTGGGGAACATACGCTGGTTAGTGTGAGCACAACAAATAAAATTAAAATGCGCATGCATTTACAAGTCATGTGAGCTCACAAGGATTCTAAGTTGTCAAATAGTTTAAACTGGTATTAAACTAGAGCTGTTTAATAAATGACAAGAGCATTGTATAGCAATATAACTAGCGAATAGAGCAAGAAACGCTGTGTATAATAACCTATGTGGTAGTATAATATATGTAAGTGCAAGACAGACTGAACGCTTCAAGAAGTTAAAGCATGAGAAGTTCACACTTCCTGAAAGACTGTAGGATATTTGCTCAACCATTCAAAAATGTTTCTTAAAAGAAAACTGCAAGACATTCAGTAAACCAATTTAATGAAACGCTGCATTAAAAAGAGGCACGATTCTGTTGTTGAAATCACTGCACTAAACCCATGCAAATCATCATCAGCTATATAATTTGAAACTACATCCAAGTTAAATCTCTATGATGCAGAAAGATCTAGGAAGAGGCTCATTTTAAAAGGACTCGCATGACCTGAGCATTAGCTGCTGGTCAGCAAACGTCACGTTTGACTCTTGAATGCTGCTCAAAGAAGTGGGCAAAGAAGAATCTAAATCTCAGTCTAAATCATCACTACCTCTGCTTCTGTACTTGATAGTTGGAATAAGGTGTCTGCAGTGACATGACACGCTGTGTTGTTTTCACCAAATATGGTGCTGTCCACTTTTGATCTTTTCAGTTCAAAGTACATACTTTAAGTGTTACTTTTCATGTGACGCTGTAAGTTACGCCCTGGTAAAGATCATATAATTTTTTTTTCTTTCTATGCCCTCTTATGTAAGGCCTGATAATTGAACAAACAAACAAAAAAACGGGACTAGGAATTTCTTTTTCGCATGATGGTAAGCACTACACTTTTTACTTTATTTATATTCTGATATTGATTTTTTTTTTAGTAAAGATAAGCAATACAGCTACAAAACCAAGAAAAAAAGGGAAATAATCAAATAACATAAGGAACATATGTCATTCTGGAGGCATCAAACGACCTACAGTGACTATTTGCTAAAGTTATATTTTACTTATCAATAGACCCAACATCCACCTACCTGGTTTTCGTGGCAGGGCCCTTGGCAGTACTCTGTAATGGTTTCCAGGGTTTGGCGAACCAAATCCACATTATTTTCATTTATATAAAGTCCCAACAGCCCTAGCCCTCCAGTAGTGCTCCCACAAATGCAGTCCAAGAACTGAAGAGTCTCACACACCAGGTTGTAGTTAGTCTTGTTGTTCTGGTTGCGCAGAAAGTTCTGGAGTGAAAGCGAAGACACAAAGTCAAACCAAGAGCCAGTGTAACAATACCTGGGTTTTGAAGGTTCTTCAAGAGTTCCAGTACCTGCAGGTCTGAATTGTGATTTTCACAGAGCAGCTGGAGATAACGTAGTATTGGTTTCATGATCGTGATGGCTGGGCTCATCTGCGTTTCCTCTGTAATCTCCTCGGCTCCCATTATTTCACTGTTTGTGCTAAGGCTTTCGAGGTCCGGGTCCAGCTCCTTTCTGAAGGCAGAGAAGGCCTTTGATGTTACTGAAGAGGCCTCCTTCAGCTGCCCTCGCATGTCTTCCCTCATGTGAAGCCCAGAGTCTTTGGCTGCAAAATGCAGGCATAAAGACAGGATGTGGTTTTTTAAAAGAAAAGTAAATAAAACTAAATGAAACATAATTTATTGTTTAATTACTGAACGGTAAAGTTACATTTTGCAGCAGATAGACTCTTCAAATGGATAGAGGTGAACTTTACTTGATATAGGCAGCATGTTGCTTTGAAAGTATTGGTTTATGGCATTTCAAGCCTTTTTTTTTTTTTTTTTTTTTTTTTTTTTTTAAAAAAGGGGGAAAAAAATGGATGAATTCCAGAAACATCCTTGGCAAGTGGGCCACCACTGAGTGGGGTTCTGTAGCACCAAACCACCCGATCTCGATACAATGGCCTTTTGATAAGCTTGTGCTGTGGGTCGTCACATGGCCTCTGACATGTGACTGCAGGAACTGGGAACAACAGTCTGTCAGCAGAGCAACAAAGATCGCTGTGGATTTATCCGCCACCGCTGTTTTAAAACTAAGACCGAGCTTAACTTCAGGACCTCACACGCAGTAAAAGCAAAACTGACTTTGTAGCTTTTCACACATTCAAGCCTTTTCTATTGAAATGCCTAGCTGATCTTGTGACTTAAAGTAACTAAACAGCTTTGTATATCATATACCTCATGATTTTTCATCGCATTGATTGTTTCATTACATTACATAACTGTTGCAGTTATTATATAGTAATCTTTGCATATTCTAGCCGTATAAAATATCAGTTGCTCAACAGTCTGAGGTCATCATTGGCCACTTCTCCTCTTCATGATGCACTGTACATTTATATTTCATCAGGAGACAGGTCTGGACTCAATGCAGGTCCATGAAGCAAAGTCGAATGTGTTTCTGAAGCGATGTTGTATGAAGTCAAGCATTTTCCCACTGCAAAATCCATGGATGTGTTGGAAACAGAAGTCAGTTTAATGGCACCATGTGTCTCTCCAAAATTCCAGTTTGCACTTGTGTATCAATGACATACTGACATATGCAGATTATCCATGCCATAACCATCACAGATGCCGTTTTCACTTTTAGCAGCCTGGATGGTCTTTCTCATCTCTGGCACATGGAAGCTGACGTCTGTTTTACCAACAGCCTTCTGGAACATGGAGACATCTGACCACAGGACATGTGCACAGAAAAGTCTTTCTGTGCATCTGAGATGAGCTCATGTAGAGAGAATTCAACATTTCTATGCAGAGTTAACATTAAGCTGCTTTCTGATCACCCAAAAACCAGTGTCTGTGAACTTTTTTTGAACTATTGGGCCTCTCCTCCCAACTTTTTTATTTTCTTTTTGAGTGTGTTGCTGGTATACAGTTCAAGGTTTGGTTGAATTTACTGAATATGATAAATAAGTTGCTTTGGACAAAAGTGACTACTAAATGACTAAAAAAAATAAATATGATCACTAAGGGAAAAAAACAACTTTGTATTTCTGTTAAATAAAAGTGCCGACAATGTAAGAAGTTAGAGACTTAAGGTTTTTGTTATATTTTAGAAAACACGCCAACTTTTCTGGAAATGGGGCTTGTAACATAATGGTCATGTCCTATGGTTAGCTAGGCATCGTCATGGAGACAGATGGAGTATGTGAAAAACTGCAAAATTAGTTAGGTTTTTAGTGTGTGTGAGGTCCAGAAGATTAGCTTGGCCTCGGGCCTGAAACTGCACTGCCAGATAAATCCCAAGAAATCTTTGAAGGGCTTTTGTGGAAACGATAGTAAACACTTTTAAATGCATGTCTGTAAAGATTTTTGACAATATTACAGACTCAAATCAAGTAGACACAAGTAATCAAGCAGACACAGTAGGAAAATTCAAAATTAAAGTACCTTTCTTAAACCTGGTGCCACTGACATCACCGTCATCATCCCTTTTTCTGCTGCCGAGTTCAAACATGTTGACGGACACAGTAGCTCGAATCTCTTGCTGGGCTAAACGCATGTGGTCGTAGAAAACTTTAAAGAACCTCTCAGACTTCTTCTGCTTGTACAGCTGGTGGTAGAATGAGTTCTGGTTGGGAGGCAGAGAGGTGATGAGAAAAAAACAATGTACAAGTAAATAATGGAGTAATGAGTGAGACTTACCTGTATTTGTGTGGTTCCACCCTGTAGAAGAGCAATGCCAAGCAGGATGCTTTCTTCAAACACCCGGTCGTTCTTCGTGTTGACAATGAGATCAATCACCAGCTCTGATGCTCCAACGTTGTTCAGGAGACACTGAATCTCTACCATGCTGCTGCCTGGTTTGTCCGAGTCCATCATTGCAGAACCTGCAAAAGAGAGATGACAAAATCATTTAAAAACCAAAACAAAACAAAAAGAACAACTGTACATGGAACAGAAAACCCTATTTTTATTTTAATCTACAATATTACACAAAAATATAACTAAATAATTGCAAAACAATGCAAACGCTTGCTCAACATTTTTGCTGAGATTGATTCTACTTGCTTAAAAGAAATTCTAAAAGATAAAATATTTTATTTTTTCCTGAGCAACATTTGTTCATCTTCATTTCTCAAGAAAAGAAAAAATACTAATAAACAACAAGAAAACAAAGACGATGAAGAAGAAGAAGAATTAAAAAAAACAAATTGATCTCCACTGTTGCTTTAATACCCAATTAAAATATCTGGAATCATCAAAGTAGAAGAGAGTTGTTACAAAATTCAGTTTTTAAGGTAGTTTCATAAGTTAAAAGTTACTAAATTGCAGAGCTGCACTCCGAGATAACAACTCCACAAACACAGCCTTCATTTAAATTTCAAAGGAAAACCTTTCCTCCATCTTCTACATCAGTAATTTGAAATTAACCATCTACACAAAAGTGATAATACTTTGGAAGCAAGTTCTGACAAATGGAATTAAAATTGGATTGGGGGGGGTGGGGTTCAGAAAATAAGAATATAAAATCCCTAACTTTTAAGCATGGAGGTGGTTTCATGATGCTCAGGGCTTGTGCTGCAGCTTGTTGCACAGGGAGCCTTTCACTGAAGACTAGAGTCAAGTAAATGTCAGGGCAATCTGTTCTTCACGTTCTGGTTAAAATAAATAAATAAAAATTCTGGTAAAAGCAAATTCACAATCAAAGGATGGCTTTGACAGCAGGATGATACTTTAAAATACCTTATATATTTGTAAGAATCTAGATTTCTATGTAAAGGGGTGCACGCTGAAGGTTTCGCCATGACAAATTTAAACTCTTATATTTTGAAAGGATTGCTGAAAATCTTCAAAATCAAATAACTGATGCAAAAAGTGTTTACTAGCTCAGAATCTTGTCAAAGGGAGCTACACTAAATACAGATTATTTTGCCTCAAATCATTCCACTTCTTTGTTTGAAACAACAGAAAAAAAATAGTACTCCTGTTTAAACATATACAGTTTTGAAAAACTACATTTAACTATATAAGACAGAACTTTAGTCTAAAGGTTATTCACCAAGTGTAGAGTTATGTGCCTTGAACAGGGAAGCCTTTTGCATGATACAGTATCTATATATAACATACTATATGTGGTATTTCAGGAATCACTTTAGCCAGATTCAAAATCTGTCAGCAAATGCCAAACCAACATATCTTGTTGGAAGCAGACTGCTGTCATGTTAGCTACTTTTGCTTCCTCTGCAGTGAGCAGTTATTAAAGTGGTTCCCGAGTTTATTTGGGGTTCTCAGTACCTCCGGATGACACCTTGGCAAAGCCGCTAGATGAGTTGTTTCCACTCCCAAGCTCTGACTTGGAGAGATGCTTTGGATTTCCGAAGTAGCGTGTGAGTAGGATCTTCCTCAACTCATTTCCCTGTGGAAACAAATCTCAATATTAAATCCACATCACAGCCCGACAGTGTACCAGCTTGTATCCAGGAAGTTCACCATTTAAACAAAGCGTTTCTGTCAGCAAAATGACGGTTAAGAAATCTTAACATAGAAAAAAAAGAGCATTTGTGATGAGTAATACTGCCTTGAGAGAAATCCTTCGATTAATTTCCAAGAGGGCGCAGGATATTTCGTCTCATTTCACCTGACAGGAATTGTCACGTAGTATATTTCTCTCTCTATGTCGCACAGATGACAATAAAGAAACTGGAGCTTGAGAGAATGTGACACTAACAGTGTTGTCCAATAACTGGATCCTAACTGAGTATTTATAAAACATCCTGAGATGGTAGCTAAAAAGTGATTAGAAAATAATAAGTTAGAAACTACTAGAAATCAAAAATCAATTTCATGCTTTTATCATTAGAAATGGTACCCACAATTCTTCTTGTGAAGATTGTAGGAAAATTTATAAGTCGTCATTATGACCCAACCTTTACACCCCATACACGCACAAACATGAGGGTTACTGTTAGCTCCTGTGTTATATTTGCTCTTGCACTATACTGACATGGACAATAGCATGAAAAAAAATCTAAATATAAAATTTAAACAAAAAAAAAAAAGAAGGCTAGTTTTTGTCCAAGGTTGTGTGTTTGTGTATATGGGAAAGATGGGCCTGTTTCTACACTAATGTGTTTATTAATTTACTTTCCTTCCATCTATAATGAACATCTATGTCTTCTATGAGCAGAAATGAGATGGACAAGATTCACTGAGATAATCTCCCCTCCATGGTTGTGGAATCAGAGTGCAAGTGACTGACAGGTGAGTGACTTGCATACCGTCACCATGTAGTATTGAGGTGGGAGGATGGACGGATGGACGGACGGATGGATGGATGGAGGAACATAGTTCAAATGGCCTTGTTCAGAGGAAATCTCTCCCCAAATTATTGATCAAAACATTGGACAGATGGATGAAAACAATAACAGACTGACCAAAAGGTGAAGCTGAATGATGGCAATGGACCCACCAATAGTTTCCATGGTAACACGTTAATAATTGTGTTTATAAGGTGCTGATCCAACTCGAACGATCATTTTTTAGGCTGGGGTTTGTCACACTGTCGAGCAACATATATCTGTAACGATCCCATCCATTTCCTAAACTGGTGTTATTGTCAATAATTTTAGCAAGAGATTAATCATTCATTCAGTCTGTTATTTGAGAAGTGAAGGTGGCATAAAACTAACTGAACTTTGATGAGTCACCTTCTGAATTGGCTATGGATGAGATTATTAATAAAAAAAATAAAAAAATAAAAAATCAGATTAGCCAATATTTACTATAGCCATGAATAAGCACAAACTGGTTCTATGATTAAATTAAAATAAAAAAAGAAAAAAGAAAAATCATACTCATCAATAATTCAACAGATTTTGCAGCTAATGCACCACACATTTGGGTAGTAAATATTTGGCCCACATTTCCTTGCATACTTTTACTTAAGTGACATATATTTGGTAATAAGCATCCAGCTTTATACAGCCAAGTTGTGCAGCAGCAAAAATACTAAACTAATATGTAAAAAGTAACTACACACAAAACTTTGCCAAGCAGCATTCTGACAGCGAGATGGACAAATGATGCTGCCCCCATGTCTCACCACGCAGGTGGGCCAGGTACAGTGCAGCTGAAAATCATCTAGCTAAACAGAAGAGCAGAGATGTGAAAGAGCACGTGTAGCTGATGCTCCCTGTGTCAGTAAACACTCCATCTCATCTGCAGTCAGCAGAGACACTTGTCTGCCTGCACTGTCTGGCTGAGCTGCCTCACAAGCACACTTTTTGAAGTGAATGCGATGATCCATTGAGTCAGCTTCTCTCGTTTCCACAAAGCAATACACAGACAGACTCTCGGTGCAACTACAAGCTCAGTGCTACGCTATACAAATCAGCACATCCCAGTACAAGCTGTTTGATTACAGATTGTGTCATGTTTAACTTAACATGTCCCCTTTTATAATGGGACATGGGGGTGAAACGGGGTGAGAGTGACAGATTCCTCTCTTGTCCGCTGCCCCTGTGGGCGATGCAGTCTGCTGGCCATGGATGCAGAGAGAGAGACAGAGAGGCAGAGACAGAGAGAGAGACAGAGACGAGAGAGGAGAGTAGAAGAGCCAGCCCAGCTTGACTCATCTGCTTGCTGCTGCATTGATGAGAAAAACTCCAGTTAGGTGATGTAAGAGCACAAGAAACAAAGAAATGGAAATAAAAGTAGAAAAACTGATAGAAGTGAGGGAGGAGGGGACAAAAGCTAGCAATGAGCAGACAGTCGTGATGTTTTAAAATGTGCACTGGCACGCCACACTGCGGATCTGATGTCCAAGCTGGGGATGAGCATTTTTGCACCCCCTTTTCTCCCCTCCCTCCACTAGACCTCTTGCAGCTCTGTTGTCTGCAAATCTCTCAGACTCTGGAGAGAAGCACGGATAAAAATACAAAGAAATGGTGTGCACCGTGCTTCTTTAAGCAGTCTAAAAACTTGCACTTGTAAGTGGAAGGCAGCACCAGCAACACCTGGGTTGCTCAGTTGTTCAAACAAGCTTAGAAGAAAGTCAACTTACAAAAGAAAACCCAGTTATCCAGACAATATTAACCATATTTAGATTAGGGGAGTAGAGGGGGGTTAATGGTTTTTCTTTTCCATGGTCGTCTCTACCTTCAGAGAAAACACTGGGTTTTGGTTTTGACTTTCAGGACATTCAAACAATTATCTGACAGGACATGAGTATCCAACAACTTTGTACCATCAGAAAACAACTTTTGGGTAAATGCTCTTACAAACTCTACTTTCTACTGCTGACATGATTAGCACAGAGTACGAAAACCCAAAGTGTGATCGTAGAGATGAACTGGCCTTATGATCGGCACTGGCGGATTTTCGTCCGATTGATTTTGAACAACACTTGCCCATATCAGAACAACTATTTGCAAGTATTTGTGGAGGGCAGTAAATGGGTCAACATAGAAGCTTGCAATACTGAGAAAACCAACTTTTTTTTCCCCACTGGAAAGTCGGCTTTGGAGGTTTTTTCCCATTGCGAGGACAGAATAGCAGAGAAGGCAATTTATACAACCTGCAAGGTAGAAATAAATCATGGAGGGACAACAACCAAAATGTTTTGAAACAAGAAACCAAATCCAGCACCTAAAACAGCATCACTCCGCTAGGCATGCTCAATGCTACAAAGCTGACAAAGACTAATAGGCTAAAAATAAAGTTAGTAGCACACACAGCCTGCAGACTCTGCTATCTTTCATTGGTGATTGAATTAGCATATGCAGTTGATTGTAGCTGTAAGAAAGAACATTGAAATCAGACAATATCAGTATCGGCAGGACCTTTAAGGTAATGAGAAGGAAACTGCATCTGGTCCATTTCTGGCTGCATGTTATCTGATAAAAATAAAATCAGCTTTCCCTAAGGTTAGCTTGTAACTGAAAGGAAAATGAAAACCTTAACTATTGAGCCATCTGCAGTATAGCATTCATATCAATGTGTAATGCAAAATTCAATTGTCAATGCTGTTTATAAATAGAAAAAGAAAAAAAAAATCAAAGGGCAAAGACAGCAACACAAACAAATACAAGTCAGCCTGTAACTTCAAGGAAGGTACACATTTATCCCAGCTTACTCTGTCTCAAGCTGGACACACTGTTGCTGCACCAAATAAGATGCCAACACAGTTGTGTTACATGGCATGCATCACATTATGTAGTGCGTGCATCATTCCTGAAAGAGAACTTTGGGCAAAGCTTTGTTTAGGTCAGTGTGAACAAGCCAGCCTGCTATGACAATGTCTTCCCTTTCATTACAGTGCAAGGCCTGTGTGAAAGGGAATTACCACTGAAAGGCTGAAATCATGTCATCTGTATTGTTCTGGGAATGTGGTAAATTTGTTGACCGATGTTTATGAGAGTTCAATAATTCTGGAAACGGTCCTGGCCGCAGGGAGAATAAACAAGTTTTTCTTGGCGTTATATGCTGACACTGCTAATTACAGATTAGATTTTTTGGTAAGCATATTAGTTCAAGTTATAGTTAAGTGAATTGTTTTCCAAATCTTATCTCTCCATTAAGGTTATCATTCCTTTGGTAGGGTATAAAAAACAAACAAACAAAAAATATTAGCATGTTTACAATGTTCTGCAAAAGGCCAAAACTTTAGAAATGGTACATGCATCTGATGAAATTCTGAAAGAGAAACAAGCATCACGAGTTGCAATTTTACAACATTTTCAAGCTGCAGTTCCACAGCACATGAAATGATTTTACCCAACAAACAAGCACATCAGCAAAACAAATTAAGCTCACATGTGAGAGCAATTTTTGAGACCGATTCAGGGAAATAGAAGACCAGGAGCGTAAACAAGTATTCAGTAAAAAGGTTAAACGGTAGATTCTCTATGGAAGTGTTATTCTCTAACATCGTTAAACACTGATTGTATTTATTAAGAAAATATAATGTTGAAGACAGCTTGGCTTCCAAGCACGGCTTGCCTGACTTGAACATTTGAACTCAAACATTTATATAAGTAAACACATATTAATGGAAACACTTTCTAATTACTGCTTTTTTCTTTATGATGATGAAATCGTTTTATGCCAGGCCATACTGAAAAGTCTGTTAATCCAATTACGGAAATATCAATGGTTTTTGCAGTGTCACACAATCATTCATGGTGGTAAATGATTTTAGTAATTCCTTTGCCTTTAATCAAGTGATTCCTGCAGATTTAACTTTTTTCATGATTCTGCAAGATCCAACATCCACGAGACGAACTGATTTCTTCGATTATAAAGATTGCATACATTTAGAGTTGTGTTCAAAATAATGGACATGTGTTTAAAAAGACAAGTAAATCTTAATAATAGTTTTTATTTCCAAATATGCAAATGCATTGGGAATATTACACATTCTGTTCCAGATCAAAATATTTATAAAGAAAAAATTGGTAGGGAATATCAGGCTGCTTCCAAAAAGATAGCAGTGTCTAGTTCAGTTAGTGAGTTCATTCAGTCAGTGAATAAATACATCAAAGAGGTGACCCTTATTTAAGGAAGAAGCCAGCAAATGTTGTACATGCTGGTAATAATTCCAAATACTTTTCAGAAGAACAGCTTACTTTGATTAAAAGGAAAGAACAACCTGAAAGAAAATGTTAAACTCCAATTGGAATTGGATGGAAGAATAGCCAAAATGACAAAGATTGAGCCAATGATCTGCTCCAGGGTGATCAATTAAGATCTAGTTACCTGTGAGAACCGTAACAATTAGAAAACATCTATGTGAGGCCAAGATATCAACATGAAGCCCCTGCAAAGTCCTATTGTTGGAAAAATGACACGTGCTGAAGATGTTACAATTTGCCAAATAATGCACTGACTGGTCTAAAGAGAAATGGAGAAACATTTTGCGGACTGATGAAAGCAAGATCGCTCTTTTTGTATATGGTAGCTGCGGGCAGTTTGTCAGACGGCCCCCCGAACACTGAATTCAAGCCAAAAGTACACTGAAGACAGTGAATAATAGATAGTTAATTATAGATAAACCTGATAATTAGATGTTTCTCATATTACTGTGCCAGGTCCATTTATCACATACCAGGGATCAGAGATCAGTTTCACTACATCAAAATACTTGAAGAGGTCATGTTGCCTTATGCCGAAGAGGAAATGCCTTGAAATCGGTGTTTGAACAAGACAATCATACCAGTAAGCAGCAGCATCTTGGTTCCAGACCAACAATATTAACCTTATGAGGTGGCCAGTCCAATTCTGGACCTTGATCCAATAGAAAACTTGTGGGATGACATAGAAAACCAAGAAAGTAGAGGAATGGTGGAACGTAGTCTGGAATACCTATGTACAGGTGCCAGAATTTGGTTGCTTTCGTGCAGTACAGATGTGAAGCAGTTCTAAGAAACAGCTGTTGTACACCTAAATATTAGTTCAGTGATTCACAGGAAAGAGAAACCTTCAAGCATTTCTCAGTTTATACAGTAAATGTTTGAGTTAGGAAAGAAAAATGAGGTAACAGTAACCCTCATGCTGTTTTTGTAACAGCCTAATATTCTTTTTTCTTCAGTTTAGGTAAAGT
>JBAMYA010000021.1:10977031-10992072 GCA_037176975.1 Arrhamphus sclerolepis | reverse complement strand
AACACACACACACATGCACACACTTCGGCATCACCCAACACCAACATCTCTGTCTGTCTGTCCCTCTCTCTCAATTTTTTTCTTCATGTTTTGCATTGGAATAGAATAAAGTATTCCAAATGCATTTGCATGTATGGAAGCAAAAGCTATGATAAGGATTTTGAGCTTTAATCACTTCTTTAAAACAAAAACAAAAAACACTACTACTATTTTTAACATAACTGTATAGTTCTTAATTGATGTATATATAATGTAAAGACTTTTTGGGGGTTTGCACAGCAATGCAAAAAATATTGAATAGACTGCTTTGAAATTTCATTCAGACACTCATGTCTATCTAAAGATGAACTGTTAATACTGCTGGTCATCTCCTGCCTTCATTTGGACCATTTTCAGTTCAGAATTGTCACAGAAATCAAATACTGAGATTTATGGCACACACAAGTAAGAAGATTACAGTTATCCTTGGTCGTTTGTCTATAGCTAACTTGTTAATGCTAGTAAACTAGCTAAACTAACATCTTACACACAGTTGCTGAATATCAGCAACATACAGTCTTTCCTAGTCTGCCATACTCAAAGATACACCCACTTCCTCGTTACTCTGTATTAAATACAACATGGGTTCGGGGTAAACACAAAGACAATAGTATGGTATATTATTCACATAGCTAAAGCAACAGTTTGCACAATAGTCTTAAAATATATGTTAGACAATTCAGTTCAATTCACTTTATTTGCATTGTGCGAATTCATAACAAAATCATCTCAGCGCACTTTACACAGAAACCATTCTAAGTTTACAAAATGAAATATAATCCAATGAAGCTCAATGATTTTCCACTTCAGTCCAATTAATTGGAATTCTTGCATAAGCCAATTCATTATCCAAATAATTCCGATCCAATTGAGTTAAATAAAAAAAAAAAAAAAAGAAAGAAAATTGAGGATTATGTAATGCCAATTCAGAAAATAGCCTAGTCAAAGAACCCAACAGATTGCGACAAATCTTCATTTTGGTTCAATCCACCTGAATGAACACGTATGAGGCAACAGTGGAAAAGAAAAAGAAACCTGGTCAACAGGGTTAACAAAAATAACCTGAGTAGTCCTATTCCAGCTGAAATCAGTTTAGTGTTTTTTGTTTTGTGTTTTTATGTATTTTTGGAGTCAAACTGAATACATGCACAGTAGAAGAATGATGACTCAAAACTATAATTATCAGAGTTGTAGCCATAAGAAACTGTTACTGATCTCAGTCAATAGTTAAAAAAAAAAATCAAAATAAAAAAATAAATCCAATAAAGTGATCGTCACTTAGTTCTTATTAATTGTCAGACATCTCTATTATCACTTAAAATGATGTTTCTTTTACTTTGTCCACCAGTTGGATTAGCCAGACTCACACAGTAAAGTAAAGTAATCAGTCAGACCGCAATTTGCAGTTCCTATCATTCATCCTGTTGTTGGTCATGTGCCTCCTTGAGGACAAATGGCCTTACTCACATGCAATCAGATTCAAATAACACAGTATGAACTGTGACAAAACACTGTTCGCAATGACAACTATTCTCATTCATAATGATCCACAGATGCATGAGGCTCTGAACTCCCAAGGCCAAAAGATCTTAACACAGTGACGTAACAGAAATGCAGTAAAACATCAGTTACTACATTTTTTTAAGCAATAAATGTACCATTTTGCTTGTTTCAGTGCAAGTCTTAAAAATTTAGTTTAGCATTTTTCATTCATTTTCTTTTTTACCTTTTCTATTACATTAGCTTTAATTAATTAATTTTCAGTTTTATTTTTTTGCATAATGGGTTCATGTTCCAGCTATTTTATTTTGTTTTCCCCTCACTCTTAAATGCTCTGCTTTAAATGAGCAAATTTAACTAGTTAACAAATTACTTAAGTTGCTTCTGATAAGAGAGCTTTGGTAAAGCAAGCACCATGCTCCAGGTCAATAGGCATTTCTACAACGATTACACAGCCCCTTCTGTGCCAAGTCATGACCAGACCAGACAAACAACATGTGCTAATCCCTCATCTCCATGGAAACCAAAACATGGAGCTTCCTCTAACAGACACCTGACTGACTGATGGACCAAGGGAAATGAGGGCAAGACAAAGGAGGGACCACCTTTTCACCTCACACTAAAGCAGGAAAAGTTTCTGTACATGACAGAGTTCAGACAAAGCATTCATATTTTCTGGTAGTAAGCTTCAAAGGCATTTGGGGTCCTGAGTTTTTATTTATCCACCTCCAGCTATGTGATTTTGAACAGTTTGTTGGGTCAGCCTGAATCTCACCAAGGACAAACTGTATGAGGTATGACCATCTGCTTGGCGCTCTAGAAGACCTAAGACACGGTCCACTAGAATCTTCTCTGGTGAACAGATAAAGAGGGGAAAACCCATCAGATAAATTCATACAGAGACTGACAGCTCGGCACTCCCTGCACGTTTAGAATTATGTTGCGTACGTCTGAGTGAGGTTTTCCATTTACATGCATGCGTGTGATGCACTTAGCATCAAGAGGGTGGTAATCTGTAAATCTGCTTTGCCCTGTGCAGGTGGTGTGAAAGTTGGCAACGAAGGAAGACAGAGACACAGACCGACAGACAGAGAGAAAGACAGAGTCAGTGTGTGAATGATAGAGATGAGTGTGAAAGAGTGGGAGGAAAAAGAAACGAGTGGTACACATTACATAACTGCCTTTTTCAATGTCCGTAAACAAGAAGACATATGCAGATATGACAACACATGGTGTATATCCTTTTAAGTACGACATCCAAAATAAATTAACTAACTAATATCTTTTTGAACTATTAAAAGGATAATGATGCTTTAAATTTTTCTTCTCGTTAATAAATCCCATGAAATTACCAAAGCCTGCAATGAAGTGATCCGATTAACACATTGTCTGCGTAAGCTTTAGACATATATTGCCCCCTTTAATGTTGTCCAAGAAATATTATAAATACAAAACTGATCCAGACATTTGGACGGATTTTAACCCCTGAAGCCTAAGCAGTTTTTGTTTTAGATCTTAAAGCTATAAAACAAAACATCAGCTCAGCTCCATTACTGTGAGACTAAACACACTTGAGCTCTATGTATAAGCGACCCCTGCAATGTTTCTTAAATAAATATATGTCCTCATCTTTAACAACAGACAAGAGCAAACGCTGAAAACAAAAAAAAATAAAAAATATTTTTACTTAGCTATTATTAATCCCTGTATGTCCAGTTGAAAAAAACAAGAAAAAAAAGAATTCAACTGCAGGTTTATAATATTTTACATAAATAAAGGCAAGAAATATTGCATCCATTGCAGTCATAGGTGGTGAATGTGTGAATGTGTCCTTCTTAGAACCCTGTGAAATAATGACTTTAGTAGTTTATGACACAAAAAAAGAAACCATATACTCTTAATTCTGAAATATCTTTATCTCTTCACATTTAGAGTTGTTAGTAGCAGCAAACTGCTTTTTTAAGTTGAGTATCAGCAGACTGCTGGTTAAAGATTATTAGTGGTTCTATAGTTAGAAATACTACAGTGGCTATATAAAAATATTTCTAAGTTCTTCTTCTCTGGACATCTTCAGGGTGAGCAGTAGGACAAACATTTATAGAGCCGTCCTTATCTGACAGCCAAAAACAAGCGATGTGCAGCAGCAAAAGCCAGCACACCTCCGTAGTGCGACTACAGATGTTCCCTTCAATGCCTGACCAGAGCTCCTGCCATGATCTGGCCAAACACAGGTCAGGGCCTGGGTGGGACTACAAACAAGTGAAACGGAGAGAATAAGCTGGGTGCGCAGACAGAATGTGATAGACTGAGACAAAGCAGGGAGGGAGGAAAGGAGGAGGAGAGCACGGACAGAGGAGTGAGCGGAGGGAGGGAGAACGTGATGGTCCACGTGACGCTGGCTCAGCCACTGCAGGCTGTTACGTAAGTGCACCCCCTGCCCCGTCTCCTCATGGACTGAGCAGACTCTGCTTCTCTCCAATCCCTCACCCTGCAGACGCTGCCCATTTTTTTCCCCTTCCACTCACATGGCTCCTCACATGGCTCCCTCCCTCCCTCCCTTTCTCTCGCTCTCCTCCACCCACTCATTGCACCCCAGGGGAGCCACCAACCTCTGCTGCCTATCCTGTCACTCTGTCTCTCTCCTTCAGTTTTTTTTTTGTCTGCCTATCCCTCTCTCATTTTTCCATCAATCGTTGTCTTCTCCCTCCCTCTCTCTCTCTCTCTCTCTCTCTCGTGCAGTGATGCTGCAGCTCCACACTCAGGGCTACGGCGAAATGACAAAGAGAGGCCACAAACACTACTGAACTCACTCGTGAACACCGACACAAACTGACAGCTCACATATCCTAATAGCACAGTCTGACTTCTCAGATATGCTGAGCTACTTTTAAAAAGTGTTTGCTTTTCCACCTTGAACTCCTGTGATTTTCTTTCACACAACTGTTGAATCATTTGCTTGTCAGTCAGCCAGAAGCTAGGCTGACTGTCAGAAGATGCAAACAGGAAAAAAAAAAAAAAGAAAGCGACACTGGTTGCCATGCACTATATTGAGATGGGTAGACTTGGCAACATTAACATTACCGATGTTTTAACACAGACAGAGAGGGTGAAGATACACACACATTCTGTTTTAAGTCATGGGTGCTCTGATAAAACTAAATGAACCTTTAGTAAGATGACATTCTGAGTGGAATATATAATCATATCAGTTTGAAATCAAAGCTATAAGCCTGGAAAACATGATTCTCAACAGCTCACAGTTTACTTTACTGTCACTGCACATCTTCACCAACCTTCTAAAGGTAACCTGACTTCTCAAACTTTAGCTCTGACCTTCCACCACCATGGTGCACACATACACACCCACAGGCACTTCCTTAAGTCTCCTCTTGCAACTCTTGTCACTCGCTTTGCAGGCCTCTGGCAGAGAGGAGGTGCAGGAGGACACCAGCTCCTGTAGCTACTTCTCGCTGCAGTATTGATTTGTTTGTTCACTGCTCCCTCCTTTCTCCTCACCTCCCTGCTTCCTATTCTTCCTCAGTACGAGTGTGTCCTCAAGTGCCTCCCTGCCTTATGTAACATAGAAGGGTCCGTAGCATACTGATGAGGGTAGTCTGGGCTCTGGGCCCAAAGACCTGGGAGGAAACAAGGACTCCATTGCACTGCTGATGGGAGTAAAAGAACTGTCGGCACAATAAGTAAGACCCAAGCCCTTGCTAACTTTTGAATACTTTCACCATATTTATACATTTTGTACACATGCAACACAAAAACTTTCTAGGAGAAATGAAATGTTTACTTTGAAAAATGTCATCACATTGAACAGAGTACTCACTGATTCATGAAGACATTTTTTCTTGTCAAGCATCTCTCTGAGGGTCTGCAGGATCTTTATACAGAGCTTTTCCTCTTTGTCCATAAGCTTCTTGGTGTGTTTGATTAGCCTGGCAAAGTGGCAAGAGAGCTCTAATGTTAGTTCAAGCTGTTTCCCAGAAATTTTGCATATTCCTCATAAAACAAAGCAATGCTTTATTAGCCAGCTGAAATGTCCTGGAGAGCAGCAGCAAAATGTTTGTTTGCTCATGTTTATTGGAGCAGTTTACTGCCACAGGTACATTTAAGTAATTCAATTTAGTGTAAATCGTGTAGGTTTTATTGCTGCTCATTTCTAATTTATAATCATAATTGAATCATATATAACTTTGCAAATGTACATCCAGCCACAAGTTATTATGTGAACCATGCTGCTGGACTCCCTGAGGCCAGAGAGGCGTTTTAACTTGTGACCTCCAGGTCATCAAAAACAGGAGATGCGTCTTTCCCTCTATACCATATAACACAGCTACTTACTTGGACATGAAGGCTCCACTCTCACAGCGCAGGCGTGCAGCTTCTGGAAACAGCAGCTCAGGGCTGTGAAGCACATCCACCAGCACAGAAAATTCTGCCTGAACCTTTGGACTGAACTGCTCTTCCAGGCAGGACACAACTCCCTGTACATCAGTGGTATAGACCGAGAAAATGCAGTCACGGAGACTGACAGCACTGATCAAAAGACATGACGCTCTCATACACCTCTCAACTCAGAATTGATTTATTGATTTTAAAAGAATCCCATGTGTGTTCAGTTGTTATAGCTACTTTAGGTCAAAAGTTGGTTCATAAATTGATTCCATGATTTGCTGTTTAACTTCATTTGTGCATTTGTTCTACGTTTTCATTTTAGAATATAATGAGACATTAAACTGCATAATTTTCACACACCCCCTCCCAAAAAAAAAAAGGAAAAATTGGGGTGTTCGTTTGAAAATATTAGTACTATTAAAATGTGCACCTGCAGCTTCTCAATGATGTTCTTGTAGTCAGGGCCACCAAGAGGCTCCTTTCGAGGTCGTGTGCGGGCAGAGATCCTCCAGTCTTTGGCCGCCCGCTGCACCATGTTGCTATGTACCTTGAGAGACAGAGTGTTGACCTGACTGTCCAGATCGACCGGGATGGCTATGGCCCGTGCTTTAGCTGGAGACAGAAAACAGACTTGCGAGTTCGCAAACACTGACATTTCTGCTTGAACGGCACATGCAGCAGAGTCGGCCTAAAGCCTCGAAGATCTAGTAGAGCTCATAATAAACATGTACTTCATTTGTATTTAAACGCCATCGCCTCCATCAAAGTTGGGGCAGCAGAGCAGCGAAACTCACCTACATCAGCCAGTGTTTTGATACAACTCTCAATATTGGCCTTCTGAGCCGAGTTAATCCAGGTGCAGTTATAGATTCTGAAAGCTGACTGGAGCAGCTTGATGAAGATGGACTGATTTGTCTGCGAAAAGCAAAAGCAAAGCAGAAGGTGTTTCTTAATGTACATATGTGTAGAAAAAGATTTTTATTTTTTTTGTGTGTGTGTGTGTGGGGGGGGGTGTTGCCCCTGAAAGAAGACTTTTATACTGATGATACCTGCAGATTGGAATGGTTTACAGAGAAAGGCGAGCTGAAGAAACCTTTGACAATAGCCATCACTGTCTCCGTCACATACTTCTCCAAGGCTTGATCTGCGTGGTTGCGGTCTGTAGTAGTGTTACACACCTGAAATATAGAAAGGTCACGATAAGCTGACTTTCATATCACACTTCCATCATTTTTTTTTCATTTTCAGTAGGTGAGCAAAATTAGTATGAAAGGAAGATATCAGTAAGCCCTGGTGTATCTTCACACGAACACTGCCTCATTAGGGAATAATAAGTGGTCATGTGTGACCTTTCTATTTGACAGAGCCTTACACTGGCCATGTCCACCAGGAAGTTGTCAAAGAGCCTCCAGATATGGTTTGAGGTGTAGATCTCCTTCATTTCTACCTCTGTGTCGACGTAGCAGTGATTAACAAAATTTACATAGGCAGTTTTCACCTGAGGGACAAAGAAATGAGAAATTACTGCTCTCAGATGAACTGTGCTCAAAATGTTGTGCCTGACTTCAATATACAAAGCAGCAGTAAAACTGTTTACTATACTGTATACCTCTGGTATACAGTTCACATCAGTGACGACTTTAACAATATCATCCAGTGGCAGCAGAGAGTTGCATTTCAGCTCAGTGTAGACATTCTTTCCCTCAGTGCAGGCAGCCAGTAGCTCCACAAGAGTATTGTGATAAGCCAGAGCCCCATCCTCGTCGGTTCGCTCCCGCTCAGAGCCCATCATCTGCAGCAGCACTGAGAACGATGAGCGATCATTGTAGAACACCAAGACGTCCTCTCCACCGTTCACCAGCTGGACATACAAACATATAACCAAGAAAAATAAGCTTGGGAGGGGGAAAAAAGGGCTTACAGGCAGAGGTAAAATTAGGCTGTGGCTCTCCAGGGTTCAGCCACTTCACATATTCTTTGTCCTCAAGGTAAGATTAACTTTTCCTCTCCTTAAATATACACATTTTAACACTTTTCTCGCGCTTAAAGGCATGCATATCCACAAGTTTCTGTGACAGCCTGTTAAAAGCAACACTCGCCTTTTTCGTTATCCCGTCAGACTCTGCTTGTGGCTGTGTTCAAGCGCTGTGTTTACAGGACTTATGACGCAAGTCAAGAAATCACAGATTTGCAACAGTTGCATTGTGCCACACATAAGACCAATCTCTTTTCTTTGTTAAAGGCTTTGCTGAGCAGACAGGAGACCTGAGTTATACATGAGAGACAGATCTTGAGACTTTGCAAAATTGTACCCCAACTTAAAGGACAGCTTTCCACTGTTATACATTAAATTAAAAATAGCTGGTGAGCTCAAGCGCAAAATAAATTGAAAAATCGTAGCTTGGATCTGATTATTAACAGGAGATTGGTTTGTTTAAGAGTAAATACTATAATTCCATGACTAGGAGACGTAGGAGCAAGACCTAATTAAACAACAACAACAACAATAATATAAAAATAAATTCCAGTTTAATGCAACTCTTTTCATGCTTGAACATATTCTCATTCTCTATTAGAGGCAACAAAAGCGTTGTTATAACTGATAACAGATGAATTCACTCACAGTTACCCTTAAGTGCTTATGTTGTTAGTTTTCATTCACACCTGACAACTGCATCCGTAATTAATTCAGAATTCTGACTGGTGTGGGAATCAGTCATCATGCTTTAGTTTCTTCAAAGACATCCTATAGATGTTGCAGTAAAGGTGAGCTTACTTTTGTAACCTTGAAGGCGCAGAGCCAAGTGGCTCAGAACTAAAAATAAAATCACAAGTTTAAAATTACATTTCCACATATTACTTCTTGCATTGTGCAGGCATTTCTTTTCACTCAGGCTCACTGGAAGAGTAAACACTATGTTTAGCACCAAAACACTCTTGTCATAGGTGCGAAATTCTTCAGGTTAAGAAATGAAGCTTCAGAAAACCTGTGAAAACTGGGTCTGGGTCCACTGACCCTGCACATCAGGGAGACTTTTGACTATTTATTTAACACTACCAAAACTCTGACTAATGTCTTTTGCTGTAACATCTAAAATTGAAATGAAATTCTCACCTCTGTCATTACTTTGTCCTGACATTTCTTGACATACTTCCCGTCAGCTTTGACAATGGTCTGCAAGAACCTGAGGTACTGAACGTGTCTTCCATGTGTTTCAATGCAGTGGACAAAATGATGGACCACACGGTCACTGATCTCATTACATAGCTGGTAGTTGTTCATGAAGATGTGACGCATTGTTTCAGCTTCTAGTAGCTGGAGGAGGAAAAAAAAAAAGTAGCAGTCACAATTAAGAAATGTCAGAAGAAAAAGAAAACTCTTTGCAGAGACTACTGGAAGCTCTATTAGAAAAGAGGACAAGAGCAGCATGGTCATATCAACACACCCCAGGAGTGAGGAAGAGGTTCAGTTGTTTATGTAGTAGAATTTGATTCTGAGGGTTTCCTCTGCAGAAGTTCTGCAGAAAAGTGTGAGCCAAGGTCATGATCTCATTCATCTTCTCATCATTCTGTAGAAGAAACCAAACAAATAAAGAAAATCAGACAGAAAGACATCCACCAGCAATATTACATATCCATTTTATTAAATTGAAACATTCCTTTAGTTTACTGATGATTAAGTTACCTGCTCGTAGGGGATCTGCAGCAGGTCCAGCACCACAGTATGTGCTCCCATGTTCTTCAGCAGCCTCTGCTGCTGCACACGGCTCTTCTTACTTGGAAAACACAGCTTACTGAGCCGCTGCAGGATCTAAAGATTAGACACAAAAAATCTTTTGTAGACACCAAACTGTGAAAACATAATGGAGTAGAAAAGACTGGAAAGATATAAGTTCACCTCTTTGACTATGTTATAGTTGTTTGCCTTGTTGCTGTCAATCTGAGGTTTATTTTCCCCATCCTGCACGGGGCTCAGAACGACCTCCTGGCAAGAGGAACACGTAGCAATGCTTAACATTTATGTCTACTAAATCCTCAAGAAAAAAAACAAAAAACAAAGGGCTCAGTCCTTATGTTTCATGTTCAGTGTTCAACAATCTCTATAGGATTACTGTAATTACCAGACAAAAGCGTAGAGAGAGAGAGAGAGGTTACCGTAGTAACTGGGGTTGAAAATCTATATATATATATATATATATATATATATGTTACAGGTCTGACAAATAAGCTACTACAGCAGAACAGACAGCTTGCTTTTTGTCCCATCCATCAGATAAATGCAGTCATTTTGATGCTATTTGTCTGGATGCATTCAAAATCTTACAGATGTATCAGAAATATCAGGAAGAGTGAGCCAAAAGTATCTTCTGGCAGGTGCAGAAACCTCTTTGAGTTCACTTGTTGGCAGTGATTGATACTAAAGCTTGAGCAACAAAATATGAAGGTTACCATCTATTGTCTGTGCTATTTTCATTTGCTGTATCAAATCAAACAATGATTTCTTTTTAATCAAAAGTAAAACATTTCTCTCTGGTTAAAATGGTGTTTTTCTCACCACTGTTAGTGCCTGCAAAAATTCAGTTTCTTGAGTTTCCTTCTATGTAGATTAACCTGGGATTACTAATTCCATATTTAGTCTTCGATACCAAGTACGAGATTATGAGATGATATAGCTTCAATGCTGAAATGAAACCGAGGTTTCAGTGGGAGGCCCGGTGGCTAAAGATCAGTACACCACCTCCAGGTTTGGTTCTTTGCCCTGCCTGACCACCAGGTCTTCACTGCTGTAGACGCCACTCTTTTCCACCCACAGCTCCGACTTCTCCACAGTCAGACGCAGCTGGTCCAGGTCCGTCTTGATCTGTTTATAATTCTCCACATCTTGCTCCGACACGAGGAGCTGGACCTGAAATACACACACACACACACACAATGAATGGGCACGTAGATGGGTACTGTATGTAAACAAGAATCTTTGCCACAAGTCTCTGCAGCAAATTAGAACGTCAGCATGTTGTTAAAATGAGAACTAGGGCTTCTTTTTTTTTTTTTTTTGTTCCAGCTTGGGGGATGGGGGTGTTAATCAACCCCCCTAATCCAAACTGATTACATTAACCAGGACAACAAATACTTAGGTTGGGAATAGCCACCATCAGCTGGTGTGTTGATACCTGTTTGAAGGCCTGCAACACCTCAGATCTCTGACTGAAGTGCTTAAAGATGAGCTGCAGGGATCCAGAGACCAGTGGCGGGTAATCTTGCATGATGAGATGGACGAGAACCCGTAAAAATGTCCGGCCACCTTCATCGTCCAGCTCCACAGCACTTAACTGGGAGCTTTTTATTTAAAAAGAAAAAAACGTCAAAACATTTCAATCTTTAAAAGTTATTTGGTGTGAATTTTAGTGATTTTAAACACCGCAAATCAATTAAAGAGGCACGTTTTCACCAACCTTCCAGCAAACATGCTTTCTGCTTTAGCTGCAATCTCATCTATGTCTGGTTCGCAAGCTAAAGACAAAAAAACAAACAAACAGAACAGAAGATGTCATTAATGATAAACACCAAATATAAGTCCTCTGAAATCGCTAAAGAGAGAAAAGTCTCACATGTTACTAGAGACATGTCAGCCAAGGAGACAGAGTTGTCAGATATCATCTTCTCCCCAAACTCTTTTTTGTAGATGGACAATAAGTAGGTGATCCTGTAGTCCAACCTCACACTCAGGATGAACTGACAGAGGAGAAAAAAAAAAAAGAGTAGGTGAAAAATAATTGATTAATGAACTCAAATAGATTAAAAAAAAACAAAAAAACAACAATAATAAAGATAATAAAGACACAGAAATAACGCTCACTTGAAGGATCTCAATTATCTTCAGCTTAGTGTCCATCACCATGACATCCTCATTGTCTGGCAGAAAGTGTCCTTTGCTATAGCGCAGGGAGGGAGGAGCATCAGGAAGGTTGTGGAGCACACCTCGACTCATCACCATGTGAGTCATCATTTCTCCAACGCCGTGAATCGTTCGCAGAACATTGTTACCTGAAAAAGCACATCAGTATTAATAATAATATTAATAATAATATTAATAAAAATTGAAATTATATTACTGAAAATGCTTTTCAGATCAACTGAAAGAAATCCAGAATAATTCTTTTTTGTGAACTTTTTCACATTTGTTAATATACATACATACATACATATTGTATACATACATACATACATATACATATATATATATATATATGCACAAACACACACACATATAACTTTATCCACATAGTGAACTACAAATGAGGCACAAATAATCCTCTTCCACTTTGTAACGTGACTGACCAGCCTCTGGACCCTTGCTGAGCTTGTTCATGAAGGTGATCGGGGGCTGGACAATATCCAGGATGGCCAGCAGGGTGCGCGTGAGGCGCAGCAGCTCACTAAAGCTATAGAAACCAAAGTAAACCAGGTGTCTAGCCAGATTCACCACCTGAAAAGAAATAAAGAAATAAAATGCCCATTTCATCATTGAAAATTACAATAGACTAGGGCTATCACAATCCTCTTATTTTGTACAATTACTTTTATATGAATGTATATAAATATAAATGTTAGACTTTGATTAAAAAAACAATCAGATGCTTTTCAGGCCAATAAAAATCGCATAGGCATAAATTACATTTTCAAAAAATGACTTGGAACTCTTTAGTTAATTAGTGGATCCATAGATATATATTTTATAGATATATAAAAGCCAAATAAATAAAAAAAGAACATAACTAAATAGTGTATTTTATATTACCTCTAGTGTGAGTTCATTTTTATCTTTATCCCCAAATGGAAAAGGCTGGTTGACCACATCTTTAAGATATTCCTCCACAAACTCCATGGTGGGAGAAAACTTTCTTTTCATCTCCTCTCTTGAGCTGTCAGTTGCCTCGTACTCAAATCTGTGAAATCAATCAAAATCCGAACGTGGGCAACTCAAAATCTGCGTGCACATAAAACGATGTCTCACAAAGAAGATACTCACTCATTGATGGTGATCTTAGAGGGGATCTCGGTCCAGAGCCGAGCGTAGCGCACAGGAACCACAGACTCCTGCGGGTCGCGGTCCACATGCATGTGGAGCATGAGGCGACAGAAGGAGGCTCGGAGGTTGTAGGGCAGACAGTCATCAAACATGCAGCGCAGGATCAGATCCACAGGCAGCTGACTGGAGATCTGGTTGATGGCGAGGTACTGACGGTCAAGACACATTTTAGCGAACAAGTTCAGCTGATACCTGCACAAGAGGTGAGAAGCATGGAAAGAAATGAGGAGAAAAGGGGGACATATTGGTTCTTGTTGGTTTTTGTTGTTTTTTATTTCAGCTATTTTTCTGTCACTGAGCAATTAAACACTGAGCCCACTGGCCGAGCTAAAAAAAAAAAATTAAGGTGCCACTGTCACCTGTAGTAAGTAATGTTATCTGCATCCATCTTGTGGTTGCCCTTAGCATCCTGGGCCAGGTGCCGGATGGATTTGCCATGAGGCTCCTTGTGACTGTCAATCCAGTAGAGCCAAACCTCCTCCTCCTCTACTTCCTCCTGCAGCAGGGAGGCATCCAGGCTGGCGTCCGTGTTAGAGATTAGTCTAATGGAGAGGGAACGTATATGCCATAAAGCAGTTTGTTACAAACAAAAAATAAATAAATAACTAATAATAGCTCCTTTATGTACAGTTCCAGTGGCTTCTGAAAATATAACTTTAATAGGAGATGGACCAACTAAAAAGATAAACAAACAAACATTCATAGATGATGTAGAGAGAATCTACACATTAAACACTGTTAATCAAATAAACAATAGATAGATGAGATGTTTCAAATACAGCACGTGGTGTGACTCACTTGGTCTGGATGAGGATGTCTGCATTGCTGGGGTTCAGCATAAATTTACAGATAAGCTCCTGCGTGACGGGGATGGCAGTTTTGTTGGACACACACAGATCAGACAGATAATCCAGGAATCTGACAGAAAGGACCAACCAGAAATTAATACTGTTTCAAACACAAAGTTTACATAAACACAATGTGACTTCAATTTCTCCCTTCCAAAAATATAGACGTGTGTTTATTCCTCACTTTACTTTCACAGTATGTAGGAGTTGTTGTTTTTTTTAAACAAAAAAAAAAAAAAAAAAACGAGAAAACTTGTTAAAGCATGTCTGACCTGGGTTCTCTGTTGCGCTTCAGGAGGTTGACAAAGGTTTCAATCTCCTTAGCTGTGATGTGTTTTTCCAACAGCTTCCTGTTGTTGTGCAGCAGGGCGGTGATTGTGTCTTCAGCCAGGATCTCATACCCAATCTGAGACTGCATAATTGAGAACTTTTTGGCTATATATTCCTACATGGAAGAAAAAAACAAAAAAAAAACACACACACAACCAAACAAAACGTGTTAATCTGTGCTTCTGGTACACAAGGTGTTGATGTTAAAATGTCAAAGTCACACAACTTCTTAGACACCTGAATAAAAACAGGAGGAAAAATGGTCAGTTTAATGTATACTTCACAAATCATTTCTGCTTGTCTAACCAACAAATGAAAAACCGAGCACTACTTGTCAGAAGCCACCTTCATCCTAAAATTCCTCACATTTCTATTCAAAGTTAAATAATACTGAGCCTAACTTGATGCTAGTCTGTCTTAATTACGTGAAGTGTCATATCACACCTGATTCTTGCGATAGTCCTGCTGGGAGTGTCGTATCACCCTGTAGCAGAGCCTGAACATGTACTTGAAGTGAGCATAGCGCTGGTCCCCTAAATCCTCTAGCCTCAGCATCGGACCATCGCCATCCTCTGAAAATGGAGCCTTCAAGATGCCAAATATCTGGAGGAACAAAAACCCAGAGGCACTGATAAATACAACAGTGATAGAAATACAATACACTTTATATTTGCACTGAGTCCTCAGCATGTAAGTGTGTGTGTGGGTGGGTGTGCGTGTGTGTGTGTGTGTGTGTGTGTGTGTGTGTCTGTGTCTGTGTCTCTCTGTGCTGGTCAAACTGACCCGAAGACCATATGAAGGATGTAAATGTGTGCGGCTACTGTCAAGAG
>JBAMYA010000021.1:10953796-10976931 GCA_037176975.1 Arrhamphus sclerolepis | reverse complement strand
CTGAGTCCCTGGTGGTGTAGTGTGTTCCTGATGGTAGCCTTTGTCACGTTGGTCCCAGCTCTCTGCAGGTCCTTCACCAGGTCCCCCATGTGGTTCTGGGATCTTTGCTCACCGTTCTTGTGATCATTTTTGGAACCTTTTGAAGTAAGGAATGAAATGCTCCAAACAGGTGTTTCTTTGTCTCCAGTCTCTTGCTGCTCCTGTTCCTGCTCGTCTTTGTTGTGCATCCAGTTGAATATAGGTTGAAAAGGATTTGCAAATCTGTGGTTATTTACGTTTTACACAACGTCTCAACTTCATTGGACTGTGGTTGTAAAATGGTCATATGTCTTTAAAAGTCTGTTCTTTTTCAACAACAATCATTTTTCTCAACAATATTGCATGATTGTTCTCATAAAAAGCAAATTGTATCTTAAATTTCACAATTTTGACATCAAATTATGGTTTTTGTGATAGAAGTAAGAAATTTCACAATACTGTTGTATTTATGGTGGCTGCTTTTGGTTCATCTTCTAACCGAGCTGTCTCTTTGTCATTCAAGTTGTCATGGAGACCGCTAGTACCCCTGAGGACTGCGGCGGTGTTACCATGGAGACAAAGACGGAGGTCCGGTCATCACACCTAACATCATTACCTGAGCAAGAGCCGCCAAAACCCACTGTCCCCCAGCCACGCCGTCGCCCACTAGGGAGGCGGAGCCAGAGGGGCAAGAGGCGGGGTGTAGCAGAGAAGAGGCGGGGCATGAGTGAGAAGAGGCGGGGTCAGAAGCAGAAGAGGCGGTGCCAGGAGGAGAAGAAAGAGGGCGTGACAGTGAAGAGGATCTGGAGCGGTGGGAAGCGGCGCTGGGATAAGAAGCATTACTGTGTGTTCTGCCGGCGACCGCAGGTCAAGATCGCTCGCCATCTGCTGCGAAAGCACGCCGACGAGCAGGAGGTGATGGCGGCGAGTGCACTGCCCACAGGCTCCAAACAGCGTCACCTACTGCTGGAACACCTGCGCTGCCGTGGCAACTACATGCACAATATTGAGGTGAGTTTCCTCCACTCCCTGAGTTCCTGAGCGTGCTCCATCTACTTCCTGTTTCTCTGCTTCAGGTGATCCGGCAGGGCAGTGGCGAGATCGTCCCGTGGCGCCAGCCCTCCGAGGAAGTGGACGCCAGGAACTACCTGCCCTGTCCGCTGTGCCTCGGCTTCTTCCTTCGCGCAGACCTCTGGAAACACCAGGTGTGCTGTCGTAAGAAGCTAGCCGTCGAGCCTGCTTCCAAGGCGGAGCCTACCTCTGAGGCAGACCCCGCCTCCAAGGCGGAGACCGCCCCAGATATCGCCATCACCTCCTCTGACTCCTCAGGTTAGTGTCGTGGAGAAAACCTGATAAACCTCTGTGTTTATATGAAGCAGCAGGTAGCTCTGACTTCTGAGTCAGACTGCAGAGAACTTTAATGAACATTTTAATTATAAACATCCGTCTGAGCAGAAATGAAGATGGAGTTCGATAGTTTTAGAGACACAAGAACACTTTAGACCAGGGGTCAGCAACCTTTATGACACAGAATGCCAGTGTACTATTATTAACTATAACGCAAAGTTCAATTATGACATAAGATACAAAAACATTTCCAACATACCTGGAATTTTATTCCATCCATACATAGCACGTCCAATCACATTTTAAAGATATTATTAACTCAAAAACACTGCTGTTATAAACATATTGAACTGGGAAGAGACCAGTAGACCATACAATATCTATGTATCATAACAAAACACCATAACAATACTATACCTGTGGTATATCATAGCAAAACATCAAAAGCAGTTGGCCTATCTGTATTATATATTAACAAAATTGCCACATCAACATTTCAAAGACATGGACAAACATCTACACATTTAAACTAAAAACAAGTGTAGGCTGAGCAACATCAGATAAACGGATGTCTGCCAGATAGTCGGGGCTTCTCTGGTCCAGCTTTGCCTGGCTGAGCTGATGTGGAGCTTCTAGTTGGTTCTGCTCTGTTGTTAACCGATGTCACATGTTTCATGCGTGAACACACCTGTGTGAACACACCTGCTCACACAGGTGTGTTCACGCAAAGACTGACAGCAGTGCCCGTGCAGGTGAGGATGTGGCTGTTTCCTGAGCTCTGCAAACCCACAGAGTTGATGTCTTCAGCTCAGTCGGCTGCATTTCCATGTCCCCTGTATCCATGCAGTTGAACAGAGTAGCTTCCAAATCGTGTCCATCAAAGCTGTCCGACTTGGTCAGGAAAGAAAACATTTGTTCGTACCTTTTAAAATCCACAAATCCTCAGTTTCCAGCTCACGCATGTACCTGATTATGTCAGTGGTGCTGATGTTGCGGCGGGAGAACAACTCTCTCAGCTGTCTGAAGTAGCAGAAAGTGGAGGTGGAAATGTGATCTGAGAATAGTCCCAGCTTAACAGTGTCTCCTGCACCTTAGAGCCTGAGATTGAGCCTGTCTTGTAATGTCCATGAGAAACACGTTTCATAATCCATTTCTCCTCCAGTTCTGGATACTTTTGGCCTTTTTCAGCCAGAAAGGTCTTGACAGTGTCAAAGCAGCTGAAAAATCGCTCCAGAACCTTTCTCCACCTCTACCATCCCACTGCTGAGTGGAGGGCGGTCTGTGTAGGCGCTGTCCAAGTCCTCCAGCAGGACTGAAACTGCCGGTGCGTCAGTGCGAGTCGCTTCACTGGGAAGTAACAATCTTTGCCACCAGGACATCATTGACGTCCAGGCTTCAGCAGGTGCAATCCCAAATACCGCAGCATCTTTTAATCCAGCTGTTGACCTTTGGACTTTGACATTTTCAGCCATTTTGTCACTGAACACTTTTAGCCGATGTGGGAATGTCCTTTAGTCATGACTTGATCGTTTCTTTATTTGGCAAGTTTTCAGAAAGAGCATCTGATCAACTGAGAGATGTTTTGCAATGCAGCCCACAATGTGATCGTTAGCTTCTGTGCTGGGGTTTTGACAGAAGTAAAAACTGTGAGGGAGCTAGCTAGTTTATCTGGTCACAGCACGGCTTTGACTCTGCTTTGTCTGCTTGGTCTTTGAACGTCTTCTCGTGCTTCGTCTCAAAATGCTGCTTAACACTTGGCGTTCGACACACGACATTCTCACGACGTAAAGTGCACACAGCACGGTCTTTCAAAAATACAGTTTTCATGTGTCCACTAAGACTGGAACGTCCTGGTTTTGGCCTTTTTAGCAGCCGGCGTTGCCATCGTTGACATCTGTAATGCGTGGGTCTCTGGGAAAGTGGGCGGCTACAGCGCTGCAGGGGTGGTGGGTGGGTCTGTCACTCAAAGCCAAGAAACCCACACATGAAACAACAATTGTCAGTGTGTTTGAGGTCCCAAAGGTTGCTGACCCTGCTTTAGACCACCACAGCAATCCTGTAGCAGCTGTGGAGGACAGACAAGTTCAGCCAGGAACTAGATGAGCTCATGAAGTTAATGAAATAAGTTATTTCCATCACAGTAAGTCAACCTGTCATCTCCCAGCCAGCAGGACCACAGAGGACCACATCCAGAACTCTGACACCAGCCTGGACCACAGCCAGACCTCTGACACCGGCCTGGACCACAACCAGACCTCTGACACCGGCCTGGACCGGAACCAGACCTCTGACACCGGCCTGGACCAGAACCAGACCTCTGACACCGGCCTGGACCACACCCAGACCTACGACTCTGCCGTGAACCGGCCCAGGAAACGCACCAGAGTCCAGGCTGCGGCTTCTCGCCTGTTACCCATTTCCAGCGGAGCGTCAGAGAGCTGTAGTGAAATCCTGCATCGCATGAACCAGGACAACGTGTCCTACCAGGTCCCAGTCCTCCTGTAGACCACCTGCATAAATTAACTGTGGTACCGGTGAACCTGCAGTCATCAGCAGTCATACTAGTGAACCTGCGGTCGTAACATTTTGTCTTGGTTTACAGTTAAACTTACTGGTTCTTTTATCTCAGACGGTAATTTTTTTAGGGTGTTATTTACCCGACATGTTTCAGTGGAATCTTCCACCTTCATCAGAGTCACACGATGTTGTGTCTTTATCAGCTGGTGGAAGGCAGGACTCACCTGTCGCCTGCCCTCTGCTGTCCGTTGGCCCCTCTAGGATGCTGCTCCAGGTGGGGGGGGGGGGTTTACTTGTGCTGACCTGGGCAAGGATGTTTTGCTCCCTCATGAGTTTCTGCCTCTCCCGATTGGGTGTGGAGGTGACCACAGACAGAACATCTTGTCCGTTGTTTGGAACCACACACACAAAGAAAACCAGGTCCTCCAGAAGTTTAGTCACAAACCTGGTGGCAAAATGTGACATGAAGTTATAAAATGCATACAACACCGTTTACACGTTTTATTGTCTGAAGTCTCTGTACCTCCTCTCATTCTGAGCAATGTTGCCGTATTTAAGCTTCTGCACGGTGGACTCCAAGACCTTGCTTGCATCATTCGCAAAGTCCAAGTCTCTGACCTCAGACAGAGGAACAGATACGATGGCAAAAGCCTCCTTGTCCTCCTTAGTGGGACAGGTGCCAATCTGATGTGAAAACACAGAAAAATGTTAAAAGTGATCCTTAACTTGTGTATGTCTGTATGCATGTGTGCATGCAGCCGCATGTGCAGACCTTGAGCATAACTGGACGCTCCTCCTCTGCATCAATGGGGACATTGGTGCTGGTCACCCAGGTGTTGGTGCACAGGTGTCTGAGTCTCACATAGGAGTTTCTGAGAGAGGATGGGATAAATTATTTACATCAGATGACTTGATATTGACCTGATCTGATCTTGCTTTTATAACCATGGGAGTATGGCTTTAGGGAGGCAGAATCAAAAAGTTGTATTATCTGCTACACCATGAAATTTTGCCCCACAGGATAAAAACTACTAAATCTAACTGAGTTTGGCCAGTTCCTGACAACTCCTCTGGGTTCATTTATGCTTTTGCCAACGGTTCCAAGGACTGCAACACAATTGTAAGTCACAGCAGTCTAAAGCCATGCTTGACTTGCAATAACTCACAAATGGAGTTTGCTTCAAGTCAAAAACAAAAAAAAAGGTGTTACTTTGCTAATTTAAGCACAGAATGTCTAAGACATTGTGAACCAAAAATGACCCTGCTTGAAAGAAAAAAAAAAAACTATCAATGGAATTTATTTGCATTTGTTTGCGTTGTCACCATGTGAGAAATTAACCTGGGCACAAGACAGTCGGCCCGCTGCAGGGTGGTAGCATCCAGCTCAAACAGGGAGGCAATGTCGTTCCCATGGGGAACAGAAACCAGGGTGAAAGCAATCTTCTCTGCCGCTTGATGCTTCCTCTTGGAATACACAGCATCCGTCTCATTCTGCAGCACACAAACACAGTGGAGGTGGGGATAGGAAAGCTTACACAGCACCAACAGATGCATGTCTTGTTAAGATTCCCAAAGCAAATATTATTCTTACTCAAAACAAACTGCACAAAATGTGATGCTAACAACACATTCAGGCTGCAGTGAGTATAGAAATTTTGACTGCTCGGTCATACAAGTGTGTCAATTAAACAAACATGGACATGCTACAAGTATTCATTAATGGATCACTTTGATTTTGGTTTATTTTGTAAATTAGCTTACCTTTAATTCATATAAGATATAGCTACTAATTTTAACTACTACACAGCAATGCAACAGCACCGTCAGACAGATGGCCTCACATTTGACTTTGAATTTTTCTATACAGAGGAGCTCTTGGTTGACTAAGTGACTGCAAGGTGTTCAGATCCTGCGACTGCAAAAATAAACCCAAATCATCACCATTCAACCATTACGCTTGACAGCTGGCAAGAGGTGTTTGCACTTATGTGCTGCAGTGTGTCTGCTGCGTACCAAAGTTTCACTATAGCGCTTGTCTGTTCATAGGACATTGTTCGAGAAGTCTTGTGGTTTGTTCAGTTGCAGCTTTGCTAACTGAGAGACTTTCTTCTTCTTGAAACCATTCCAAAAATGCCATATTAGTGCAACTTTTTTTTTCTTCCTAAAAATTACTTTTACCAACTTCAACACTGAACATGCTGAGTGAGGAGGAAGGTTGTGGGGTTTTGTCTGTTGACCTTGGTGCGGACATGATGGGGCGTCCACGTCTGGGAAGATTAGCAACAGTCCTCACTAATGGCCTTATAACCCTTCCCAGACTGATGCAAACACCAATTGCTTTTCTAAGATCACTGCTGATGTCTTTTCCCCCTGCCATTATCTTAACACAAATCTGAAAGCTTCAGGCTCACAAAGTGACTAAAGCTTTTTTTTTTTTTTATATAAAGTTGGTCATAATTACTGGAGTGTGTTTGATTAGCTACATGTGCCATTTAGCCTGCTAATTTCTTATTTTTTGTTAGATTAATAATGAAACAGTGTAATATGTTTTGTTCTTCTGAAGATTTGTTGACCTAGCCTTAAGACATCAAAAATATTTTTTTAAGTATGTCCTAATATATAAATCCTCAGAACCAAAAAGGGCTACTCACTTTTGTACATGACAGTATTTTCCAGCATCACATTTCAAATGCCATCAAATCCAATCATTCTAAATTAATTATTTTTTTTCTAATAACAGCATGCACAAAAAAAAAGGTGAACTCTCTTAGTCTGACACTGTTGATGCAGCCATAAATATTTGATAACTTACAGGATTAGATAGAGGGCAGCTAAACCAACTTCACAGATTTTTTTGTCTGTTCACTTATTGATTAATTGATAGTTTAGCACTGATAGAAAAGCTTTAAACACCTGCTCTCTCCATGTGAAATCACCACTCTAAGAAACACCTCAGGGCCGAATTAAAACGGCAGCATCACATTTAATGTAAACTGTATGCATCTTACTCAGATAGAACTGGAAGAACAATAAATCTACATGCTGCAAACAATGGCACGGGGCATGCTCAGTGTGACGGAGCTTCATCTCAATGTACTTAAATACTGATAAATGTTGTTCCACAGATAGATACTGCAGCATGATTGAGGACAGACTGACGCAAGCTAAACTACGGTCATGACTTTGTCCACTAATGATGTATGAAATTACATAGATGTGCAGCCAGAGAGCCTTCTCCTTTCAGTGCTTTTTGTTAGAAACTTCAGCTTCATAAACTGCTACGGCGGGCAGATGCAGCTTGTAACGGAGAGGGTTAATGTCTCCCACTGTTCCCTGCATGTCAATGGGAAGCTCCCCAGAGCCTCCTTCACGCCTCAGCTTCTCTATCCTCCCACTGCCCTCTCCCCCCTCCGCTGGTGACTCACCCCGCCAGCTTAGCACAGGCAAGCGGAGCAGAGCAGACAGCACGTCTGCTTCCCCTCCATCCCCTCTTGCAGGGCACCCCCACACCCAGACGTTATGTAAGGAGCCCCCTGTGTGTCGAAAATTCAGCGTGCGCATGAGAAACTGTGAGAGGCTCAGAGTTTTTTTTTGTGTTTGCGTGTGCCTGTTTCTCGCCTTGCCAGAATACAAATGTGCCAGACAGCTACAAGCTGAAAGAAACATCTTGATATAGATTCAAAGTTTGGCAGAGTTTGTATCTGTGTGTCTAGAGATATCAGTCGAGTGCTGAGTGAGAATTAAACTATTGAGGTTACATAACCAGAGGATGAGGGCCAGAATTTTGAACTGCTGAGATAACTTTTATTTCCACAAAGCCTTAATTATTACACAATTTTCTGTAGTCCCCTTTGATTTAACATATCTAATTAAGTACAATTCAATTAGTATATTGCTTAAAATTTGACACCAATAATGTTGACAACGCCTTCAATTATACCTATGAATCAAGATACACAAGATGAAGAATTTGTCAGTAATGTGCAGTCTGCTACCCCAGTTTGAGGTTCAGCAGCTTGAAAAACATGGTTGTTGGACAAACTCACCTCTCGTTTGGACTCCACTGTGTTGTCTTTAAATTCAGGATTGACCTACAGAGACATGAAGCAGTCGATGGCTTCAGATCTAGAGATCTTTGATAACAGCCCTTGCAGCTATGATTACCAAACCATTCAACAAGCAGAGCATGGCTGACAGACGGCATAACAATGGGGATACTGCCACCTACAGCACATTATCCAAACCCCCCTTTAACTCAGCTTATTCTGAAAGTGAAAAGTAGATGCTCTGAATTTAAATTAAATTAAACTGTTCAATTAAACAGCCCAAAAAAAAAGGAAGTGACGTAAGGTAGAGGTGAGACTCACCTCAGCTGCAAGGTAATTCCCAGTGGCCAGATGTTTGAAGCGAAAGAGGCTGTTCCACTGGCCGGCTCCACCTCTGCAGGGGTCGTAGTGCACGACCTGTCACGACAACCCAAAATAACAAGCATCATACACACACACACATTTTGTTGTTTGTTTTTTGCAAGAGGGTCAATCCTTGCTCACCTCCCACTAACTAAAAAATTACTTTGATTCATGTTTAAGGTTGAAAGACAATATTTAAAGTATAATTGGTTTCTCATTTGATTCAGTGGACATAAGTAGGTTTAGAAGCAGTCAAATAACAAGCTTGGTGGCACTGACGAATAACTTCGTTCCAATCACACCAAGAGAAAACATGCTGATTTTCAAGAAAGCAACTGGTTCTTTCACTGAAGAATAGTTTTACTGGACTGGAATAACAACACGTCAGTAACTGATATCAAAATTTAAGTGCATTTTGGCAACAATAGCAGAGCGAAAACAGGAACTTCAAATTTGTGCATGCTGATAACGTGGAATGTGCAGTACGACAGATGTTATTACGATGAACTAAATGTTACAGAGAAATGATTTATGAGAATTTATGCATAAAGGGGAAATTATGGCCTAGAAAAACTTTAATCTCTTGTCTGGTTTTGTGAACTGACCTGACTAGAGGAAAAAGATTACTCTTAAAAACTATATTCTAACTGTGCTGTCAGTACAAAAAGTAAGAAGTACGGCACTGAGACCTGCTTAAAAAAGCATTGGTTGCTGAGGTTCATGCTCATCACTATTTTGCAATGTCTACAGTTGTTGCTTGAAATGTATTCATCAATGCATCCATTTCTAAATAAGGCCCCTGAACCTGATGTCTTCTTTAGAAAAGACACAATCATTTTAGTGAAATGCCATGTCATTATCAAGCACTCTAAATCACAAAAGGGGAACTGTTCATTTTGGTCCAAGCTTTACCTCGACCTCCCAGAGAGCCTTGGAGCTGGTGGCCGAAGTGGCAGATTGTCGCAATGTGGTCCTGAGAAAGACGTGCTGCCGTTTCGTGTACTCGTCACAAGTTAGAAACTTCTCCTGCTCTGCATGAAACAGCCTCACCACATCTCCCTGAAAGAGGACAACATGCCGCTACATAAACATAGCATGTCATGTTGCCTTGGGAGCATGCAAACTGAAGTGGTTTTGGTCAGACCACGGACGGTTCAAATTTTGAAAGTATGAAACAACACACCCCCTTCAAGACATCATCCCTGTAGTCACTAAACTTCATGAACAAGGTGACTTTCCAGCTGGTGTTGCAGTTGACGGCATTCACCTGCAGCATGAAGCAGAGATTAGGAATAAATAAAACCACAATCTATTTCACACCAATAAAAAATATTAATGAATCAGTCCCACCTCTTTGCAGCCGAGGTTATCTAACAGCTCAATGTTACTGGCATGAAGGGGCTGTCCAGCATTCACTGGCATCAGGACCACCTTGTCTCCAACCACCACCTGAAATTCAGTTAGACAATTAGTCAAACAGTAGCAGGAGACACAGGCTTGCAAACTTCTGGCAATTTTCAAATGGATGAAACAGACATTGAGAGCACATCCATGCAAAGAATTTATCAAGTCACTTCTTTTTTTTTTAAATCTATTTTCCCTGAAGGGTGTAAATACAACATGCTAGACTTCAATGGGAAAGTGGTCGAGTTGATAATTCATACCATGGTCTGAGGATATGAATATCACATACAACTCGTTACTGCATTACTGGTTGCATAATGCATGCTCCCTAACCCATATAAACAAACATTGTAGCAGATTCGACAAGGTCAGTTGTTTCAGCACCCACACACAAGCACATTGTGGCTGCTCAAACTTTTGTCAATGCAGTGTGGAAGGATGTAATCGCATGAAACATCCTGAAAGTCTACATGCATTTAAAAAGGGGTGTTGCATCCACTTCAAATTGTGGCTGACCTTATGCAGAAACAACATGCACAATCAAAAGCAATACCTGCAATCATAGGATGCTAAAGCCCATGGAGAAGAACAAAAATCAGAAATGTTACTGGAACAGGGCAAACAATGAACTGTCAGTCCACTGTAGATGGAAAGGAATGGTAGGTTTTTGTACAGTACTTCATGTCTGGAGAAAAAGGCAAATCAAAGCGGCAGAAAACCCACATTGTCTCCTTCGCTACGGAGCTTCCAGAAGGGCTGAATGTAGAACCAAGAGCCCTCATTCCCAGCCGGGTCCAAGGAAACCCGCATAGCATTCTTCTCGAGCAATGCAGGAAGCCGCTTATTCACCGTCAGGTACTTGTTACTCTTTATGTGCAGGAGCTGTGACAAAAATGATTGAAGGTTAGTGATCACAAATTAGAAGAGAGAATGCTGGAAAGCTGAGCATAAATGGAGAAAAAGCCATTTACACATTCATTATGAAATCTTTAAGAAAACCTTTATACAACACTTTTTTTTTTTCTTTTTTTTTTTCTAAAAGCCTATTTTTCTGACATGATCAGCAGGAATATCAACAACAATCAGCTGCTTTTTGTCACTGTTAAGAAACTAGCTAACCCCCAGCATAGTTAGCCCCTGATTTTATGACTCAAAATAGGCATAATGGGTTTGCATCTTTCTTTAATTGCTGGCAGTTTGATCAGACTGTCAACATTTAGTCCCATCAGTGCTAAAATCCTGGAGGAGATCGTTAAAAACCTAAATTCATCAACGTGCTGTTTAGACACTTTACCAACCAACTTTTTCAAAACAGTTTATGCTTCTCTTGAGACAGACATACTGAAAATTATCAATACTTCACTCTTATCAGGCACTTTTTTCCAGATCTCTGAAAACTGCAATTGTCAAGCCTCTTTTGAAGAAGAGAAGAGAAGATCAGGTCCTTCAGTATTTTACAGGCCGAACTCTAATCTTCCCTTTATGGGGAAAAATATTGAGAAAGCGGCATTGGTTCAACTAAACAATTTCTTAAATGCAGATTTCAGGCTGTTCAAGCCTTTGATACTATGGACCACAAAATCCTTCTCAACAGACTGGAAAACTGGGTGGGGTTATCAGGTCCGGTTCTCACTTGGTTCAGACCTTACTGTGAAGGCTGGAGCTTTATTGTTTCCATGGGTGAAAATAAATCTGAGCTTATTCCTGTAACCTATGGAGTCCCTCAAGGGTCAGTTCTTGGGCCACTATTATTCAACCTCTACATGCTTATCAAAGCCATTCAGATGACACTCAGCTTTACTTGGTTCTGTCATCAAATGACTCTGGTCCATTAGACTCCCTCTATTTGTGCTTGGAGCAAGTGAATATTCAATTAAATCAGGATAAGACAGAAATTATTCTGTTTGGTAAGAAAACAGACAGAATGAGAGTTGTCGCCCAGCTTGAATCCAGAGGGTTCAAGACAAAATCCCAGGTTAAGAATCTTGGAGTTTTAACTGAATCAGACCTGAACTTCAGCAGCCACATCAAGGCTGTAACCAGGACAGCTTTTTACCACCTCAAACAAATCGCCAGAGTCAGAGATCTGATGTCCAGAGCTGATTTAGAGAAGCTCATTCATGCCTTCATCTCTAGCAGACTTGACTACTGCACTGCTCTTCTGTCTGGTCTTCCCAAAGAGACAATCAGACAACTTCAGCTCATCCAGAACGCTGCTGCCAGAGTTCTAACAAGAACCAGGAAAACTGAGCACATTACTGCTGTTCTGAGGTCCTACACTGGTTACCAGTTACCTACAGAATAGACTCTGAAGTGTTGTTGAACTTTGAATTAGGATCAAACAGGGTGAAAAGGCATTTTTGCTGTACATAGATGGAATAAACAATATTAAAAGTACTATTTATTTAAATTTTATTTCATCTTAATGCCTTTGTAAAGCTCTTTAAGTTGTCTTTCTGTATGAAATGTGTTATTCAAATAAACTTACATGCCTTAATGATGTATTTGGGTTAAGTAATTATTCCAAATGATCAAAAAGAAAAGCTAAAACCATTGCACATTTAGCACTTTTTCCTTAAAAAGATTGTTTGTCTGCTTGTATACAGCAAGTTACTTTCATATCATTTGATCATAAATACATCTTCATATTTATTTCATTTTTATGTGTTGCAGAGTATTGCACTTTATATTTCTCTTGTTCACATACAAAAAAAAACCTTTCCTTTCCAATTCTACATGTAATATTCAGGACTGTGTAATTTCTAAAATATTCCTTCAATTAGGTTGGCAGTATCTCCGAATTAAAGCGAGAGGGTCTGCAGTTGAAGCGCATATTCATCAAAGACAACTTGTGAAAATATGTATGTATGATTATCAAAAAGCTAAAGTAACAGAAATTATGTTTGACCTAAATATTTTCTGGTCTAATTGCAGTTTCTTATTTCCACCTTTAATTCAATTTAATAAAAAAAAAAAAAAAGATGAATCCAATCAGTGATGAATAAGATCAAGACAAGAGTGCAACAATTAGTCATACAAAATAATACCACCCACGCTTTAAACCGGCATTAACGGCAGTGACATAAAACTCAAAAAAAAAAAAAGAAAAAAGAAAAAAAAAAAACAAACCCAAGAAAATAAAACAATTCCCCTCTGTTGCCGTGATCTGAAGCCGCAGAGGTATGTGCTCTACCTGGATGACGTTACTGTACTTGACGATTTCTCCCAGGAGCTTCTTGTTCTCAGACTCGTTCTGCTTCTGTTCCAGCTCTGCTGCATGCTGGATGATGAGATGGAAAACTGTAAAGCTTTTGAAGACTCACGGCAGAGATCTAGATACAGATTGTAGATGACGACGGTGATACCTGTAACTTTTTAAAAAGATCTCCTTGGGTGTTATTGTTCCCTTGTTTTCCTTGTTTTGCCTTCCAGAATTGCTTCTGGGCTGAGTATCTGTTCATGGGACATACCTTGAAGAGGCAATCTGGAGGAGAAGCATTCACGCTCAGTGGAGTCATAATGAAATGTCAGTGACATGCTTTGGTCAAAATACCACAGCAGTACAGAAAAAGCTCCCTTTTCAACCCTTCTTCAGGAGTGTATTCTTTAGAAAACATGATGCAGCTCTGTGCTACTTACTTTAAAGGTAAAGCAAATGCAGCAAAATGGGAAGATGAGACCAGATAAAGGCTGTTTAACTCTACTCTGACCTAAATCTGTGATGTCACAGTACTCTGCAAATCTTTACCGCTGAATGGGTTCATTTGAAGTCCTCCTGAAGTCTTTGTAAATCTGAGATTAGATTTGAACATTTGCATTGTCTTTATAATTGGAGAGACATCTTTATCGGGAATCATACGTGATGGAGACAGCCACGTCTCCACATTAGTCAACAGGAAACTCTGAAGGTATGTACTGTTCACCCAGGTGATGTCCTGCTTTTAATACATTTTAAGAAGTGATGGATAAGAATACAGCTTAAAACACATTCATTTACTGAAGTGTTGTTTATTTAAGGTTTGTTGGGCTATAAATGTCTTCCTATTGTTGTAGCTCCAATTAAAACAATCATCCTACAGAAGGTGACTTTCAAAAACTGAATTATTCACATTATGTCATGTTGTGCATTTTGTTTTGAAGTTATCCTATTGTAAAAATAAAAGGCCATTCATACAGAAAATTTGATTTATTTCAAAATATTTTTAATTTTTAAGTGATGCTCTGGTCTGATAAAACTGTGATTTAAAATCACCTCCTCAGGGGTCCCATAAACAACACAGCACAATCATTTGCGTCTTTGTGTGGAATCAAGCCAGTTTGACAAAGAAAATCCTACATACCTCTGAATTTTTTGGGGGGATTGGCGAGGTCTCCAGCATCAGGCTGGACCACACATCTGTCATCAACAAGCCTGAAGAGCAAAAAATAATCATTAAAAAAAAAACAAAAAAACAGACAAATCTGTTGTTATTCTGACATGCATGATTTGTATCTACTTTTAGGTAATCATTCTAGTACTCAATACAATCCATCACTTGAAAACAGATATTTGCATTGCAAGTGGCATCACTGTTAAATGCAAATCAACCAACCAACCTTTATTTACATAGCACCTTACAATAACCAGCCAAAGTGCTTTGTATTAAATGACAAATAGAAGCTTAAGAACAGAGCAGATGAAGCATAAAAGAAAAAAAAAAATCACAAGTAAGTCAGGTTTTAACATAAAACATGAATAAAATCAGCTTCAATACATATAACATTAACTTAAAAAGACAAAATCAGATAAATACATGAAAAAAACACTGGTCAGAACTGTGTGTGACTGCTAAATGATATCAAAAGCCTCTAAATAAATAGGTTTTAAGCCTTGATTTAAAAGTTACCAACCAGGTGATAGCATGCATGTCAGGAGGTAAATTTATACCACAACTTGAGACCAGCAACAGCACAAACACAGTCAAGCCAGTACAAGTAGTGTGTTCTTGGAGCCTGTAAAACATGATGGCTTGACCATAGAGGCCCTGCGTGGTTGTGAAGGGTCAGCAGCTCAGAGACATGCGGTGGAACAAGGCCATGCAGAGCCTTAAAAACAAACATTAAAACTTTAAAATCAATTCTAAACTTGACCTGTAGCCAGTGGAGAGACTGAAGTATCTGGGTAATGTTTTTGTGTCTGGGAGTATAAGTTCGGAACTGGGCTGCAGCATTTTGCACCAGTGGAAGGAGTGCAAGCAAAGGTCATTACAATAATCCACCCTGGAGCTGATAAAAGTATGGATTGCTTTCTCCAGGTCAGTGTGGCTCAAGAGAGGCTTCACCTTAACAATAAGATGCAGCTGGTTAAAAACTAGTCTTTACAACTAATCTACTTACCATAGCTAAACAGTTGTCAAGTAAAACACCCAAGTCTGTAGTTCAGCAAAACAGATGCAGCACTATCATTTCACTCAATTGGCAAATACAGTTGTATGTCATCTGCCTATCAGTGAAAAGACAGATTAGGTTTGGTAAAAAATTGACCCAAGAAGCAACATATACAAGGAAAAGAGAACTGGCCCGAGTATAGAACCCTGTGGGACCCCACCCAGGGGAAGACCTGCAGGAAGAGGCCAGCAATCCTTACAATGAGGGTTCTTTTTGCCAGATAGGAACCAAACCACTTGCATCATACCACAAATGCCAACACCATTGACCCATATGAGGATAAGAACATTGTGATATATGATGTCAATAGCAGCTGAGAATCCAGTAAGATTCTAAAACAGTGGAGCGCTCTGAGTCGATAGACAAGGAAACGTTGTGCACTGTTAGAAATGCAGATTCAGTACTGTGAAGTTTTCTAAAAACAGATTTAATCTTTTCTAAAAACAGAGAGAGAAAAAAAAACTGAAGCTGAATAAAAACCTTTTTTTCTAGAATCTTAGAAAATGCAAATGCAGTTTGCAATACATTTTAACTCATGCATAGTATTTTACCACAAAACCACCTCTTTTGAATATTGGGTACTGGATCGTATATATTGGCCATCTGCATGGGGTGAAGCTTAACTAAAAACACGAGGGAGAGTGATTCCTTATCACATTAATCTGCTGGGAGATGTCCCAGTATATGGAGAGATGCTGAACATGTCTGGGTACAGCTATTATTCATGCTTTGCTGCCTGGCATGTGGAGATCTGCTCAGTTAGAGTGCATCAAGATAGGTGAACTGAGAGTAAAACAGAGGATGAGTCCTGTATGAGACAATTAAATAAACAAATAAAGATGGAACAAAACCAGACATCAACATGGTGTGTGAAATCTAAAGCTGTAAGAATGAAAACTGTATTGATCAAGGAAGAGTAGCCCTCTGCGGCTGAAGCCACAAAAGGAAACCATGTGGTGGCTGTGCAGGGTTGATTAGGGGGCAGTGAAAAGGCTCCATTTGCCAACTGCGTTGTTTACGACATTCTTCTTAGTTTCTTTGCTATGTTTGATTAACAGATGCTTAGCAGGCCAGTAAAACTGACATTTACCATATCAAGTCTTCAAAGGTGAAACTATGTAGCTGTTGATGACAGAAGCAATGCTTTGGTTTTGTGTGCACAAAAAAAGCTAATCTGCATTATTCATCAACATGTCATATATATGACTCAATGAGAAAGGCAGAGATGAATTACATGCCACTATACAACTGCAAATCAGATCAGCAAAACATATTTGTAACATTAAATAGTTATTTGTGCTTAAAAAAATGCCTTTCAAAAAGAACATCATCTTTTTTTTTGTTTTTAAGTTGTTGTAAGTTAAATTACACCGAACCAAGCGAGCTGTGTTAGTAGTCAGCACAGAGAAAGAGACTGAGGGTGTTCGTAATGGCAATAAGCCCACTCTTTAGTGGAATAACAAAGAAAAAGTCAGCAAAATGGAAGAAGAAGAACATACCTCTACATTAAAACTACTCTGGGATAAATGAAATTATGAACTGCAATTACTTTGCCGGTGTGATAAGCACCAACTCGAATCTAACAACAGAAAAACAAACAATTTGAAATGATAAAGGAGGCAAATGCATATCTGGCCTCCTGCTGTGAGAAAACGCCCCATTACACCAGTTCACCTGGGTGTCTCCACTGGCTAATTTGCATCAACCCTCTTTCTAGGTGGCATCGTCTGCTGGATGTTATTTTTAAGAGACAAAAGACACAATAATCTCAAGTCAAACTTAAAACTGTATTTAAGACTACATTTTGGGGAACTTTAATTATTTGAGTAAAACGCCACTTTTCCAGATAATACAGAGTGAAAGATTTTTATTTATTTATTTATTTAATTTTTTAAAGTGTAGAACTATACATGTAATCATGAAAAATAAGCACAAGAGCCATTTAAGGCTGACTGGCATATTACATGACTGTTATTATATTGCAAAATGTTGCTTATCTAATGATTTATTATTTACATGCACCTGTGCAAAAGACCAGGGTGAATTAAATAGAAATTTTAAACCTCAGTCTTCACATCGTTTTCCACCATTTTCGTGTAGACAAAGGCAATGGCCGCTCGCATAAAAGTACCTAATGATTAATGTACGACGCTTTGCTCACTATACATTGTTATGTAGCGACTGACATTTATGCCAACAACCTATCCGAGGAATGACGTGTGTGATGTGGGCAGAGCGACAACCTGACTTGCATGAACAAAAGACATCCAAAATGGTGTCCGGAGGAGTGGAAACCTCCGGGGAATGGCTGTTGTCAGTTTTTCAGAAGAAAAACCTGAGGCGTCAATTTGAAACAAGCAAATTTTGCCACCGTGTTGGGTGGTTTGAGCGGTGGCTCTTGGATGCTACTGTTTGAGTCATCACCTAAAGCATGGCTCAACATGTTGCAACTGATTGGGTACTTTCTATAATGATGGAAAGAGGTATCACAGAAACTGAGGTTTTTTAAACCTTTGTAATCACAAGTAAGTCTGAGACAAATGATTCAAAATTCTAAGACATGACACCATGTACAAGAGCCTCCATATAACTGAATTTCATTTATTCAGATGCAGCAGCTGTTTGAGCAGCACAAGCACATTCATTCATTCTGTCCTCTGAAGAGAAACGTAATGTGATGCACAATTCCTCTGATTCATACAAAGCTGGCAGCTCTGGTTAAGTGAGCTGGGCCATTTTCTTCTCACTTTTGTTCCACGGCACTTGGTAAGCACGAGCTCTCCGGTTGTATACACCTTCCTCCAACTTTGTATCAACGTTACATCTAAATGAGAGACAATAGCACCCAACAGGAAGCATTATCAAGTGCTAAGTAGCTAAACAGGAAAATGTTCTGGGAAAAGTCCCTACAGCTCATAAATTATGAAGTATAAGTCTGCAGGGAGCATTTGACATGACCTAACACTCTGTAACTAAGTTAAACATGAACCACAGATAAATGTAGCAGGCTGGACATGTACAAGCTAATAATAGCTATTGCTTGTGCTGGCGGTCCCAACAACACAGCATAACATACAGCTTGAAAGAACTATCTGGTATGTTTCTTCTGTTAGAAAAAAAAAGAGAGAGATGTAAGGATGAGTCAGCTGCTAGAAACTTGCCGATAAAGACAAGAGTCTTAGCTCACAGTTGTGTGTGGAAAACAAGAGTAAAAGTAATGTGAATACATATACCCTCAAATAACCCATATGAAGCCGTTTCAGCCGTGTTTTAACCGAGCATCTCTTTATCTGCAGGTCCACAATCATGTACAGAGGAAAAACATAATTAAACTGATATGATGAACTTTCCTGGTAAGTGAGGGGAAAAAGTGTGAAAGCAAGACATTCACAAATGTGAGGTCTCTGATGGAAGGAAAAGGTCAGTTGGCTGTTGAATTTCTTTTGCACTAAAAAAAGGTGTGAGGAACTAACAGATTTAATTTGATCCTGAGCAAACATGGGCATGGACAGCCTTGTGCAGTCGAGGTTATTACATTGTGCTCACAGAGGCTGCAGCCCAGGCAGGTTTCCGCATGCTCTGTGCTTCAGATACTGCAGATCTAGCACAGCATAACTCTCGAAAAAAGAAAAAAAAACCTAAAGCTCCTCCTAAAACTCCATGACTTATTGCAGGACTGATAAGAATTTCACTGATTTGCTTCACGACAGCAGGGGGTGTTAACAATCTGCAGCTGTGCACTGTTCTATTTTGAAATGTGGAGTTCTTCTGTATGCTACTGCATGTACTATCGCAAGTCTTTGGAAACTGGGAGCGATGTTTCCAGAGAACTTTGTTGCATACAAGTCCGTTGTGAGAAAAGAAAGGGGCAAGCTTGCTCAAAGGGCCTGCACAGGTCTTTGAACAGCTGAGTGTGGTTTCTGCTCGTACTGCAGAAGGGACTGGAAGAATGGAATGACAGAGTGAGAAACAGAGACAGGGAAAGGACGTGGGTGGAGCCGACTCGCTCCTCAGGGTCAGTCCAGCTTTCCACACTTGTGCAGGCTCAGGGGCCAGAGTGCACCCACAAGCACTGAGGCATTTCACCTTGCACTGAGGCTTCCAGCTCAGCAGGAACTGCAGCCAAGCAAAGTGATGTTTTTGTTTATATTTTAAGCTTATGAAACCAGCTGAGTATCAGCAAAATGTCACCTACATTAAAAGATGTATTACATTTTTAATGTAATGGATCAAAATAACAGCACCTACTTGTAAACTCTTCCCTGCAAGTAGTTAGTCAGACAATCATTGATTGTTCGTGTTGAGAGTATTTCACAAGTGCCATTTTTAATAGAAAGAAGGGAAATATTTAGCTTTTTTTCCCCTTTTCTTTTCTGGGCCCCTACTCACCTTATCAGATGATGTCAGATTTATTTTGTAACCCTTTGGTGAGTTTCTGAGCCTGAGGCCAGTGACCTGTCATTTAAACAATGACCTGAGGTGGCTGAATCATGTAAGAATCTCAGATATTTGAGCTCCAAATAGTTTTCTCGCAGATCAATATCTGGATCTGCCTGGCTGATAAATTACACAATGGAAGGAAGAGCACTTAAACCAAAAAATAAAAAAGAAATCTTGTTCTTCCCCTCAAATAATTATAATAGATATTTTGCAATACTGTCGGGCTGAGATGACGTGCTCTCTTGCAGGATCACTAAACCGTTCAAATGCTGCAAATATCTAGCAATGCAAATGAGTGGGATGCCCAGGAGCCTTTATAAAACCTTCTCATGGCGTGTTCTGGTTCCTTGAACCATACTTTGAGGGGAACTAATATATGCGTTTTCACGTGTGTACCTGTGAAAAACGCTAGTTTTACAGGCTATTTTGCATTCCTGACACATTTGTGTTAAGTGAGTTTCCTGATTGGCACCAGCGTGCGCGCCGACAGGCCTCCTTTAGCCACAGGTTGCCTTTCTAAAGTTTTGACGCATGGATGTCAAGAAAAACTGCAAATCCTATCTAAAGTACAAGGAAAGTTCCTCTCGATGGAGACCGATGTGTTCGCTTTCAGCAGGAAGAAAGTGAGAGACGACACGGGCAGGAGGAACAACATACCCCAAAGTACTGATGAAGCCATTCACCGAGCCTTCCGCGTAAAGAGACACAATGTCTCCAATGTGAAGAAAACTGGACCTGTGCTCTGACATTCTCACTGAAGAAAAGTTGTCGATTCGTCCTGCTTTTCCATTTATGACCAAATGTCACTCCTCTGGTTTCCCACGAGTGAAGAAGTCCACACGCTTCTACGCCGTCGGGTTTTTAGCAGCAGCCCTCAGATTTACCTTCATTCTGTCAGGGTTTCTACACAACCGTGACGCGATTCACAAGATCCACGAGAACACAAACAGCAGGCAATTTGTAAAACAGCTCTGCTCTGCCTCAAAGAAAAGAAAAGAAAAGAAAAGAAAAAAAGAAACACTTATTGAACTTCTTCCTGTATGTCAGACGGAGTGCTCTTCTTCACATCCACTTCAGGGGGTGGAGACTGCTGCTGTCAGGGCTGTTAGCGAGTTCCCCTCAATGACATCTTTCAAAAGCCAGAAACTAGGAAGAAAAACTTCAGTGCACCTAAAATCCAGGGCCGTTTCTAGCTTTTTGGGGGGAGGTGGGGCTAAGTAAGTATTGTTTGGGGAGGGGGGCTATTTTGCACCTCTTTACTGCTTTAAGATGATCAGCAACACAGGTGTCAAACTTGAGGCCTGCAGGCCAAATCCAGGTCGTCAGTTCATTACATCTGGCCCGCCAGAGTATGTAGTATGTAGACAAAATTTTGATGTGATTGCCCATTTGACTTGATACTTACATCAAAAAGTAGAAGAGCAGACAAGGAGGGCACCTGGTTTATGTCAAAAAAGACATGATTTAGCAATTGTATGCAAAAAGATCTTGCAGCCAAAAGTTGCTCATTTTTTGTCAAAACTCATGATTTTTTCAAAAATTGCACTTTTTATGACAAAAAAATCATGAATTTCAGGACAAAAAGTTTAAAATATACAAAATTTGCAGTTTTACAACTGTTCTAATTTTATCTCAAAATAAGCTATTGCAAAAAGTTGATATTTTTCAAGAAAAAAAGTTGCAATTTTAAGTGAAAAAATTGTGATTTTTTTTATCAAAATAATCTTGGCTGTTGGGGGAGTCTTGATCTATGCAAATTTGTTTCTTTTTTTGTTACAAACATTTTTTTTTTACAAATTCTATTTGTGATTATACAAGAAACAATTTGTTATTTTAGTACAAAAAGCCTAAATTTTATAACAACAGTTGCAAATTTTGTGAAATTTGAAATTTTATGGCAATAAACATATGGAAATTTAACAACTTGCCTGTCTGAGAAAATAAAGAATAACCGGCCCTTTAACAGTAACCATGGTGATGATCTATGGTGATGCAATCGCTTGTTCCACCTTAAGAAGAAAACAAGCTAGCTTTCTCAATCTAAATTTTGAATTCAAGTTGAGTTAGCAAAATACACCTAGATAGATGAAATCATTTTATTTATAATTTTAAAAAGTGGATTTCTGACCTTTAACTTCTAATTTTGAATAACACAATTTGTGCTTACAATGCAGACAGTGAACATCTGTGGCATAATTTAAATGCTGCAAAATGATTTAGAAAGTTTCAAATGAAGGTAGTTTATTTTATTTCTATTCCAATACTTTATATTTAGGCTGACCCTATAGCTTGGGGCCTCCTACTACAGTGCTCCTTTGCTGGAAAGTCCCTGTTTTACAAAACATATGCAGTGGGGGAAATCAAATCTTTTAAGATGGCGATGCGTTATTCTACTTTCAGTAGAACACTGGCTAGTTCAACACTTCAAATTCAAGTTGAGCAGGCAAAATAAGCCTGGCTAACTGAACTAGCACAACTCCATGAAGAAACATTTGCGTAGTTCTAGGGAGTATTATCTAGCTTTCACAGTTTCCTATCCCTACTATTAGCAAAACCCAGCCAGTGATTTTTGACTCCAGTCCCGGTCGTCTCTTGTGACATCTGTCTATTGCTTTATGCCACTACTTACAAACATTGGAAAAGATAAAGAATTGCTGAATTACAAACTTGCAAAGTTGCCAGACAAAACTGAGAAATTCTGACTTCATAAACTAACAAATTTCCAAGAAAACCTTTTGGGTGACAATATGGGCACTAAACGTCTGAGGCATAATTTAAGAATGTACACAGCAAAATATTACAATGTGCTTATTGAGAAAGTTACACATGAAGACAGGTAATTGTATTTCCCTCCAAACACTGTACCTAGAATGATCTTGTAGTATGATAGCCCTCTAGGGGATACGAGAGTCAAGTGCAAGAGTAGAAAACTGGCTAAATCTGTAAGGGAGACAATGTATATATCATTCATTTAAGGGAGATCCTGAAATATCATATCTTTCTTAATAAGCCCCTCCTTAGTTAGATATTTCATATGATTAAGCACTTCTTAATTATTTTTTCCCTTCAGTTATTGAAACAATTAAATAATGACATATTTAAAGTAACAACTAAACAAGACTCATGACTGTGTCTCGCAGCAGTCTACAGATGAAAACTCAACGGTGGAGATGATAATCGCAAATTAACAGCCGCTTAGTATCTTTTACATTATTTATTCTATCTTCATCAGAACCATTAGGCTGTGGGTAATAATTTCACATTAGACTCACCAGAATGATCACAGATGTGTGTTGACACAGAGTGAGAGCATGTTGTCTGCGAGTCCATTAAACAGGTCTGTGCTGCCATGGACACATGATGATGAGCGTCTGTTCCCACAGAAATGTTTTCTGTTTTGTCTTTTATTTTTAAAGTTTTTAACTTTTGTGTTAAAACTCAACATCATATGCCATTTTTTTCTCAGCTTAATTGTACTCTATTTGTTTAAAGAAATGCCTATGGGGGGAAACACTTTTTTTCCTTCTCCTATATATACACACACACACACACGCATACACATACTCACACACC
>JBAMYA010000021.1:10932441-10946100 GCA_037176975.1 Arrhamphus sclerolepis | reverse complement strand
TATAGGTATTGTCAGGGGTATTTCTCGTTCTCTGCAGTTATTCTCCAATTTGAAGATCAGTTCCAGCTGATCTGCTCTCTCTGTTAAAATGTGTCGCTTTGTGAGTTAACATATCAGTCATTTGATTTCATAAAACCCAGATGTTTGGCTGTAATCCACCTGTGCTTTCTGTTAACGTGACCAAAGTTACATGACAGTGAGACTCACTTTCCATGAAGGGAAAGAGACTGTCAAGATCTCCCTGAATAGTTTCCTTTGGTATCTTATAAGTTATAATGCTTATGTTAACAGTTATAACATCAAAGCTTTAACCACTGATCCCATAGAAAGCAACATATTGATTAACATAGTTTGCCTTGAAAAAAGACTGGAATAAAACTGTTCATTCAGTTTACAAGCTTCATATAATACAGAATAAAAAGTAATAAATGACATTGAGCTTTTTAAATACATCAAGATTTTTTTTTTCATTGCTCCTAAAGTTTGCACATTCATGATGAGGCTTAAATCCTAAATTGAAATATTCACATCACCAGTACTCATAGCCTTTATGTGGACCTTTCACTCAAGTGCCGTCTGTGGGAGTGAAAGGATTGACCCTTTTAGACTCAGAGCTTTGTTTGTTTTTTTTTAAAAAAAAAAGCCGTCTAAAACACGAGGATTTCATGAAAAACCAAAATCTGTTCACAGAACCTTTGTTATTTCGTAACCTGCTAAGAAATTAGAGACATGAAATGGCATTTAACAGTTAAACTCATTTAAACAGTTAAACTTAGAATTAAAATGGCAGTTATTTTTGTCTTGAAAGTGATGATTGGACACACAAATGTCTTAAGCAGGCAATTATTTTGTGTGTCTGGATGGCTCTTACAATATGCCAAGAGTCCATATTGCATTTACATTTGTGATGCAAAATTTAAAGTAAACGTATTCAAACAATGTCACAAGGTTTATGATTTTTTTTTATCAAAATACACGGAGTAACAATCCAACTACTTCTTTTTTCGACTGTGAATATTCACCTCTTTTAAATAGCAGCTTGATTTAGGAGGCGTAGTGCCATGCTGAAAGAAAAATAGACGGGCAGTTTTATTTTCTAAGACACTGATCTTTTTTTTGGGGGGGGTTCTTTTTTTCTTGTTTTTCAGGTCGAGCACAAACAGTTGAAACTAGTCACTATTTTAGGCAATCTCTTTACATTTCGTGTATTATAGTGGCTGAGATTGCAGGTTGTTTTTAAACAAATGAAAAAAATAAAAAGATGAAGTAACCAAACAGCCAGGTGGTGATGGTAACAGACCAGTGAAAAGTCATGTTGTAATGCCTTTATTGGATCTCAAGTCCTTCCTGAGTGACATTTCTTTTTCTGACTCATTTAGCCCCACACAACTCTGTATTTTCTAAGGTTTTGAGTTGATTATCACTTAAACACCTATATATATGTGTGTGTGTTAAGCACACAGTGCTTTCTCCATAATAAACCCATTTTAAATTGTGTTAAAATCAAAAGTACAACACATTTGCAATATGACTGCTCCCCTACACTTGTCCTTAATGTAACATCAGGTTTTATTCAAACACATTTTTTGGTTTGTTTAATTATAGTTGCTTTTGTTGCACGCTATGCAATCTCACCTTGTTTATTTAATTATTTTCATTAATCGGTGTAATACATTTTGCGTATCCCACTTTCTGCAGATACAAAGAAGTCCAAGTGGCCCTTTTCACGCCGCAACACGGTAGGTGTGCTGTATGCGATTGATGTGTGAAACTGGTGCCAGCATCGCCCTGTGGTTTGTTTTGATTTTCTTTGTTTTAGCAGTGGGCGGTTGGTTTGGACATTGTTCTCTGACCCACTTCCCAAAGCAGATTAGTGTGTTTCCTCTTATCCCTTTTTGAAACACACATTTTTTGTAATTGGTCAACAGTTGAAATGCAGAACCCCAGCCAGACCTGTTAATTCGGTTTTTAAGACCATTGGATGACTGTGCTGCTAATAACTAGAGCAAAATGGGAAAAGTGCACGTAGACACTCATATTTATTTTATTTCAAATAATTCTTGACAATTGCCTCACATTTCTGTTTTCCTTTTAGACTAAAGGGAAGTCGCAAACAACTACAGCGTCAGATATTGAAAAATACCTTTCGACGGCCGAGATTAAAGACTTTAGAAATACAGAATTTCAGAAATATAAGGTGAGATATGAACATTGTCTGCAGCATTTCATCTCAGCTGTTTATGTAAACCATCATGTTAATTCTGCCTTTGCCATGACTTAAAATCCTTGCACAGTTTGAACAACAAAGACATCCAGATTTCCAATCCAAATACAGCTCAGTGATTACTGAGTGATTTAGAAATAACCAGTCAGCAGGCAAAAGGAAACTCCTGCAAAGTTTGAATGACTCTGGTTGCGCAAGAACCAGGACTTGTAGGCCAAAAGAAGGCAGGTCTGTCATGCGTACATAAATGAGCAAACAATGATGTGCATCTGAGCTTTAATGGTGGTTGCAGAGTCACTGTAATGGAATATGCAGTTGTTTTTTTTTATTTTCTTCCATGTAAAAGCACAATGTGAAAAACGCAGCTTCCCTGTCTGCGTGTTTCCTGATAGTCCTACTGTTAATCTGCGCAGGACTTCTCTTTGGCCGAATTCCTGCAGAACCAATCCTGCCCGGTGAGCGTGACCTCTGACCTTCAGAGCTGCAAAAAACAAGAAGCCATCTGGGAACTTTTCTCCAGCGAGTGTGTTTACTTCTTGGATCAGCTCATGGTTCTCAAAGAGGTGACTTTGTCCTTCCACCGCTCACAACACACACATACACAGGACCACAAATAAATAGACCAAACCCAAGCGAAACCAAACACCTGCTGCTTTGTGTTATTCTTCATCTCACTCTATTCCTGTCTTTGGTGTTCATGCAAAAGTTTCTGTGGAGCCTCCTTTCATTGCAACAGTGGATTTGAAATTTAACTCCAGGTTTGTTCGATAGTCTATTCTGCATCTAACCTCTTTGTTCCTGTCAGGTGTTTTTGGCTGTGCTCACAAACCTGCAGCTGAGGAACTGCCTGACTGATGTTGACTTGTGGAGGCTGTTTGCAAACCTCAGTGAACTTTGCCTGGTGAGACACGATGCAAATAAGTTGCACGAGGCCTGCTAGTTATTTATTCAGCATGCAAATACCCTGTAAAATACAACTGCAACCTTTATAGAGCTAGCAAAAGCATTTTATTTGACAACACGACACAAAAAGAGCATTAACCACAGTCAACTTTTTTAAAATCTTCCTCTTCTTAAAAAAAAAAAAAAAACACCAAATCATTTTGTACATTTTTAATTTTTAACAACAGAATATTTATGCAGTTTGCATTTGTAGTTTATGTGTATAATTGTGTGCTGCAGAAGAGTTTATTTTAATCTTACATTTGTCTGTTTTTTGTTTTTTTTAAAATCTTTTTTCAAAATATGATTTATGTTATATCCTTTTGGAACCATTTTTTAATAGAAATCCGCTAGATTAAATGAAATGTAGCCTTCCCACTTAGGTTTATGAATTAAGACAGCATATATTAATTATGTTTGTTGGAACATTCTTTGCAGCTTTTTACATTTTTTTTTTACCCATTTTTTTTAACCAGGGCAGAGTCAAACTCTGAGGCAGTATGAAGTAGGAAAGAATATGGTAATTTAACAAGACATGCTTGTTTTTGTAAACATCAGTCATGTTGTTAACAAACTGAAAGTGCAGAGTGTCTCATGGCTTTGTGGTGACACTTGACATACTGTTTTTGGCTGCAGGTGAGCTCTAGTTTCCTGAAGAACCTCCTGGGCGTCATCAAGGACACGTTGGAGATTACTCAGGGAGGCGGGCCCACGCTGCTGGAACTGCTTGGCAAGGCAAGTGTGACTCACATGTGGACACAGATTGTGACAGCAGACTGTTAAAAGTCCACTGATAAAATTATCAAAACAAAGGATGTGAAACACAAAGATGAGCTTTAGAATTTTAGTTTAGTGCATTTATTAGTAAGAACCTTCTAAATTACCTTATTTTTCTACAGTTTTTGTGATTTCTGTGCTCTTATGTGAATGTATGCATATAGGTATGTCATATTCCTACATTCTAATTAAAAAGAGCTTTCTTTTAAAATTTAGTGTGGCATGTAATTGTTGCAACACTAACACTTTATTTATCTTTTGCTGCACTGTTTTATACCACAATAAAAGAGCGAGTGAAATTAAGATTTTTATTGAGGAAGTAAGTCCTCAATATTATATTTTCCACAATTCTAGTTAAGTGCTTCTTGCATTTTTTTATGGTTTTCTTTTTCTTTTTTTTTAATCATACGAAGTTAGCTTAATAGCTGATGTGACCGAGCAGCGTGCATTCCCACGTTTGTATAACAGTCCCCTCTGCTGGCAGGCTTTCCAGGAGAGCATATGCCACTGTCTGCAGAAGTACTGCCTCAACTACTCTGCTGCCTTGGTTTATCTGGACAACCTCAAGCCCAGAGAGGACTTTGGATCATACATAAAGGTACAGGAAGGAACTTACGTGAAGCAGCTAAATAGTTTTTGTCAGTCAGCAGAGATGAGGACGTTGTGTACCTTGAAAATGCTGCAGGAACTGATTGCCAAGTATGAGAACACACACAGCAACATTGCTGATTAAACAATGCTCAGTGTCACAGAAGCCAGCTATTAAGAGGAATGCCACAATTTGTCACTTGTGGAATCTTCCCTGTCATCACACATGCATTTGTCAGAGTGATTATTTTGTTGTTTTTTCTATATATTCCATACTCATCTGTTCCGATACTTAGGCAGGCTCTGTCACCCTCTTATTTCTTTTGTCTCCCTGTTCTCTCCTCAGTGGTGTGAGAGGAATGAACAGTGCCGGAGGCTGCAGCTACGTGACCTGCTGGTGGCGCCACTTCAGAGGCTCACTCGATACCCACTCTTGTTACGGAATATCGCAAAGAGGTGTCAGAATGATGAGGAAACCAGAGGCCTGCAAATGATAGCAGAGCAAGTGGACACATCTATATGTGAGCGACATAAATATCATCACCAAGAGTTACACTGTTTCCCTTAATCTCAAATGCAACAACACACTACTTTAGCATTGACTACAGTGTTGTTTCGTGGACTATATGACTTGAAAGAGTTCTCACCGATCTTATCAGATGCTGATTACATATTTAGCTTTTCACTAATCCTCAGGTGTCAATCATGGCTCGATTGTTTTTCTGCATGACTGTAGACTTTAGAGGTGTTTTTTTTCAGCAGGTGATTTACCAGCATGTAATATGTTATACAAACATGCAAAAAGCAGCTAAAGTAGATGTAAGTAAGTGAAGTTATCTGTGTCAGCACAAACAGACCAGTTAGTGTATTTGCCAGCAGCCAGCATAGCCTGACCATTTATTTTCACAGCATGTCTCTGCCTGCAGACCTGTTGTGGCGGTTTACTATGTCACTGGAATGACAGGCTGTGGGAAATGTCCCGCAGCAAAGCTCTTCAGTGTAATTTTTTTGTATTGATGTGATAACCTTAAAAGAGAAAACCAAGACAATGAATGTTTAATCAAACACTTTCTCTCCAGTCAAAAGTGCATTTTAGTACAAGGTGTGCTGTGCCACGCCTTTTTTAATGGTTATGATTTTGTAAAAACACAGCTGAGGGAAAATTGTTGTTCAGTGGTGATGTGAAGGCCAATGTCCTCTCTGGGTGTGGGTTATATATAACTGACAGAGCTGCAATCTCACAATATGGTCACACACACCCATGTTTAGCATCAGCATGATGGATTTAAAAACAACATAAATTATCAGTCTTGTTGAACCGAAAAAATAATTTATGCCACTGTCTATGTCATTAAAAGTAGTTAAACCTCTGTGTTGACCCAGTATCCTAGCTCCTTTTTTTTGGAACACAGTGCATTGATTTGCAATACTATAAACCCCAATTTTAACTGATGGTAATATAATCAACAACATATCAAATGTTGAAAATAAATTGAATTGTTGGTTGTGTAAAAACACCAAGTGTTTAAAAGAAAAAATGAGACCAATTATAAATAGTTTGGGGAGCAAAAACGTTCCTGTTTTTGCTCAACGTGTGACGTCAGCTGTTTGACAGTCGAAAATCTCATGTGTGAACATTTTTATTTTCTTAATGCAGCCAGTGTTTTCATTGGGTCACATTGACTTGGCACATTAAGCACCTGGACTAAAAGTGAAAGCGTTGTTGCATTTTGTTTACAATGTGGTGTCATATAGCCCAGATGGAAAACAAAAAGCAAAGGCTTGTCAGGAAAAATCACTACATGACATATGAACTTACGAACCCCATGTTGTCATCAGTTCTGGCTTTTGAACTGTGCGCTGATCAACCGGGATACTCCTCTCAGCTGACCATTTTTGCTCATCAGTTTACCATGTTGTCCTTGTTCATATTAATCTAATTGGAGCCACAGTTTTGTTTAAAAGTGGGTCGCTCGAGTTCAGACAGTTGACAGTGGTTTTTATAATGGTTCCTGAGGCAGTGCAGGGAGTTTTGGAAGTGGGGATGTAAATGTTTGGTGTCATCTAAGTTCCTGTTGGCAACGCCTTTTTCTTCTTCTCTCTGTTTTCAGGTGATTTAGAGGGAAAGGTCAAATGGCTGGATAACTACCAGAAGGTGAAACAGCTGAGAGATGCCTTGGTGTGGCTGCCTGTGTGGGAAAGAGAAAAACACGCCTTCATCCCAGAGGTCTTGTTTGTGTATTAATACTTGCATCTGCCTGTGTATTCAAGAGTACTGCTGATGGAGCAAAGTGTTAAAAGCCACAGATATGCAGCAGCACTTGACCCACTTTAATGTATCTGATCATAAAAATCAGAAATCAGTTACGACATATTATAAAGTGGTGTCATTAGCTTTTACTTTATCAGGAATTCATTTCAAATATATGTTAACATATGTCCAATCAATGGACTGCTTTCTCTTTCAGACTCTGAAGCACCTCCTAAAGGCTGTAACTCTGGAGAATCTCATCTCTCACAGAAGTTTGCTGCATGAAGGGAAACTGGTGCTCACAGGTGCTTGCAGTTAGCGTATTAACCAGCAAGTTTAATAAATTCTGTGCTTTTTGCGTTTGAACAAAATCTTAGAATCTGTTTCTTTGGTTTGTCACCAGAGAATACAAAGCTGATAGATGTTTATCTCTTCCTGTTTGATGAATTCCTGCTGATCACAAAGATAAAGAGGAACAAGAAGGTATTTCACACGCTCATCCTGTTCTCACTCTTAGGCTGTTATTGTATCTCAATATTTGATCCTGTGCTCTGACTTAAAATGCAGAAAGGCCTTGGTCCAGAGCAGAACACTCTAAGACTGCAGCAAAACCTCGAGCTGGATCAGCTCCTGAAGGAGGGATGCACCTTTACAGTTCTCGACCAGCCCATTTCTCTGGACCGACTCCAACTCAAGAACATCGATCAGCTAAATGCCTCCAGTAGTTACAACCTTTCATTGTTTGTCGTGATTACTATTTTTTTTTTTTTAGCACAGCACAGTTTGCAATATAGAGCTTGTTTAGTCCTAAGCAGTGAAGCATAGCATCAGAACTTAATTCAGTCATCTCAGTGCCTGGTTTTCAAACATGACTGTGTTGTTACTTAAAAGAAACTTGTCTGTTTTCTTCACAGCATCAGGGCTACCTCATTCTTTCATAATCATGCACCACAACCGCTACCAACAGTGTATTGGTGCGTTCACCCTGCAAGCTGCGTCAGAGTCTGCAAAGGTACGTCCATTCAACCATCCACTTATGTCAAGTTTTGAAAAGCACGCAGCTCGGTGAGAACTGGAAGAATACAGATTGCGCAAAAATGTTGTAAACAAGGCTCATGGATATGTTTATTTAAGTCACGCGAAAAAGAAAGTACATCCTCTTTCAATTCTTAGTCTTTGCTCATCAGGAAATATGAGAAAAATAAAAATCTTAAACCCTGGTGAATACAACCTCAGATGGACAAGGTACACAGTTTTATAGTGCAATTATTTATTTATGAGTTGAGTTACTACAGTGCATTTCTTCAATTAATTAATTTATTACATTATTTAGAAAAAGCAGAAGCAATGTGCGGAAAAGTTAACTCCATAATTTAGAAGGTCACAGAACCTTCTTTAGCAGCATCAACTTGAAACGCACAGTCAGTCTCACGTCACCGTTGAGTTTTGTTTACTCTTCTTTACGATGGTGTTTGTTGATTCAGGTTTGCTGATACCCACATGTGCACGCCCTTCTTTAAGGTCCTACCATAACATTACATGAACTTTAATATTTAACAAGCTGAGGCCTGTAGAGTCGTGTATTTTGTCTGTTTCCTATATCATTACATGGCTTGACCTTGGGGTGAACTTGAAGGGACATCCACTCCAGGGAAGATCAAGAACCTTTGTTTTTCCACTTGTTAATATTATATTATTTCACCGTTGTAAAGGATGTCATAACTCTCAACAGATTGATGAGCAGTTTCTTCTGTAAGAATACCAACTATCTCTTTCCTCCTTGGCATTGTGTTAAGACACACCTGATTGCTCGAGGTCAGAAAAACTACCTAAAACATCTGCTTTGGTGGCTCCCATCGCACTTGATTAGTGATTGTTTAATCAAGTGCATTTAACCAGCAGCACCTGGATGCTATGTAGCTCCTTAATTCCTGTTAAAGTAAATCTGTACTTGGCTTTTCAGACAGTTTCTGTGTTTGTTTGGCTTAGTTTGTCAAATAATAAAACAACACAGTTTTATATGTTCTTGTGTTTTTCATATAAAGTTATTGTTTACCCAATTTTAAGAACTGAACCAGATGTTTTTTGTTTGTTTTAAATCCCTTGAGATGTAATGTCAGCACACCTGACATTTGTGCCTACTTTTATTTATTTTATGTTTTTTTTGCAGAGAGAGTGGATGTCAAAGATCGAGCGTTCAATGACTACGCTGCTGAAGCTGGACTCTCAGCAGCCGCGAGTCAAGAGCTCCTCACTGTGGCTGGAGTCTTCACAGATTTGACAGTTTCTGCTGTCAGTGTGCACTTCCCCGTCTGCTGAAGTCCTGTAAATGACTGTCCCAGAACTGATTTGTTTTCTAAACTGTATGTGCCTTTAAAAGGCATCTGCTGCAGTAGTAGTGTACATTAAATACCTGATTATGTATATAAAGATTAGTATTTTTTTTTCTTTTACATTACATACACAATCCAATGCCATGCACTTTTTAGATCACATCACTATTTCAAGTTCAGTTTACATAGTGCACATTAATACATGTTTATGTAAGTAAATCTTAGTTAAATTTTAAACACCCACAGTTACAATAATGATCTGCTGTCCAAGATCATGTAATAATCAAGGGTTGAGGAGCTGCCTTACGAATCTTAATGTCAGATTTTAAAAACTGGGATGTAAAACGTAAATAAAAGCAGTGTAATAATTTCCAACCCAAAAATAGACTTTTCACCTGGTCATGGTTGATACTACGATATTAATCTATGGGAAAAAAACTGCCCTTTTAAGAAACTGTTAAGCCAGTGGTTCCCCGTTAGCAAAGCCTTCGTTAATGCTAAAAGAAGAATTGCAATAGAATAAGAAAGAAAAACCCAAAGTAGATGGGTGTGACCTTCAGTTATTCAACTGCTGGAAAAAATAGAATCACTGCTCTTGGAGGGTATTATTAAATATTTTTTATTACTATTTTGTTGATAAAAAAAAAATGCTAATTTAAAAAATTGTTTTGTGGCATGTATGTGATGTTTTTTTTCTATAAAACAATTGAATGAAAATTCTGAAGGAGTGGTGATTACATTATTATTATTTTACCAGCCTCGCATTAGAAACAGACTATTTTGATAAACACCTATAACAACTATCCTCAAATGCAAATTCTAAATTTACCAAGCAAAGATAAATGTTGCTGCTTGTCAGCCCCTAATTTCTGAGATAATCCAGGTATAATGACGTACATCGTGGACTTAATATCCTTATTAGTTTTGTCAGCTTCTTAAAATTAAGCTGTCACTAATAAAACTGTCAAATACAGGGTTCCCATGTGTAGAAGAAATCTAAATATAAAACACATTAATAGGAGAGACCTGACTTCACCAGAAGCTGCACTTTTTATGGCTGAAAAGAAAAACACAACGCAAAAAATATACAAACATACGGCAGGTTTTTATTTAAGTCATGACAATGAATAAGAAAATCAACTGGTGAATGTGAAATTAAATTACATTACTTCTGTCATCCATCAAGATGATCTGAAGTCGCACCTGTGACACACGGTGTCCGCTGACGGCGAGCGGAGACGTGCGGGATCTTTGCCTAAGGCACACCTTCACAACCACCAAATATGATGACCAAACGTGGAGGAAACGTGAGAGCCGCAGGCCTGTTAAGTCATCATGCGTGATAACTGACAGCAACACGAAGCAAGCCACAATTCAGTGTGCACGTCTGTGGTGCCGTTTTGTAAAAATGAGTTAAGACGCTGATGAATCCAAACACTGTTTCACATGTTTTTACATCCACATATAGATAAATGTCATCTTTCTTTTTCATTACAAACATTTACAAATATATTTATGACAGCCTTGATATTAATAAGCAGTTATTGGGGCTGGAAATGCTGAAGCCTGTATAAAGTCAGTGGTCCTATGTCTGTTGCTGAGGTTTCACACCCACAATCCTAGAGTACAATAAGGTGCAAATCATCTCTCCAGAATTCAGGGACTTGACAACACCGTAAAAGTTCTGAAGTTCTTCATCAAATGCAAGCAAATATACGTTTCGGATGCATATCGTTATGAAATAGTGCCTTTCCTGTGCCAATCTGAGGTAGACAAAATAAAACCAATTCCACCAAAAAATAGCTTCTTCTCTTTTTTTTTTTTTTTTTTTTTTTTTTTTTTTAGAGAATCTGCATCCAAAATTGACACTTGTTTTGTTTTTTAATGAGCACAAAGAGCTAATTTGGTAACACTGAAAGAAGCTGCTTGCTGCAAAATAGTGTGCATAATCTGGTTTACAGTGATACCACTTGCTCCAGTCTACAAACAATTGCACAAGATCTTACCAGCATCTGAGAGGAATCATAAGTAACCGTAGTACCCGAGAGCAGCTAGAAGTCCCCCTTAAAGATGTGCCAGAGATGCAGAAGTTCTGAGCAGGACAACATTTGTACAGTGCATCTCAGCACATACAGCAGGCCTAAACATACAATCACACACACACCCACACACACTCTGTTACAGAAACTGCACACGCAGCCACAGTTATTGCTTCAAAGCAGAGCAAGCGCACGCACACACGCACGTGGATGAGTACTGTTGAGCAGACAAGCAGCAGAAGAAAAAAAAAATTAAACATGCAGACACCCTCAGTGACTGTATTACCAGTCTACAGAAAGCACCACGATTTGTAGAAAAGTGAAACAACAAAAGGTTATGAAAAAAAGAACTAAAAGCACAAAAAAAAAAAAAGGCTCTCCTATCACCATGTGACATTTTGAAGTCAAAAATGTCTGACCTGAAGAAAACTCAAAAGCTTTCAGGTGCAGCTTAGAGAATCACTGATGTATGAAACAAACTTGCTGCAGACATTCTTTGGTCATGAAATAGGCAGAAAAACATGAACTTCCAACAGATTCACAAAAACTCTGCCACACAAAGGGAACATGCAGGAACTGATTTGACAGGTTCTGAACGGGAGCAGATAATAGCTTGTGCACAAGGTGAACTGCTTCCTTTAAGGCAGTTGTTCTTCTTACAAGCAGACCTCTGACCCACAAACCTCAGGAAGTAATTACTCCCCTGCACACAGACAATCTACTGCACTATACAGTGAAATGAATAAAACGCAATAGACGCTCTGGAATTTAAGGCGTCCTCTTGATATTGTATTTGTGAAGACTTGCACACAGAAATCTAAACAAAACTTCACCTAATAATCTGATAAGCATCAGTAGCCTTGGGTTGCGGCCACAGCACATTCGCAAATCTGCATGTCAGACGTTAGTCAGCTAATCTAAAAAATCATACAAAAACATCTTTGTACCTACCAGTTACGTAATTTTAAGTTTCTTGCTATAAAATTGATCACTTGACTGCCTTTGTTTACGATCAGACTGATTTAAGGGTTATATACACGATATTAACATAGTTGCCTGCCTTTACCTTTGTAGGGCAGAGTTTACTCTCACCGACGCCGTTACAACGTTCACTCGTGCAATGTCGCGCTGACCACACGCCTGCTGATGATTGCTGATGCAACATTTTACCCCGAGTAACGATGGAGCTGTGAATGTGAACTTAAAAGAGATGAGCAGTTCTTCATCGTGTCCCTGCTCTCTGGCAGTCCAAAAAGTAGCAAAGGCACAAAAACAGATCCAGACAATCCCAACCAATCCCACCCCGTTCCACGACTCTCCAGCAAATCCCTTCAATCATTTCCTTTTTATCAGCAGAGCCAGAAGTCACGCACAGGGGGGAGTCTGGGTCTGTCCGTCATAGTGCACATTAAAAATGACAAAGACATCAAATAGGAGGGAGAGAAGGAGGTTAAGGGGCCTTACGGGAATCACAGGGAGAAGAAATAAAATAAAATAAAATCAGCCTTGAAGCTCCTCAAAGCACGTCTCACACACCCGTACTGGCTTCTTAGAGGACGGTGTGAGGGCATTCCTCGATGAACACTCGGCGCAGAAAATGTTCCCACAGTGTCGGCAGTGGTGCTGGATTTTCAGAGAGGTGCAGTTCAGATTAAAACTCATGTTCAAGCCATTTAGATAAAGTAAATAAATAAATCGAATTAAAATTACTTACCTTCCTGACAGTAACAGTAAAGCCTTTCCCACAGGCCATGCAGTTCTGTACTTCATGATCTTCAGCCCACTTTCTGGTCAGACTCTGCGACTGTTTAATCTATGGACACAAACAGCAGGGATGCAGCTTATTTCGCGTTGGCATTTGTCTTTTATTAAAAAGGCCCCAACAAGGCATTTGTGGCTCACCTGCAGCGACTGGTTCTCTCTGCCGAGCTCCTGCATGGCCGCTGTTGTGTCGTCCAGCTTCCGCCTGAGCTCCACCACTTTGGCCTGCAGTTTCTCGATCTCACCTTCTCCCTTCACACACCTGAAACACAACCGGACAGCAACTGTGAGCGTGTTCACGTTATTCACAGCTCTGAAGAATGCAAATCGGCGCTAGCTCAGGGTGTATTATTTATAGGGATCATAACTCTGTTTTCATTTGTGCAGCATCGCATGTAAAAAAATAAAAATAAAAAGACTGATTTAGCAGTTTATCCTTGATGCTTATAAGACTGAGAAAAGACTGAGGAATCTTTCTGCAATGTCACTGCTGGATGTCACTACATCCTATAGAATAGAGTTTAAAATTAAAGGACCTTTTCTCTAATACTGAAGTTTGACTTTTACCCCCTAATAAAGGGTTAAAAGATATATATCTTTGTATTTTTAATTATGCCACTAGCTGTTTCAGCACCAGAATAATATATAGTGGCAGTAATAATGAGTAAAGTAAGGGAAGTGTATAGAGAATGAAAAGAAATTAAAGAAATTAAAGAAATTTAAAAAAAAAAGAAAAAGATATAT
>JBAMYA010000021.1:10917815-10932030 GCA_037176975.1 Arrhamphus sclerolepis | reverse complement strand
TGTATGTATTAATGGCTATCACTACAGTGATTACACTTCCCTACATCTGTAAAATGACAGAAAGAACTCTTTAATGTTCATGTTCTGCAGAAGAAACAGCTTTTATAGGCAGTTTTTAAAATGTATTTTGAATTTCACAATTGATATTTCTTACAGAGAATAAAGATAAAGGCCATGCTCAGCTGCTTCTTCTAAAGGATAATAGCGCATTGATTCACCAGTGTCATTAAAGAAATATCCACCAACCGTTCCAAAAGAGCCCGTCGCTCATCCTGGTTGTTCTGGACGGTGGCCTCCAACACGGCAATCTCTCCTCTCAGCTCATCCGTCTGTTTCTCGAGTTCGCTTACTCTCCTTTGGCTGCCCTGCCATTCCCTCTTCAACGTGGCCACATTTTCATTCAGAGCTGTCATTTGTACACTCAGCTTAGCTTCGGCCTCTTCCCCGCGCTTTACCTGCTCCTCCCTGGCTCGCTTCTCTGCCGCCTTTGGAGGGAAGTATTGACCATTTCACAAAAAGGCACCAGAAGGGAAGCGAAAGGCTTTAAGTTACGTGTATTTGTTTGGAGTTGGCCTACCAGCTGATCCTTGACATCTTTCGTTTGGGCGAGGAGCTGCTCCTCTCTCTTGCCTCTGCTGTCCCTGGTGGCCTGATGCTCTTTCTGCTCCTGCTTGAGGGCGCCCTGCGCCGCCTCCACTTGACCCTGCAACTCCAGCTTCTGCTGGATCAACAGCTGTTTGGCTTCTTGCAATTCACCCAGCTCCTAAAAAGAAGCAAGTGTGAAGCAATAAACAGTATCAGTTTATATTGGAATCATATTTTCTGTTTTTTAAAAAACATAGTAACTTAGTCTGAAAATTGCTCTGCAGACTGTGTTAAACTTCCTAAAATTGAGACTTTTTGTTTGCGTTCATATGAGTTGACATTTCGATACTCGTATCAATCTTAACTCGAGCATGCTCAGTTGAGAACAATGCCTGAGTGAACCTGTTCACATGACTATAAAAGCACAGGAAATAGGTCACAACAAAAAGTACATGATAAAAAGTGAAGGTCGGTGTACATCAGCGGAGGGTTTGGACCTGGATAGCTGAAATACAAAATTTATAAATAATACAGCATCTCCTCTCTCTGAATCAAAATGCAGATACAGAATAATATTCGCAAATCACCTTCTCACTCTTCTCTCCTAGTGTTTTTAAGTCAGAGGTCAGTTTTGTGTTATTCTTTTCCAGAACACTTGTGGCTTTGATCAGCTCCTCCACTTTGCTCCTCTCCTTCTGCAGTTCCTCCTGGACTTGCTCCTGAACAAGCACATGCACAGTTTAGATTAAACATCTTCACATTCAGTAACACAAATGTCACAGTTGTGCGCTGGTGCTCTCAATGACCTCCTGCTTTTGTAACTTCTTGAGGGCTTGTTCCTGCTGTTGGAGCTTCTGGTCTTGTTTGGCAAGCTCCTGCTCCAACGAGGACCGACCTGCTTTCAGTTCCTGGTTCTGAGCCTCTAAACCTGTCTGGTAGGTTCGACTGGCAGCCATCTCCTCCTGAGCCATGGTCAGCTTCTCCTCTGCTGTCTGCAGTTAGTTAGATAGAACAATCAGAGCAAACATTTAAACCGAAACATCAACTTAATGCATACTGATTTGAAATTTTAAGAAATGATCGTGAATACCATCAGTCTGACACAGTTAGAATTTTCTCCAACCTGTCCTGCACGTTTGTACCTTAAGGTCTTGGCGCATCGCAGAGATCTCTGACTCCTTGCCGTAGATGTCAGACTGAAGCTTGGTGAGGTTTTCCTGGCTTTGCTCTAAGGCTCTCTGCACCTCTGCTTTCTGGCTTTTCTCAGATGCCAGCTCCTGGTCAAGGCCCGACACTTGAGCCCTCAGTTTACTCTCTTCTTCTGCCTGGAGATATCCATGATATTCAGAATGCTTTAAAAAGCATATGAAACATAACATAAATGATTCCTTTCTTGTTGGAATCGCCACTTACTTTCTTGGCACCGGCTTCCTGTAGCTCTGTCACCTGGCCCTTCTGTTTCCTGAGCTCCTCCTCCAAGGACCCCTGGATCGTCTGAAGTTGTGCACGTTGCTTCTCCAACTCAACCTCCTTTTCCCCGAGTGTCCCCTGAGTCTTTGAGTGCTGCTGCTCTAATGAAGTCAGCTGTGCTTTCAGCTTTTTTTCTGCCTGACATTTGAAGACAAAGAATTTAGGTGCTGAATTTAACACAAAGTTCCATCGTGTGCAGTTATTCATTTACAAGACTTACTTCTCTCATCTGCTCCAGCTGCTCTTTAGATCCTTGCAGTGTCTTGGTGATAGCCTCGTTATTTTTGATAAGCTCCTGTCTTGCCTTTTCAATGGATTTCTGTGGATTAAGTAAGGTTAATACTGTAAGTGGCGACTTGCCATTGTAAAAAAAGAAAAAGAAAAAGAAAAGGTGGCTATTTTTGTTATTGCTTCTTGCTCTAGTGTAGAAGAAAAATAGGCAAATGAGACAAATGTCATCCGAGCAAGATTAAAAGCAGAAAGCAGTTTCAAAAGACCTTCTCCTCCATGGCTGATTTATTGTTCTTCCTTTCCGTCTCCAGTAGACTCTGACTCTCTTCCAGTGCCTTATTAGCCTTCGCTAGGCTCTCCTGAGTAGCAGTAAGCTCCTTCTTCTGAGCTCCTTTCTCTTGTTGGGCCTTTTGTACGTCTGCAGTAAGACTTTGGGATTTTCTTTCCATCTCTGCTTGCTGAGTCTTTCCCTCCTGGGTCACTTTGTCGAGATTCACCTTCAGAGCAGCTACATCCTGCTCGCTGCGCTCCAGCTGCTGCTGGATGTCACTCAGAGCAGCTGCCTTTTTCTTTACTTCCTCTTGCAGACTTGTAGCACTTATCAAAGGAAACACATTTATGTTGTTAAGAGCTATTTTTTTTTTAAAAAGGCACGTGTTTGGATTATAAATGAGGCTTCAACATGTTTATCAAAACAAAAAGGTATATTTCATCTCACCCTTCCTTCTCCGTTTCCAGGGAGCGCTGCAGCTCCTTTGCTTTCCGTTTGACCTTCGAGCACTCCTCCTGCAGTTTCTGCACCTCCTGCTGTGCCTGATCCCGCACAGTCTGCACCTCAACCACCTGCGACTCCAGTTTCTACAACAGTAAGACGCCATGTTCTCTAGTTGAAACACAATGTTTATTCACAAAGCATTACCAGGAGGTCCAGAACTTTCTCGTGATGCACTCAGCACAAACCTTATTGAGCGCCTCCAACTGCTCAACGTGCTGCTCTGCAGCCAACAGTTTGTCTTTACATTCCTTCATGTTTGTTTCCAACTGAGCACGCTGCTCCTGTCTCTCTTTGAGCATCTGGGCGTGCTCCTCCAACTTCTTCTGAGCTTTATTCAGTTCCTACACAGGACGTGAAGTCATTTAACAAGTTAGAAAAGATTTTAACTTTTTTTAAAGTGAGGGTGAAAATGGAGAAAGCACAGTAGAGGGGTGAAGGACTGACGTGGTCCCCTGTTCACATGTTCAGACACACTAAATAGGAAACAACATTTAACATGAGTAGTTCGAAGAGGAAACCAGCCTGCTGTTTGTCCTGCAGTGCATGTTGAGCAGTCTCCAGGTTGTTTTCAAGGCTGGCCTTCTGAGCAGCCTTGGCTGCCTCTGCAGACAGCAACAACTCTGTTTTTGCTTTCAGCTGGACAAAATCAGATGGAAAAAAAAAAGTATTATCATTTAATTTACAGATCCTACTGTGTTAGAATCAGAGCTTCCATTAAAGTAAATACACGTGATACCATTACATGTTCCTCTGACGTGCAGTTTTACCTGAGAGTCCAGCTGAGATACTTTCTCCTTGCTGTCTGTGAGCTGGGTGGTGAGCTCCGCGACTGACGTCTCCAGGGTGTGAGCTCGGTCCTGGGCTGAACGAAGCAGCGTCTTCTGCTCCTGGATCTGCTTATGGAGGTTGTCCTGGGCCTGCTTGTTGCTCTCTGACTGGTTCTTAAGCTTGTCTGTCAACTGTATCACCTTGGAAAACCACATGTAAATAAAAGTGAAATGCTTCAGGAAAACTCAAAAGTAATCCTTACAATTACAATGCTTTAGGCACAAGTACATGTCAAGGTAGATGTGCAGCATAGATATATATATACAAAAAGGTTTAATGCTTTTTGAGGCTTTCACTTGCCAGTTCTTGCTAGTGGAGTATAGGAAGGCATACTGAAATGTGTATGTGTGTTTGTTTGTGTGTGTCCACCTGTTCTTGTAGTGCGTGGTTTTTCTCTTTGAGCTGGTTAAGGACAGCAGTCTCTCCCTCCCCAGCCTGGATCTTAGCACACAAATCCTCCCTCTCAGCTTCCAGCTGGCTCACAATGTCTTTACTCTTCTGAAGCAGGGCTTCCAGATTCTGAATCTTCTGATCTTTATCTCCAATCTGACGCAGCACCTGTTCCAAGTCGTTCTACAGCAGAGCAGAAGAATATATTTGGTATTACATTAATGTAAGGTCATTTTCATGTTAGGGTTATGGTGTGCATACACTTGAGGACATAGAAGCAGAGTAAAAGCTGCACAGACGCAGCAGCAGTTTAGTGGTGAGTGGTACCTGTGCCTCGCAGAGTTTGCCGTTAGTGTTTTGCTGCAGTGCCTGCAGCTCCTGGTGCTGCTGCTTGGCCTTATCCAGCTGGTGCTGAAGGTCTGTGTTTTTACTGGTGCTCTCCTTCAGCTGAAGCAAAAAAAAAATTTATTATTTTTTTTAAATGTTTTTTCCTCAGTTTTAATCACATACCTAAACAGTTCAATTTTAATCCCATTTTCCAAAACTAAAAAGACATATTAATGGATCATGTTCTCATCACACCGCTTCTTGATTGTGGCCAAACATACAAACTATTTGAATTTCCCTTCGGGGATTAATAAAGTTATATCTACCTATCTATCTAAACTAGTGTTTGTCAACGGGGGCGGTACCGCCCCCTGGTGGGCTTGGGGGAATGACAGGGGGCGCTACCAGCAATATTTTCAAAAGGGGGGCGCTGACATTCTTTTGGGGGGCGTTTGCTTGAAGGTAAAGTTTACACTAAAAATGCACAACAATACCAGTTTAAATTTTGAAGTACTTGCAAAAGACTGTGGTCTGCAACATTAAAAACATGCATGGTCTGCAGCTGTATCGTTCTTCTTCTCTTCAGTTTCTGTCAGCTGTGCCACAGCTCCGTGCTGCCTTCAAGGAGAACGGGACATCAGAGTATCACTTATAAAATTTCTCCCACATGGCATTTAGTATGTAAACTCTGAAACATGAACACTCTCTTTTGTGGAATTACCCGTGGAGAATTTCTTTCTCTTGAATGGGTTAATTTCTCTGAGGGAAAGGGAAACACCGCGAGTGCATTGTTTTTCAATGGCTACACATTTAAGACAAAGGTATTACACTGTCAGACTTCCCCTGTATGCGTCCAGCATCCAGACACTCATTAAAGCATGGTTTAACACCGGCTTTATATCAGCTGACATCGCTGCGATTTTTCTCGGTGGCTCTATAAATTTGTGTTTTTGTGAACATGAAGCGCCAGACTGATCAACATCCTGTACCTCGTATCTTATTTCTCCGACATGTGCTTCTCATATGTTTTTATTTTTGTCAAAAAAACATGAATCAATATGGCACATGCTCTTGTTTCTAATGTAATAAATTATTTCACGAAGGATTTCACAAACTGATCCACCTACAAGCCAGCCATCTCCAGTCTCGCAACTTGGAAAACAGAAAACCGTTTTTCAGAATAAAAGAATCATGCACTGACTCGGGATGTTTTACCACAACGTTGGTAACGATGCTTTTGGCATCACAAAAACGCTGCACATAAAAAGCTCCTGTCACTCTGAGAAATGCAGCAATTGCGAAAAAAAAAAAAAAAGGAAAAGCCTTGTTTGGTGTCATTCAACGCCAAGTGCGTGGAAACCTAAAAACTCGAAAGGAGTTTTGTCATAGCAGATATTGCTCCTCCTCGTGGATGGCTCCACATCCAAGTTCCTCCAACAGCTCCAAAATGTCAATGCTGGATCAACGATATGTTTTAATGATTGTTTCCTCGTTTGACCCAAAAATGTTCACGAGGATGAATAATCCATTCTCTGCGTCTCCTTGCTTCATTTGATGTCTCCTTCTTGTGTCAATAACCACAGCCATACGTGCGTAATTACGCATACAGACTGTTTGCACGTCTTTTTGAAACGTGTTAAATGTAGTTTCTATGAGCAAAATTGCGTTCTGGTTTGATAATTCCTTTTTGCGGGTGCTAAATTCATATATACTTGGACTTGGTGGCTTCTGGTGCACTACGGCTGAAACTAACTTCTGCAGCGCAATAAAGAAACTGGCAGAGAAATACAGATGCAGGGTTCCCACTAGTTTTTCATATTTTAAATTAATTTCCTTTGAAAGTTAGCCTAATCATTCTGCTTTAACCCTTTTTAAGTGCAATATTCTTTTCTATTAGAACATTTATTAAGTTCATTGTTTGCCATCTGACTGGCTGTTGTCTAATTAACATGAATGTTAGATTGCGGCTGTTTCTGATTGGCTGCTGTTTGTGATAATTAATTAAAGTTTTAATTAATTAGTTAATAATCAGTGTAAATAGCCTATTTGATGGGGGGCGGTAACGGACCTGGATAATGGATAGGGGGGCGTTGGCCCAAAAAAGGTTGAGAACCACTGGGTTAGAAGGTGCAGCACTCACAATTATTCTGAGTTTTGTACAGATGCCTATAAAAGTCGTTCAGTTCCACTGTTCTGTGCTGCAGCAGTGGCTGCATTGTATTATAATAACTTTGTTGTTATTTGTTCCAAAGCGGTATATAGTCTGTAGTCAGTTTGTGCAGAAGAAGTGAAACCATCTGATGAGAAAGAAGATGCTGTTTTTTCACACATGATGCTTTATGAATTAGGTGTGAATAGCTAAAAGTGCACTCTTCAAAAAAAATGTTACCGTACACACACAAACACAAGTTAAAGACACATAATCCCAACAATAATACGATTCCTACGATAGAGGAACATGTCTGCTAAATGGTGCCTCTGTATGCAGAAGCTCAAATCTCATTTAACAGCAATTAGGAAGAGATGGAAAGAAATGAAGGAGGTAAGAGAAGATGACAAGATAAATAGATGCATTTCAGGTTGTCAGCTGGCTTTCAAGAAGGGAGAAGGGAAAAAAAAATCTCCTGTGGATGGAAAAACATGAAAGCAATGACAATGAGCTGTAAAAATGTGCCTTTTATTTCCAAATGAAAGTGTTGAAAAGCAGACCAAATCTCACATTCCTTTCTTTGTAGATTCTACTTTATGAGTCTGCAGATGGTCCACCTGACAGGTCCACACAGCATGTTTTCAGTCCTCTCTATTGAATGGCAAAACTGCTGTCAGGCTGAAAGATGTAGACATCCTTTAATATTAAAGATGTAGACATCCTTTAATATTCACAGCAACTCTCTAAACACAAAGGACCTCCCAGGACAGATAGTGAGTCAGAGAGCTTCAACCAAAACAAATCTGCATGTACAGCAGGCTTCTAGAAACATGATTAAGCTCTTCCATCACCTTTATCAAATTACTGTTTGAACAGAATGATCGGAAGAGTGTGAGGGGTGTTGGGGTTCTTTTCATGCCACTATACATCTCAATTCAGAGAGATTTCCAGAGCTTTAAGCAAAGATGACTATAAAGATCCACTGACAGCTCCTCAGAGGAATCATGGTTTTTCATGACTCACTATCTTTCTGTACCTGCAGCATGACTCTCATGTTTTCCATTTAATTATGCTAATCTTGTAACTACAGAGTTAGCAATACAGGTTTTTGAAGTATGAAAGCAGACTGTACAGATTCAAGTGGCTCTAAAATGGTGAACAAGCTACAAAAGTAGGTTGCTGGAAGGAGATTTTCCAGGGAGCAGTTGGGGAGACTCAAGGTGGTGGTGCGTGTAAAAGCACCTCCACTGAAGCACAACTGAAAGATGACTGACTAGAATCATATCATGGTGCTGAAAGAGAAAACAGAGAGAGCTTTTACTTACCTCAGTAGGTCTACCATCTGTCTTAAAGGGCATGTAGAAGTCTTTATATTCATCTTTGAGAAAGTCAAACTTCAGCTTTAATTTTCAGATTAGAGCATGCAGACGCTCTGATAATCTACCATCATGTGGGGTTTGAATCAGTAACTTTATTGAAGAAGAAAGTCTAAAATCCAACTGTGGTGTCATTCAGGATTAATGTTTTGGTTCTAAATGCCACCAAATTGGAGCTGAAATTGTATTTATGAATTTGCTCAGTTCTGAATCAGTGCATTAACGTACAGCTTCACAATGAGGAGCTGGTTAATAAATCACACAACAGCAACTGAACATTAATATTAGTCATCGTTAGGAAGGAAGCATTGAGGTGGGAATGCATCTTTTGAACAAACCAAGGTCTTCCTTGGTATTTAAAGTTCCAGCATTACATCAACACATGCAAAAAATACTCACTGGTCCTCTAAAAGATACTATATCACTATCAGGTAAAAGAAATTCATGCTGCTGCCTAATTACACCAGCAATTTAGTAATTATAGTTACAATGCCTTCTAATTTTCCTCTTTTTTGTTTAAATAAATTTAAACTATAAAAAGCTGAAAGGTTATACTTGTAGATCTATTCAAATCCAAGCAACAACACTTTGTAGAGCCCCCTCCCTTTTGCAGCAGCTGCTGCTGTAAGTCTTTTGAGGTAAAACGCTATAATCTTGGCACATGTAAGATCCTTACACACTGCTCAAGACAAAACTGCTTCAGCGCCTGCAAACTGGATGAATTCTGCTGGGGTGCAGCGATCTTAAAGTCATGCTGCAGATTCTCAGTCAGCCTGAGCTCTGGGTTTAGATGAGGCTATTCCAAGGCATTTAGATATTTCCCTTTAAACCACTTGAGCGTAATAGTACGCATCAGGTCATCATCATCCTGACTGGTGAGCCTCCATCAGGCTGAATTATCTTGAATACTGAAGCAGGTTTTCCTCAAGAATGTCCCTGTATTTAACACCATTCATCATTCCTTTGTTTCTGATCAATTTTCCTGCCAATGACTTCACCATGGGTGTGATATTCTTCATGTAATGCACCTGTGTCGAGGGATGGGAATCAAAAACTGGTTCTTGTTGTGAACCAGTTCCCAGTGTTTCAATTCTTTGGAATTGTTTGCCAAATTTGTAAAGGATTCCCTTAATGATTCCAGTGGGTGCGAATGACGTCTCTGAGTCCAATGCAGCCAGCAGTCAATAGTAAACATGGCGTCCAAGCGGTACAAACGCTCGAAAGTCTGGTTCCACTTCATTAAAAAGGACAAAAACAGGGCAACTTGCAATACTTGCAAAGTGCATATTTCATCAAAGGGAGGAAATACTACTAACATGCAGGAACATTTGCACACACAGCATAGTAACTATTAATGAATGTCGCATTTTCGATCTGCTCCGGACTAACGTTAGTGATTCATTGGATTTGAATTGATTGTTTTTGTCACTGGCTGACGTAGTTTTATTTTTGAGAGCTCAGCTCATATTTCCTTTTAAAAATGAGAATTTGTGGAATTGCTACAGAATAATTTATGTCTTATTTTGTTAATTTCTACGGAAGAATGTTTAATTTATTATTATTAAAAATTTTATATTGGTGATGCTAATTGACCTGTATGTTGTTCTTTTTTTTCCTAATGAGAATCGATAAGGGTAAAGAACCAAATCATTAAGCAGAATCATAAATGGAATTGGAATCATAAAAATCTCATCAATTCCCATCCCTACCTGTGTCAAGTGCAGTGCTTTTGATGCCTGGTTTGTGAGTTTTGGAAAACTTCACTTTCTTGGCAGGTTTGTTGTGGTGCCATAGTCTTTCATTTTCCTCTTAATGGAGTCAAAGGAACTCTGAGGGTTATTCTCTTTGATGTTATGTTAGAACCTGATGCCACTTTTCTCAGGGGCATTAATTATTACTATTATTTATTTATTTTTTTACTCCTCCCATATCATTATAAAGACATTTTTGTTTGCCGTTTCAGTCATGACTTCAACTGGAGTGAGAGTAATAGGAGCCTCTCTTCCAATACTTTTATGCAGCAATGATGGTCTGACAGACTCTACTGTAATAATTACACTAAATCATTGTATTATCTCTGTGAAGGGGGCACATCCTTCAGCCAATCAGTGAAATTATTACTGGGCTGGAAGGACCAGTCCCCATGTGGGCTTGTTATATTACCTGCTACTGTTTGTTAAGAGAGAGTTGAGATCAAATGAAGCTGGAATGATACAACCTGCCATCTTGGTGTGTTTTCTTCAGTGTCTAAAGAAGAAACTGCTCAGTTCTGTTATTCTTTTTTTTTTTTTTTCAGGTCATTTGATGCTAGTCCAAAATTTTCTATCCAGTTTTCTGGTTCTAGATAAACACATGAGTATTCTGATCGTCGCCTTGAAGAAACTCTTGGCTGCCCCTCCCTTTTGCCCGAAGAGAGCTGGGGTCCGTTACACAAAGTGGAGTTACTTAACTCCGAGCCAGAGGGTTCAGTTGAGCCAGTTTCACAAAGTTAGATAAGTTAGGATACTCGGAGTCTGTTACTGCAGCAACTAACTCCCTGAACTAAACCTGGTTGAGAGCAGTTTTACTTCAACAGACCCTGAGTCTCTTTCTGTCTCCTCCCCTTTTTAAAGCCAAAACGGGTTCAGTCGAATCTAAAAACCTCTGATATAACAATCAATTTGCAGACGTCTGAATGATGAAATATCACATTTTGCATCAGTAAAGTATGTTGATGATCCGAATAGATAGTTTAATACGGTCAAACTGGCTCTGACGTGCACTTTGTTAAGAAAAAACAAACTCCAAGCATTAGGCATCAGATACATATCACCCACAGTATTTCCATACCTAATCAGTGACTCTCTAATGCCAGTTTTCACAATGACGATGGAATAAACTGTAATATATTATTAGAAAGTGAATGAAGCAGAACTAAGAAAAACCAACAAAACATGTTACATTTGAGTCATCTGTCTAAAACAGCCTACATGTTACTCCATCAGCTGTTTTTATTACATATCAGCAAGATCTCACCTCCGCCAGCTGTTTCCATAGTAACCGGAACATCAACTCTTTCATTCACTGCTGCAGCTGTTCTGAATCTCTGCATGTCAAACCCTAATTTAATCCAAAGTTAATCTGTCTCCGCCCCTATAAAAGCCTGAAACGGTGTGATGTCATCAGGGTATCTAACCACACATGGTGAAAACGGTATGACGTGTCCATTCATTGATGAGGAGCTGCATTAATAAGAGCTGAGCTGAATTTGCATCAGGAAGGATTCTAAGACCCAGACTGGATTGTTTGGCGTTCCCAATGATTTTCTGTTAGAACGTTACTGGTTTTCTTCAGTCACTTCAATATTTTCATGATCTCACCTGCTGCAGCTCTGCCCTCAGTTCATACCAGATACTCTGTATTTCTTCACGTTTTTTCGCCAACGGTGGTTTTCTTTATAACATTGTGGATGCTGAACATGTTCCTGGTGTGGCTGGACTAATGTGTCCATCTGGACTAATGTGTCCAGCTGGAGTGACGTGAAGTAGGTGGATCTCTTCCGTTTACCTGGCGTTGCCATGGTGAGCTCCACTGATGATGGCTTTTTATCGTCTCGGTAACTGAGAGTCAACATACTCAGAGTTGATGGAACCAACTCAGAACAGCTGATCTGGAACCAGAAACTCAGAGTTTGTTGACTCTGAGTTTTTGAACCTCCTTTGTGAAACGGGCCCCTGGTTCCCGTCAAAAACCACAAATCTCAGCTCAAACCGGGATTCACTTATCTCTAAATGCATCCAGTCTGGTCATGAAAGATCCACGCTTCGTACTGATGTCCACAGTCACGTTTATTTGTCTTTGGAGATTTGGAACACGTGAAAACTAGAAACAAATAAAGAGTTTCAGTCATCACACAACCTTCTATTATAACGATATCAGTTCCTTCCTTCGTGCTTGATTACTGAACAGGAGAATATTCAGTGTTCGCTCGTAAACCAGCAGTAGATAAAGGTTCAGAAAAGCCTCATCTCTCCTCTTTTCCCCTTTTTTGTCGCACTTCCTGTCACTCACGTCAGGAGCGATTGTTTATAAACATTTTAAAGACAAACATTTTTACCCAAACTTGGCAAGAGAATTGAATTTTAGTGCAGGAAGGTCATAAATGCATATCAATAAAAACTAAATGGCTGCATATGCTGACTTCCAGTGTTGTCATGGCAACATATACATCAGCACTAAGAGCGTCAGCTACTCTATATAATATATATAAAACATGTAAGCTAGTGATTCTGCCTCTGAAAATGCTGATGCTAACAGCTTACCTGTTTACCTGGTGCAGCAGGTACACTGGTCCCTGCCGTTATCTACGGCTGGAAGTATCTGCTGCTGGTTTCCCATGAGGCTTTGGGGCAGGGAGACATGAAAGAGAGGAGAGGAAGACCGCTGGTGTCCCGCTTCCACCGTGGAGGGTTAATGGATGGTTGGGCGGCCGTCTGCTGGTAATTGGTGACATTCTTCTTAACGAGGGGTCACAGACCTCCTGGGAGGTCTTTAATTAGAGCGCTGAAGTAAACATGCCCCTCTCCTCAACCTCTCTGAGTTTAAAAGAAAATAAAAGAGAAATGTGGCCTTTTTCTAAGGTTCAGTCGTCACCAAAAAGAAAATCTTTTTTTCCTCCACTTTGGACGAAAGAAGGTGATGAAACTTTTCCAGTTAAAGACTCTGAGATGTCAGAATAAAGAGAGAAGGAAAAAGAAAGAACCTTAAACAAAACTGACAAGTTGACACGATGACGTTTAGAAGCTTCTGATTGGTCAGAGGACATCATTCAAGTTCCTGGCATTAACTCCTGTAGATTCATGTTAGGGCTTTGCTGTTAATCATTCTAGGAAACTCAGCCAAGACATCAGGGGAGGAATCCCAGCTCTACTTCATCGTTGGGCCTGAAGGTCCCAGGTCCCAGGAGGAACAGCAGAGATGAACGGACTCTAGTCTGAAAATAGACTCCAGAAAGCAGACAGAGACCTTGTAAAGATGCTGATCCTGCATGATCCTTTATTTCTGTCGTGTCCTGATGGGTTATCATGAGGAGGAAGAAGGGAGGAAGATCGCAGGTCTCAGAGCGTCTTCCCAACTGTGAAGCATGATGGTGGCAGCATCATGTTGTGGGGCTGCGCTGCTGCAGAAAGGACCAGTGCACTTCAGCCAGTACACAACGTCAGAGAATTACTGGAACATGTGGAACCAGTGTCTGATGGGCGGTGGGGTCCTTCTGAAGCACAGCAATAGTTGTTGAAATGTTGATCTTATTTTATCTCGCAGATGCAGAAGGTTGATTTGCTGTTGGGTCCTGATTTAAATCTTTATCAGTTGTTTTCAGCTTCGTGAAGAAAAGCCGGTTTTGTCATTTTCATCTTTATCTCATGTGGAGTCGTGTAAAACGTTGCATATTTGGAGCAGCTGGACATGATGTTCCAGTTTGTTGATTTGTAAATTAAAAATAAGGCCAGCCTCTTTTCAGCCGACGCGTGTGAAGGTCAGCTCGACCTTCAGATTCTACTTCATAGTCGGGATTACTGTCGAGTCCAAGTCTCATCGTCATGAACATTTCGCTGGCTTAGGTTTAGACCACAAAACCCAGATTAAACAATTCAGTTTTAATTTTATTGCGTCTATGTAATAGTCATCTCTAGATCTCTAGAGCGCAAATATCACTGAGAGAAGCGGTCCAGGTAAGAACCAGTTGGTACAGCTGAGATCTGGAAGCTCTCTGGATGGATGGATGATGGATGGATGATGGATGGATGATGAATGGATGATGGATGGGTGGATGGATGGATGATGAATGGATGATGGATGGATGATGGATGGATGATGAATGGATGATGGATGGATGATGGATGGATGATGGATGGATAATGGATGGATGATGAATGGATGATGGATGGATGATGGATGGATGATGGATGGATAATGGATGGATAATGGATGGATGATGAATGGATGATGGATGGATAATGGATGGATAATGGATGGATGATGAATGGATGATGGATGGATGATGGATGGATGATGAATGGATGATGGATGGATGATGGATGGATG
>JBAMYA010000021.1:10875677-10891207 GCA_037176975.1 Arrhamphus sclerolepis | reverse complement strand
ATTCTGCTTTGAGTTTTACTTCTATTCTATGTTAATTTGTCAGTAATCATAGGACTAATTTTTCCTAAGTTTCTTGTGTGTCTGTTATGAAAAACAGTTTCCCCTCAGGGATTAACAAAGTAATTCTGATTCTGAAACAGATATTTCACATTGTTGGATAGAACATGGCGCACAGTAAGATTTTTCTTAAAAAATGACATAAAGCATGGGAAAATTATGTATATACATATATATAAATACATATATGTTTAACATTCATAAAGTATTACTTTCCTTTCTTTTGTATAGTTTATCAGTTTTGGAGCCTTTATGCTCCTTTATGGTCGGGGCTCCTCCTCCTCCTCATGTCTCTCTATGGACAAAAGCTTTGCTCCTTTTAGTGGCAGACCTGTTACATTAGCAGTGCTTCAGATTCACAGGAACTTTACCCAAGATCCAGAACAGCATGCAATTTCTGTCCCAACAGAGCTCAACAGGTGGGTTTTATATTTTCTTGACTGCCTGACTTAAAAACGTACTGACTTAAATGTTCATTTGTTCAAGCGTACATGATAGAATATAAATATATATATATATATATATATATATATATATGTATATGTATATATTTTAAGTGTTATGTATTGTTTTTTGAGGTCCAAATAGTGTATATACAAATGTATATATGTAAGTGTGTTCCATTATTTTCTTATTTTATTGACATTATTTCAGAAAATTAAAATCCTTGGTCAAGGTTATTATAATCTATTTTATTTTTCAGTGCTGTTTCGAAAATGTGGATTGTTAATACCTACAATGACACAATCTATTGTATGTAGGTTATGCTTGGATGTAAAATCATGGCTTTGCACTATATATATGTGTGTGTGTGTGTGTGTGTGTGTGTGTGTGTGTGTGTGTATACATATATATATATAATCTCAGAGGAAGAGCTTATGACTCTTAAACTACTCAATGTTTGTTCTTGGGTTTGGATATTGGAATAGGGCTTGTATCTAAGATACATGTTTCAAAGAAAACAACATTTTGTTTTTTGTTTTTTTTTTAAAGTGAGCTTTCAGTCACTCATCGCATTTGCCATTAAATCAACCGCACAGTTTCTACTGATTTAGTTGTGATAATGGAAATTCTTTCCACATTTCTGACCTTTGGCTGGATGCAATCTTCACAATATATGAAGGTAAAAACATAGTATAAATACTTTTATTACTTGTAAAAGTTCGAAATGAGAAATTATTGATTTTTAACCAACTAATGCACGCTTTTAAAGTAACAAATCACTGATATTTTCTGTGGTGTCTTTTGGCGCCCTGTGCTGTGGTGCTCCACCCCACTAACCCTGTAAAATTTTCCATTGTTTCAGACACATAGGAACAGATGAACCAGCACCTAATGTTGTGTCCTCTGTCAGTGCACAGGGAGAACAGACACATCAGCCACATTACAGGGGCTGCTGCTCGCACTCAGTGCATGAGTTTATGTCAACAGAGACTGCCCAGACTTCCTTATCAACTCGTATTTTATTTAGAGAAATCACTGGTTGATGAACTTGATGCACAACGCTTGCTCCACTGGAAGTCTTTTACTTATATTTCTTCATATGTTATTCTTCACAGTTAATACATATGCATGGACAATGCAGCTTAGAGAAGATAGTTCTTAGTGACATAGGCTTAATATGTTTAATGACCAAAGAAGTGAAAATTAAAGAGCAGTTGGAGAGAACAGAACTTTTTTTTTTTTTGCTATAATTTACTTTCAAAAAGACCCTTCTTCAAATTGTGATAGACAGAATCTACCATGTCTAAATGATATGGTTGATATCATCTAAGTCCGAGTCCGAGTCAAATATAAAGCCAGCACTGATTACCACTGAATCCTTCTGAAATCTACAAAAAACAAATCTGCATCTTTGACCAAGATGGGACATATCCTAAAGTGGAAACTTTTTGGATATGTGTAAAACTCTTCCCACTTAAACAAGCAAGTTGCAATGTGATAACTATGAGCTTCAAACGTAACAGATTACAACACAGAGATTTATGATTTATGCTATGGACCAGACCATTTCACCTCATCAAACTTCTTAGCAGGTGACCGAGATAAGGTGACCCCTCTCACGTCTATTTTGTGACCTCCCTGGGTGTAATGACCCTCATTTGGGGACAACTCAGGTGTCTTTCTCACCCTTCTACTGTCTGTTTCCTCAATGTGTAATTTTACAGCTTTTTTTTTTTCTTCTCCCCATTGTCTTTAGCTCGCTGGAGCACACACTCCTACCTGGTATGTTTAGTCATCATGAGCTTCTACTCTGGAGCAGTTTCACCTCTTCACCCCCCTCCAGTAGCACCAGGTGTGCGCTCTGCTTTCTCTGCCACACGAACCAGTAGCGTGTTGGGAGGCAAGCAGAAAGCAGTGACTTTCAACAAGCTCATTGTCAACATTGGAGGGGACTTCAACCCAGACAACGGTCACTTTCGTTGTCGCATCCCTGGTGCTTACTATTTCTCCTTCACTGTGGGAAAATTTCCCAAAAAGCTGCTCTCTGTCATACTGGTGAAGAATGGAGAGGAGGTGCAGGCTATAGCTTACGATGATTACCGCAAGTTGGGGAGGAAGGTTCAAAGCCAAAGTGTAATGATCAGTTTGAAGGAGATGGACACTGTGTGGCTGCTTTTACAGCAGAACCCCAAGTATGCTTTGTACAGTAATGCTGGGCCCTACATCACCTTCTCCGGTTACCTCGTCTATCCTGACATCCAGCCAGCCAGCCACATCAGCAACTACCTCACCCCACCGGCACTGTCATACCCCAACTGCCCACCGCAGGCTAATTCCAGGGTCGGAGATCAGGCGATGGAGCAGCCACAGTCAGCCTTCTCAGCGGCACGGACATCCACACTGATAGGTCAGAGCAGCAGGCATGAAGATAAGCTCCCCCTGACCTTTGATGTGGAATATGTCAACATAGGCGACCATTTCAACAAAACCTCCGGCTTCTTCACTTGCCATTTCCCAGGTGTATACTACTTTGCTTTCACGGTGGGGAAACACCCTCATAAGGTTCTTTCAGTGAAGCTGATGACCGGTAATGGAGAGGTGCAGGCGATGGTGTATGATGAGGATACATCAAAGCGACGGGAGACGCAGAGTCAGAGCTTGCTGCTGTCGCTCCGCAGGGGTGACAAAGTGTGGCTATACGGTCAGCAAGATGACGGTTATGCTGTTTACAGCAACCAGGGGAGGTACACCACATTTTCTGGCTTCCTGGTTTATCCTGGATCACACACAACACCCAAAAACCAGGCCAGAACTCATCAATAAACATCTTCTCTTTATTATTTTAATGGTGTCTGTAGAAATACCTGGTTTTGTAGTCAAAAATGGATGAATTTGAGAAAGTCTCAGATCTGTGGTCAGAGTAGAATGAGTATTTTTGCTTCTTGTTTGCTTTGTAAATTGTGTAATTTCAGGGGTAATTTTTGTTGCCTGATCACTCCACAAGATGGTGCTCCGACACAATTATGGATACTAACCAGCAGACAAGGCGCTTCTCTTGTCACTAAGGTGCAATTATCGTAGCTTTAAATGGCAAGGAAAAAAAAGAAAACATGTTTAGTAATGTACTTTTCTTTCACAGATGCATTTATTTTTTAAAATTTATTTGTATTTAGAACTTTGAGAAAAAAAATTCTATATGTAAAAATAATGTAAAGAGTCCAGTGTAGATACATATTCTGATCATGTTATGTAGGGAACAACCTTGCTGTAGACTGATCTCTTTCTAACGTTTGATGCCCAATTTGTGAAAAACTAAATAAATTCATTGAGTTTGACAATGTAATAAAGTTCCCATTTATTCTTACATTAAAACAATGTTGTAACAATACTGTTATAAATCCAGCACTGGTTGGCTCAGTGATATTTACATTGTTTTCTTACCATACATCAGCTCTCACTATGTCATAAATGTCTCCTTTGCTAATTCCATTACAATTAATGAGAACTACGTTAACAATAAAAGTTGAAATAAGTCAAAGAAAGGAAGTAAGTAGGTAAAAAAGAAGAGAGTGCATTAAAAAAGGCAGACAGCAATTAAAAATATTGTTTATTGATTATTAGAAAATTGGCTAAAATGTGCAAAAACACAGGTATGGTCCTTAATTGTAGTGGTTCTGTTCCACAGAAAGTGAACTGGAGACATAAATAAGACAAGAAAAAAAAAGTTGATATTCCAAGGTATACAATATATTGCAAAATTCTCTATATGAGACATATTTAATCAAATATACTCTTACACTTGAATCATGTATATTTATATTTATTTCTGATTGGTTTGAACAATTTTTGGTTTAATTTATTGAGGCTAAGTTTCTTAAAAATGAAGAAACAGTGAATAAGTGGTATAAAAAAAAACACTACATGTAAACCTCTCCCTGAAAGCCTTGGCAATTACGTAGGCAGACACATAATATGTGAATTTTATACACATAATAAAGTATGAATAAAGCATCATCAGCTTTACCTAATCTAAGATTGGACTCCTTATGAGCACCATTTTTTGTTTTTGCTTTCTTAAGCTATGACTAAGTTCCAGTGTTTGTGTGCATTTGCCAATCAATGTTTTTCAATTGTCAAACCCACAAAAAAAGTTTTCTAGATTCTGAGCAGGTAATGAATAGCCAATAAAAATTAGTCATAAAGCTTGAATGAGCTATAAATAAAAGCTCACATTATTCACAAATGATACTCTAACCATTTCTTTAAAGTCAGGCCAACATAGACAAACTAGTTTTTTCCAAGGATTTAATTCCAGATCCTCACATCCTCCGGTACAAACACAGATTCCCGCATTGGGACACGATGTTGTCTTGCAAGCTGATATGTTCATCTCATCGTCCCGACCTCCTTCACGGCTCCTCCTGTGTCACTGCACGTCCCAGATCTCACAGAGTAGAGGGGTGAACTTTTGGTCGTTCACTCTCCAGGATGTGAGCATCTCTGCGTGGTAGTGGTTGAGTGTTCTCAGCTCTGTCAGGCGGCCCAGGAGGCGAGCGAAATACTGCGGGTCCTCTGGATGCTGCAGGGCGCACAGCTTCCTCAGCACATCCACCATGGGCTCCTGCAGTCTCTCAACAGCCTCACAATCTTTCACGTAGGGCCGATCTGAGGAGGAATGGAGAGGACTGTGTTGATCCGATAGCATTTTTAGGTGCTGAAAGGTAGATTTTGATTTAGCAAACACCCCTCAGTAAAAGCTGATCATGGAGGCTCACCTGGTGTCAGGATCGTTATGGCAGTAAGGAGAGCCTGTTCCTCCTGCACCATGTGAAGCTCACCAACGCTTTTGTAAAAGTTGAACAGGGGTGTGATGAATTCTTCTGATATACCTGAAGAAAAACGCGAGTTTTGAACTTGAGAAGTATTCCCAGTGAATCAGCACAAGCAACCTGTGAGGGATGGAGTCAGACTCTTGACTTGACTACTTGACTACACCTCTCCTTATTTTACTGTCTTATTATGCTGCATTTCTCCCGAGCTCTATATTCAACACAGACAATATTACAAATGAGGGCTGAAAAAAAAGGGAAATAATAAAAAGTGAACAGATTTCCCTTTACTCCCACTTTTTATTGACCTTTTTATTGACTCCTAATTTTTATATTTTATTTGGAGGAGCATGTACAGATGGTTATCAATATAATTATTTTCAAAAAAGTTATTGTAAACACCGTTTAGGTCTTTTATCACTTTCATTTTTGCTGGTAGAATGTAATTGTTTAAAGTCTTCAACTCAAAAGGCACTTGTCCGCTGAGACTAATTCAGTTAATTGATGATGGTTTCTTTTGTCAAAGTTCCACCTCTTTATCACATTTCACAAATGAAATCAAGGTAGTTTTTGCAAAATATGTCACATAAAAGGGACAGTATATCAAAATGAATCAAAATCAGAGGCCACAGTGATCAGTTTTTTATTATTTTTCTTTATGTTGAATGTTAATAAGGAACTGGAGGAGAGAAACACAGAAGAGGAAGAGATAAAAAATCTCCAACACATTCATGAATGCTCTGCAAGACACTGTTTGTCTGTGGTTTTGTGAATGAAAGTGAAAGTGCAGCTATTCAGTGTAATCATCACTGTAAAAATCAAAAGATTTTATAAACACTTGATCATTTCTTGAGTTTATTTCAGCCAAAAAAAAAATTGTTTTGTGTTAAAGCTTAGTTCAGCTTTGATCATATACTTTCCTGCTTGAAATTATTTAGTTCTATTGCAAAACCCTTCGTCACATAACATAAAAACAAAAAGCAAACGCAACCTTCCCTGCTTCTCTTTTGACCTAATAATTCATTCATAAATAGGAATGAATATTTCAAACTGCTCCCCATATTTATTCACAGTTTGTACTCAGTTTGCAGTTGCACATGGGAAGAGGCTACGGCTTTCGTCGCGCTTCAAGCTAACTGATGGACTGTGACTGCTCGGACACATCAGCGAGCTTTCAGAAATGCCAGCGGGGCTCAGAGGGAGAGAAGTGCACAATAGCACTCTTGATGTTTTGATAAGCAACAAAGGTCTCTTCAGACAGCTTTGCTGCATTATCCTCCCAGACTGGCCTTTAGTGTGAATATCTCTTATCCCCGCCATTCAACACTAGAGCACCACTGTTGAGTCCATTAACGCACACAAACACACACACGCACACACACTCCCGCCACCACAGCTGCTGTCTGTCTAACTGTCCAATCTGGGTGACATAATGACATCCTGCATACATTTGAATGATTTCTAAACTAGTGAACCAGTAAACAACTCAGTCGCTGTTGAAGTGGCGGGGAGGATTATATGGATCAAAGTACTATGGGTCTGCTTAATAACTTCATACTGATGGTGCAAACCATGCTGATTTACTCTCCTTCACCTGCAAGGATGCACACACACACACACACACACACACACACACACACACACACAAAAACATACACACAGACTTCTGCATCTAAACTGGGTGAAACTGTACCGAGTGAGGGTGTGTGTGTGCATGTGTAACCTACACCCCGCCAGAGATCATTGGTCAGGATCTATCTCACAGCTGAATCACACAGATCAAATATTAAAGGAGGGTCGGTGCTGCTGCAGTGTTGAAGGTGGAGGCACTGAAGGCCACGGAGCAGAAGTCACTATACTGTTGTTACACATTCAGAAGTTACCTGCACTAGAGTTTTAAAGGTTCTATGGGAGTGGAATTGTTGGAAACTATTACTGATGGGCCTTTAGGTACAATGATATTTGTGTGAGTAAACCTACCACTCTTGCGTATCCTCTCCTCTAGAACCTCTGTGTGTCCGTTAGGCATCTTTCTGCTGAAAACCTGAGCTGAGCGCAGAAACATGGCTTCCACAGCCGAACCCTTCAGCAGAGCAATCTGATCTTCGTGATCCAGAGACAGAAAGCCTGCCGAGTGGAAATGCCTCTCGTTACAACCAGAAATTGTGAGCAGGCTTGTTTTCATTGTTCCTACTCCCAGTGAGCGCTGTGCCTAAATGCTACAAACTGCTCAGAATTACCTGGAATACTTTTTGTAAACTCCACCAGCACTTGAACTTGGTTTGTGGCTATTTCTGTCAAGAGCAGAAAGTTTTCCTCTGTGCTGTACTGTTCTTGTAGCTGGTATGGGGAGACACAACAATAGCTGATCATTTCTTCTGAGGGAAGACATAACAGAGCGAAGAATTTCACAAAGTTTACGTTACAGTAAAGCAATCACAGCACACAATGATGCAAACTAGGCCCACTTGCTTTTAGAAGCGGCACATGGTAATAATTCAGGGTTCGATTGAAGAAACAGAGTCAAATACCAGTTTTTTGGCAACATCTTGAGGGATTTGATGCCTGTTGTAAGCATCTACAATGAATCTCATGAGGGCCCGTTGCTCTTTAGTGATTTCGACCTTTTCCTGTATATAAAGATAAATTGTTAAGACATTGACTGGTACTGCTGCAGTTTATTGCATATGTTTTCACAAAATACTGTATATCGTGTGTAATCAGTCCAGATGTTGTCCTCACTTTTGACAGTTTGGTGGTTGAAGTGACCTGTTTGCTGTCCGTGCTGTCCGTGCCCTCCGTTTCGTCTCCTATCGACCGTCCTGGTGAGGCCTTGGTGTTCTTACGCAGCCTCTTGGATTTACACTGAATCTCTGTCAGAAGGCCTGTTAACATCGACAAGGGTTTCAGTTTGTGTGTCAGATTTTCCACTTAGTCCACCTATTCATTGTGTTCATTTTTTTTCTTGTTATCCTGTGTGATAGATATTTTACCACAACATAAGCCTGTACACTGTCCAAAATCATGACTCAGTTTTCGCTAGAATATATATACGATACAGCAGTCTTTGAAATATATCTGCAATATAGTCATTTCCCAAAACAAAATATACAATTTCATTGACATTTTATTGCTAATAATTGCCATTTTTTTAAAGTAAACTTTCAAACAAACTGAACAAATGCTAAAATTGTTACAACTTGAGAGAAAACTCAAGACACAAATAAAACAAATTATAAATAACTTAATCTTTGTTAGATTATCTGTTTTTCATATTAGGTTAAAAAAAGCAACACTTGTAATGTGCTGATCTACTGTTGCAGCAGCAGGTAGAGTTGTTTATGCCTTCCACCCTTAAATATTTATCACAGTTTCGCTGCACTATTTATGAGCAACATGAGTCCAGTCTGTCCTCCTGCTCTCTCCTGCTCACAGCTTTTAATAGACTCTGCATCACTGTTCTGCAAATTTGCAGGCTTTGCTCTCACATTCAGGCTTGCTCAGTATTTGGAAGAGAAACGACAAAGTTAGGATAACTTAAGCTAAGAATTGCTCTTTCACATTTGCTTTAAAGATGGCAGGAAGAGTGAAGATGTGCTTAGTTTCCAAAATGAACTTTGTCTTTGACTGGGTACAGTATTTAAAGGTGATTTAAAAAAAAGTATTGTGTGACAGACAATCTCAATAATTAAAAATATAACGTCAGACTCCAGAATGAGGGCTTAGTTCTAAGAGCTGCTCACAGACAGAACAGAGCTTGCACGTTTACGCTGGAACTAGGTTTCAAATATTCTCTGAAGCTGTCTTCCACCTCATGTTGATCACTGCTTCTGCCCTCATCGCGTCAGACAGGAAATCTTTCAGCAAGCAGAGGTACTCACACTCTGCTAGCATGCCCATCTCTTTGCACTTTCTCAGTCGGCACTCCTGGCATTTCCTGCGCATGTACATGTCCATCTCACAGTTTCCACCGCTCTTGCATTTGTACACAGCATTTTTTGTTATGCTTCGCCTGAAGAAACCTGAACATGGAAAAGAGCCATAGAAATTAGCAAAGCTTTCTTTCTTTCTTTTTCTCTCTGTTTCTACAGGTGTGGTATTTTATGCCGGCGGTTTATAGGACATTTCACTCATCGTTCTGATCTTGCTCTTCCAGCACAGCCATCATGTCCACACAGTCAGATGCAATGAATTCCTACCAAGATGTTTAATGTCTGTGTTAATATTTTAAAAACTGAGTTCAAACTTGGGACATTTCCTTATTATTTATTAAAGGCATAGAAACATAATTTAGAAACGGATATCAGCCATGATATGCCATATCACACATCAAGGATTTACACCATCAATAATGCAAACAGCCAATATCTTTCTTAGTCTTCAAAATCCATTTGTCTGATATTTAGTATGTAAAAGAAAGCTATTAATGGCTGGTATATTGTCACCCTCCCTCTTAGTCAATGTTAATATTGATGACAGTTCCTGTCAGTAAATAAGGTTATTCAAATTAGGGTCTTTACAAGGCTGCTTATGCACATAGCAGCAGTGTTAGCAAAATGTAATTTTTCAACTGGCAGTGAGAAGTTTAAAAATGTATGAGCGTAATTCCTCTTGCACGTTCCAGGTTTTTTTTTATTTTATTTTTTTTATGTTATACATAATTTACCTTAAATGACAAGTTGTTACCATAATCTGGTTAGAATGAGAGTATCAGATGTTACATAATGTTCAGACAATGTTGCAGAGATGAACCTGTCTGGCTTTGATCCAGACAGCAACAGGGGTAGAAATGCACCCACACATTCTGTCAGAAGTCTTTGTTGACCCTAACCCTAACCACCACCATTCTGACATCATTAAGAACAATGACATGCATTAGTGTGACTGAGCTCAGGTTGCTTGTGCATTGTGCAGCAGAAAGATGAGAGGGAACCCAATCTGGCAGCGGTACCAGGTAGACTTGACCCATTCTCAGTCAAGTGGCAGTGCAGGTCACCTGCCACACTCCTGGCTTTATCCAAGTAGGCAGTGTGGAATTACACTTACATCTAATCACTTTGTCATTTCACAGAAGCCTTGCTTCATAGAAGCCTTTTATGGCACAGTGTCATAAAAACACAGGGAGGGGCTGTTGAGTGACATAACTGTGTCTTTCACTCAGTTAATTATTTTTAAACAGAAAAAGTACAGTGAGGTGTTCACTCCTACAGTAATACTGTGCCATTTTGTTGTTTTTGTTCTTTAAGAGTCAGCATCAATCACTCACACATGTGGCACATGGATTCATAACCTGACCTTGACAAGGCAATTAAATATTTAATCAATAGTACTTTGTACAGTGTGCAACAAGTAATTGCACATTGCTATTACAAAATCGTGAACAGAGCTCAGATAAGGAATTGGGTGCACCATCAGAAAACTTTCTCCCTTGTGTGGAAATTCCTGTTCCTCACTCAGTTCTAATAAGCACAAATGCCAGAACAGGGACTTCCTGGTGTTGCAGAGTCGAGTAGGTTTTCATTGCCACATGCTCATGTATTACTTTCCACCAGCTCCCTGGATAGTAGATACAAACATCCTTTATCGTGACTCACCCCTAAAGGTCAGAATTTTGGTACAGGCCTATAAGCCAAATGTGATTCAGTTCATAAGTACACTGCAAAATACTCTAACAGCAATGAAATTTATTTTTGCAGTGTAGAAACTCCAAGTCCTTTTGATAAATACTTTGTAACAGCATTACTAATGAAGCACAACCCAAACTCTTTAATATAGTATTTATCTGAAAGGATGTAACTTTCATGCAGGCCATTCTTCCTGAATGAGGTAATATTTAGTAAGATATGAACAGCTACCCCTAGTGGCAGCTGTTCATATTTGAATTATTGTTTATAATGGATTTTTTATTTTTTTTATTTTTATTGATTTTTTTTTTTTGACTCTCGAATGAATAAATGGCATATTGATTAAGAAACCTTTGCAGCACCATCAGCTGCTTCTCCTTTTCCTTTCAGGTGTTCCCTCCAGGAGTCGCCACAACGAATCATTTGTCTCCATCTGCCCCATCAGCTGCTAATGAGTTTGAAATTCAGCCACTGTGTTCACTCACCTTTACATCCCTCACAAGTGAGAGCATTATAGTGGTATCCCGAGGCCTTGTCTCCACACACGACACACAGCTCCTCCCCTTTTACTCTTCCAGTTTGCATCATGTGTCGGGTTCTCTTGCACACTGCCGGAACAACCGAGGACCCCTCCTCCATGTCCGCCTCATAACTGCCCTCCAGGGGTCCTTTCCTCAGTTCATATATGCCTGTGTGTGAGTACCATTCATCTCCACTGTACTGAGGGTAATAGTTCTGGGTGGAGTAGTAAGGAGTGGAGGACATATTTGGCTCCATGGGGGGGTACTGCATACTGGGATAGCTGGTGAAGGGTAAGATGTCGGAATCTTGCAGGAGAGGACTGCCTTGATCTGCCAGAATATCTTAGAGATGAAGAAGAGGAACATTATAAAACAGAACATCCTGTAATAAATATTTTATCTTGAAAAGAGCATTCACCTTCACCTCATCCTAAAGACTGCCTTAGGATGTAGATCAGGGAACACTGCAGAGATTTTCAGGAAGCTGGTTCAAACTAATGGTTTCTGGGACTCATTTAACATCTGTTTGTACTGCCGGGCATGAAATCATAGAGAATATGTTTCATTGTCTCCTCACAAGATGTCAAGGCCCTTCAGAAGAGGTGCTTCTCTCTGTTGTTTTTAATTGTCCCAGCAAACATGATAGTCTTTAGTTATTTAAATTTTTTGCATTTTGGCACATAGAAGTTTTTTGTCTGGTAACCGTATCAAATACACTGAGACTGTGAAACTTTTCTTTGATATGCAATTTTATTTTGCAGCAAATGTAAGTTGTCCTGTGTGCAAGTGAGAGGGCGGGTGAATGTGCCCTCTTGACAGTCTGACGTAACAAACTTTATTGGTACTTGATTCTATCAGATGACTAAAATAGACCAACAGTGAAGCATGAAAATACAGACAAAGACAAAAGACGGCGGTTGTAGTGTGTGTTGTATGATAATGTATTGGTGTTAGTGTAGTGCAGGATGGTGGATGCAAATGAGCGTCTGCACATTCATGTCAGCGCTGAAACAGTTCAGTAGAGAGACATGAAGCAGTGATGCTGACCCACAACACCTGCCCCAACATACAGCGGGTGAACCAGGGGCTAAAATCTACGGCCTCACACCACTACCCTGGATATCAATCCCTCAGGCGAGTCCAGCCCAGAGAGCCTCAGGACCCTAACCCTGACCAAGGTGATGATATGAATGTGAAGATTAGGCTGTTTTCCAACTCCCCGATTGGATAACAGAACAAACTTTGCATTGTGGACCCCAACTAAGTGATAGGATGCACTAAAAGGGGGGTAGGAGTAGGCATGGGTGTGGTAGGAGGACTCCCGTGTCAAAGCCTGTGCTCCACTTGTCCCCCCCCCCCCATCAACCTCCGACTCTATCATGTCCCCTAATGTAAGAGCTCTCTTGTAGTGATGTGCATTGGCAGACCTCAAGAGTCGGGGGTAGGTGGGGTGGCAGCGGCCTCATCCAACAGAGGTAGGAGCCCATCCCCAAGCAGCCAGGCAGGAAGGGACAACACAACAGAAACCCACTCCCCTAACTGGGTTCAATGTTCAAGAACCATCACCTGGATAAAATCGGGACCCCCACCTCAGCAGACCCACATACCCAAACAGTCCTGGGCAAGCCAGGAAGTTCACCATTACATTAGAAGAAAATATTCCACCTACATGCAGGGTGATGGAGCTACTAGGATTTTATAGTACATACTGTTGTTACTTCTGTTGTATTAAATACTGAATATACTTTTAAAAATGTGCGCAGTTCCAGACTCAGTTTTTCTATTTTACTTTGAGGTAGGTGATATAAAAGCAACTAATTTAAACATGTTTTTTTTTTTTTTTGGTCCAGTGATTGAACTGCAAACAGGTCTTGGATTTCCAGTTGAGAAAAACTGTTTTCTTGGCGATAGTTAAAGAAATAAGAACTGGAAGATTGTCAAGTTCAGTGCAGTTACCTAGAAGACACAACGATGGAGATAAAGGGATTCTGTAGCTCAGGATGGCGGGGAGTTTCTCTGTTACTGTTATCCAGAAAAATGAACAGGTGGGCAAGAGCATGTAGCATGAAAGTAATCATCAGTGCTACCCATGGTCATTGTGAGCAGATATCTGAGTCCGCTAAGCCCATTTTAAACATTTTCCATTGAGTGATGTGAGATCTATGAATAATCTTGTATTGAATGAGTTGGAAATTTGTGTTCTTTGTCATAGAGAAGATGTAATTACAAATTTATGTCCATAAATTGGAACTGGGGTAGATGGATAAATCATTTTCCCAGTTGGGTATCAGGAGAGCTGATACTGTGTCAGTATTAAATATAAGTTTGTAAATTTTAGAGACAACTTTTCTGGAGTTGATCATTTTCATAATCCTCTCAGTAACTCTTGGGGGGGCTGTAGTACATTATAAATGGGTTTATCTTTGACTTGATTACATATTTCAATTGTTGGTAATGGAGAAATTGTTCTTTCCCAATACCAAACCACTGGACTAAAGTGGTTATCAATAAATACACGATGCAGGTGAGTATGTTATGATGGGAAATAGATGGGGTTCTTACATAATTGGAAATCAGGATTGTGCCATATTGGGATGAATTTACATGGTGTTAAAGAGGATTTTGTGATTTTGATTGCGTTCCATCAGGCTGACAGAGTCGAGTTAATTGTAAAGCTGTTAAAGTAGTTCATCTTCTTTAGAGAGATTGGAAGGAAAGGTAGGTCAGAAACTGAGGTATTGTTACATTGATTGTGCTCTAGTTCTAATCATGAGTTGTGGTTTTCTTTTTGGATCCATTCTACTAAATATCGCAGCTGATTTAAAAGTTTGTAGTATAGTATTGAAGTAGTAGTTAGGTAGTAGTGAAGTAGTATTGAAAGTTTACTACTCACATCCTCCTTCAGGCTGATTCTTGTCACTTTAAACTTCATAATCATTGCCCTAATGGTTGTTTTCAGGTCTTAACCATTGTGATGAAAGACTGAGGTATTTTACCTCACTATAATTGTACATCAATGAAATATGAGTCCCTACTCAGCCATTCATCCATTTTTAAATAAAAAACAAATAATAGAAAAGAAAAGAAAAGGAAAAGACACCTTTTTTCTCTCACTGTTTGACATTAAATCAGACACTTTTCCTGTTTTAGGTGAAGTAGGATTACCAAAATTCTGCTAAATGTCAGAACAATGAGGGAGAGAGAGAGAGCATGATTTATCATTCTTAAAGGTCAGACGTTTACACACATTTCCTTAGTTCTTTGGTAGAATTGCCTTTAAACAGTATGACTTGGGTCAAATGTTTTGGGTTTCCTTCCATGAGCTTCTCACAATAGTTTGCTGGAATTCTGGTAAATTCCTCCTGACAGAACTGGTGGAACTGGGTCAGGTTTGTAGACTGCCTTGCTAACATAGCTTTTCAGTTCTGCCCCCAAATTTTCTACAGGATTGCCATCAGAGTTGTTCTTAAGCCAATTTGTAATTAATTTGGTGGTAGGATGCCATCTATTTTGTCAAGTGCACCAGTCCTTCCTGCAGCAAAAGACTCCACAACATGATGCTGCCACCCTTGTACTAAGAAGTTGGGATGGTGTTCTCAGACTTGCAAGCTTCTCACCTTCTCCTCAAATGTAACAATGGTCACTTTGACCAAACAGTTCAATGGTAGATTACAGGACATGTCTCCAATAATTAAGGACGTTTTCCCTGAGTGCATTTGCAAACTGTAGTCAACTGAGGCCTTTCAGCCCATGTCAGTACAGGACTGGTTTCACTGTGGACAATGACACTCTCTTACCAGCTTTAGTCAGCATCTTCACAAGGTGTTTTGATTTTGTTTTGAGGTTGATACATTTTGTACCAAAGTGCGTTCATCTCTGGGACATGGAACCTGTCTCTGTCCTGTATGATGGCTGGACATTCCCACAGTGTTTATGCTTGAGTATAATTGTTTGAACAGACACCTTCAGGCATCTGGAAATTGTACCCAAGGATGAACCAGACTTGTGGAGGTCAGCAGTTTTCTTTCTGATATCTTTTTTTTTTTTCTATAAAT
>JBAMYA010000021.1:10854266-10875577 GCA_037176975.1 Arrhamphus sclerolepis | reverse complement strand
TAAAGACAAGGTGAAAAAGGGTCAGGTACCAGGAGCTGCAGCCAAAAGGGGAAGACAAGCCCTTTGTTTGGGGGGGTGGGGTGTTGGGGTTGTTTTTTTTTTTTTTTTTTTTTTTTTTACAGATGCAATATATAATCAGTAATGACCAAAGATACAAAAAGTACCATAATTTGAATATTTTGTACTTGTTTAGTGCATAAATTAAATCTATTCAGTTTAAGACAAAATTTTCAATCTTCATCTGACTTCATGTCTCTTTTCACTTGATGTTTTTCAAGTTCACTGTTTGTGCTGTGAAAATGAAGATGATGAGCTAACAAGTGTCAGTATATACAAGGCAAATCTTCAGAGCTCAAAAAGAAAAAAAAAGGCTTTTTTTTGTGTGTGTGTGTGTGTGTGTGTGTGTGAGCAGAAGGGGAATCAGCTCCTTGCTGTTCATCTGTCTTTTTCTGATTTGGGGTGGTGTGAAAAACATTGCTTTTATAATTAAAAAGTTTTGTTCTTACAGCTGACATTTACATCTTCTGGGACCACAGTGATGCAGAGGAGAAATCTGTGTTTCACTCCCTCCATAGTCAGAGCTTTTCAGCGACAAAAAGAAAGAAGAACAAAAGAAAACTCTGCTTTGCTTAAAATCTTCTCATACACGACTTCCATTTCTGCCTCCACCCCAGTCAGCAGAGTTCACGAGGCACATGTTAGGACAGAGTAAGGCACAAACTCACTAGTGTTTACAAAATCTTTAGATAATGCATCCCAGTGTTTCAACAAAAATGAAGTATTTTACTCTGGTCTGATTATAGGCAAGCCTTGATCAAAATCTATCACCAAAAGTATGACCATACACAAGCAAAACCAACATTTCCTTCCACTTTAGATTAGATTGTTATCAAGTTATTGTATTCTTACATATATGCAACGTGTATCTATCTAACATATACAAAACATCAGTTTGATAATGGTGTTAATGCCACTCTGTCTGCATGTTAATGTTGGCATTTAGATTCAATTTCAGTATTCAGACTGTTTAGATTTAATTGTGAGAAGGGAAAAAAAAGAAAAGAAGGCAATCCACTGGACACAACTATAGACTTGTTTTGTTTTGTGTACAGAGAGGGCTTCTGCCAAGCACTTACCAAAGAAGTGGGTGCTCTCTGAGATGGGGAATTCATCGCTGGGTGGGATTTGCAGTGGTCCCACCACATTGATATCGGAGCCCACCCACTCATTCATTCAGGAGAGTTTTCTGTCACCGACGCAGAAAAGCGAAAGCTGGATGGGGCCACTGAAGTTCTCGCAACACCTTTGTTGACCTATGGAAAAAAAAAAAATTGATTTAGGAAATCTCAGTCAAGATTCATTAAACACAAGTATAGGTCATCTAAGTCTTTAGCCACAGAGCAGTCAAACATCAACATACATGACAGATGTCTCCCACACAAGGATATGTTCAGTAGTTGTCTGAAAGGAGCAGGAGGATGAAGGTTAGGTCACTTTAGAGCTTTGGGAAGGACAAATCGTAGAACATAGACCTTCTTCTCTGCCAGGAAAGTCGTTGCATGTGCTGTCAGATTACATATCCAAGAGCACGATAAGTTATACATTAGAATTTTATTAACAGCACGGTAACATATGCAAGCTTTCAGAACATATGCAGCTTGTTGTGAAACCTGAGCTGTTAGATGAAGGAGTGTCCTTACATGTCAACAAAAAAGCTCTGAAAGCTCTCAAATTCTACCGTCAAGGCCACAAAATGGTTGTATGTAAGAGATTACTTTTATTGATCACACCACCACATTTTTAATTAACTCAGTGTAATTTCCCCTGAGAACAAGAAGCAACCCACAAGGATTCAGAAACCTCCAGCCCACACATCAGCCATACATACTTCTTCATGCCAGGGGCACACTGTGGGCTCATTAAAAAGTCTCTTGTGAAACATGTTCATACCCAATATCAAAGTTCTTACCTTCTCCTGGTCAGTTGATGTTAAATCCCTTTCTTCTGACTTTTGTCTTCTTCTGCCTCTCCTTTCTTCTTGAAATCCGCACTTGAGCTACAGCTCCATCAATATTTGCTGAGGCACATTAAGCCACTTGAGTCTGGACTCCAGTGAGAGCTTGTGCGACCAGTCGAGGTCACGGAGAAATGGATGGTGGTTATTAATTAAACTGTCCATTCCTGTCCATGTCATCCAGCTCCTCTAAATACCCCCCACCCCTTTATCTCAACATGACAACAGGCTGCCTCATGAAATCCCGCCTACACACACACACACAAAAGCATCTCACATATGGAAACGTGCATCTATACATCCAGTTGTGTAATTGTGAGAATGCTCAGCAGACGTCTAGTATCCACCATATTCTGTGTAGCCCGTGTTTCTTTGGACGTATTTATATTCTTAAACTGTCAAAAGCAAATTTATGTTATTGTAGAAAGCAGGTTTTGGGGAAATCAAACGTCCTTGAACTGATGTGAGCCATTTCATCAGTTCAGTGCCCATACTCACTGGATATGTTTACATTGGCACTTTCAGTACTTTGCACAGCTTGGTATTTCTTTGTGTGCTCCTAGATGAACATAGCGACAAGAAATCATGTAGCCTTTGTCTTTATACTCCTTAATTCGTGCCAATCCCCCAAAAAGATTTTGTTTAATCATTAATGGATTGTTGCTCCATCCAAAGAGGCCCTTATGAGTCAACAGACAGTCTCTCTGAAATAAACAGAACCTTTGCCATTGGTTGCTGTTTGTGGACTATCTGGTTCGTGTTTGACAGCATGTAAGGAATGAGTGAAAGTCCAGCGACGGTATTTATGTGTTCATGTAAATATAATATGTATATATGTGGTAGTCTGAGGACTGGGGTAGAGCTGATATCAACTTTTGGTTACTGGTACCAGACAAACTTGTAATAAATGACATACTAGAAATAACACACACACACTCACACACACACATACCCTGGAAAGTAACTCAGCTGACCACATGCTCACTTCAGAGTACTACAAGGACAACAAAGCAACAAAGTCCATAACCTTGAACTGTCTTATCGACGTGAAAGGGAATAATTGTTAGACTTTTTCATAGCCAAAAAACACAAAGATTCAAGTGTTTTGGGTTTTTTTTTTGTGAAATTAGCTTTTGGAAGAAGTTCTAACATTGGCAAAGAATATCCTGTCCAGTAATTATGAAGCAGGCAGATAAAGATAACACAAAGGATGTTTATGAAGTGATGGGAAACAGACCCATCATTAAAATATTTAAAATTGTCACATATGACCACACTGATATAAACAAGCACCAGGAAAAGAATCAGTCATAATTAACTCATCATTTATTTATGTAATTCATTCAACTGTAAGTTGTGAGCTTTGAAATGTTACTATTGTTGTGTAATGAAATGTAATTTTAATATGTTTTCATGCATCAGTGAAATTCTGACTGGTCGATTTATCAGGATCAAGCTTCATTTTAGATTCCCTTTCATGTTTATGGTGGACACGAACCTGGACGCTGACGTGTGACGCCATCAAGTACGCTGCCATTGTAAGAAGGAGAAAGTCTGAACTGTCTTTTCCCGTCCCAGATATGTTGCTCTGGGTCAAACTTCTAAATATGCAAGTCCAAACTTAGCAAACGTGGTATTGTGAAATGGTCAGCATATACTCACAGGAGCTGAACGGTCAGAGGGCTGAACAATCAAGACAGAAGAGAACAAAGGAAGTCAAACTTGGAGTTAATGCACAAGGATTAAGGCCATTTTTTAAAACTATACTATTCATTTGTACTGTTTTTTTCTAAATTGTAGTGAATAGTAGCAAATGATATGCTAGCATTCGAGTCGAGTCTTTGATGGCCATATTTCTCACTTTCTGCTTATGCCATAGTAGATCTGTTTTTATGGTGGTAAACTATGTACTGGCCACAAAAACTGGATCGGTATGCAGGACGTCACATATACTTATATACAAAGTGCAGTCAGTAGTATGCGGTCTTCAAAACAGTCCAAAGCTTTCAATCTAAAATGGGAAATAAAGCAAACAAACTACAAAACAATATAGCAGCAAAAGGAGTGCAATAAAACAATACTTAACCGATGAAAAGAGCTGACATAAAAGTTTAAGAAACCAAGACAAATTTAAGTGTGGGCACAGAAGATAAAAAAAAGAAATAATTTTGATAAAAGACATCCCAAAAGCAGGTAGTGAAAATCAATAGATGCAATGAATGCAATGCTACCCTATACTCTTTTGGAAAGATGTAGTTCTGTAAATAATTTGAGAGCAGAAAAACATTTTTATTTATAATTGACAATATGCTAGTTCTGGGGAGAACAAAGCAGAGCATCTAACCGGAGCAAACTGTCATTATACCATTATTTGTACAGATTGTAAATTTATAAAAGTATGTATTCATTTTTTTTAATGTTTTTTCCTTTTATTGCAACACAATCCACAACACATTCACTTACATTAACCACAAAACACCACACAAACACTGCAGGAATCACTGTAGTGCACACACCTCCACCATCACTGTCTTGTCTTCTTTATCTGTCCTGCCTTTAAATGTTTCCCCACTGACGAATTTATTCCTCTCTGAAAGAATCAGGGTTTCAGGTGTTAATAAAAATATGATGGATCAGACTGCGAAGAGGGCTCTTGAATGACACTCTCACTCACACTTATGCACAAAAACAAAACAAAAAAAACCCAAGCTACATGGGCTGCAAGATAGTGAAGGTGAATCTCAGTTCTTTAAGTAGCACAAAATATTGCAAATATACAGCGCAGACATAAAGTGGTGTTAACAAGTCTGTTTTATAAATTAAAAGAAAAGACATGACTGATTCAAAACAAAAGGAATCTTAACTCAAGGTGTTATTTTCTTATCGCAGAGACTGTAACTGGGTCTAGACAGCACGTGCAAGAGAGAGAGCGTGCCAAAAAAGTGTATTGAAATTGAAAATCGAAACTGAATTTGAGACATGCACACACAAACACACACAAGTAGAATAAAGATCTTTAAGACACAAAAGGGGATAAAGTAATACAGAAGGATGGGCAGAGAGACAGAAAAGCAGGGCAATATATTTATAGAAGAGCTGACAAGACCCTAGTATTAATGATCATGACAGGACAGGAAAAGTCAAAATTTCAAGGAATTATATTTTTCAAAATAAAACAGGAAGGCAAGCTAATGACAGGATATCAGAAGCAAAAAAAAAAAAGGTCCAAAAAAAGAAAACTGATATCAAAACCACAAGACCCTAACAGTTAGCACTTGCGTCATTTGTGCAGTCTCAATAATGATGGTGTCTTTCTCTGGCCTAGAATGATTATGTGTGATTTCACATGTGCTACAGAGAACCAGTGCTTGGGAATAAAATGGATAATAGTAAAAGAAATACAGACAGGACCACCAACATAAAAGTCAAGAGAGAAGCACTTTCTTTTATCATGAGATGCTTTTGCCAACCAAAATCTAGCGTTTGCACCCAGTGAGTATGAGCCAGCAAGTCTCACGCACTTTGCAACACAGCAACAATCCACATCTTTCCATGACAGAAGAAAAATGCAGCAACAATAGAAACAACGTCTTACTATATGGTTTGATGGATGGGCTCCAGCATCTGCACAGTAGTGAGTTGATAATCGAGTTGCAAACACCTAGACAGCAGACTGGTTTTGGCCTAATCTGGGAAAATTTGGCACCTTTGGGTCAGTTACAGATACATGTAGCCTAAATTGCATATGCTAACAAAAGGAAAATGCAGTTTTGGGGCATGTCTAATGGATATACATATATACAATAAACGAAACTCATCCTGAGTCAACACAATCACTCAAAGGCCAAATAAAACTAGAGATGTGGGCTATGCTTGGGTCAAAAAATTCTTTACAATCTGGGCAGATATTGCTCCTCTCTTGCCCAACAGACCTATGCTGTATCAAACATTTGACTCTGATGTTTGTTGGAAGATAGGGCTTAAGTCCAGGAAATGACTGGCTTTACATATAGACAAATCCAAAGTAATTCTTTGAAGTACAAACAATGTGACATGCTTGAGATATGAACTGCAAGCATGCTTCCATCTTTGACTCCCAGAGGTATAATATATAAATTATTTAAGGAGGGAGTAAAAGAAGAAGAAGACAGTTGATGACAAAGGTAAGGTGCAAAAGTGTCTTGTATCAATGCTGGCAGTGTGATATTTCAATAACTATTTTATCAATTACATTCCACGTGGGGGTAGGGCATGCTGCTACTGGTTCTCTAACTTTCACTCAAGCATCACGATATGGTGGAAATTTGTGATTTTGAAAAATGCATCAATGAAGCATTCAAATGAATTACCATCAAATTTGATTGAAATATTTGTATCCACTCCAAAATCAGTTGTAATAATGTTTATGCTGGTGACCTGGGGCCTCATGCACTAATCTTGCATATGCACAAAAGAGTTGCAACACCATTTTTCATGCTCAGGCTCCCAAAGTATTTGCATCCTGCCACAGGTAAAAGGTATGGAAAATTTTGTAATCATTAAATAATTTACATGATCTAGACACATGGTCTGAGAGTAGTAATAATTGTCGCTTATTACTGGTTAGTCATAAGTGAGTCTTTCTTGAGCCATTCAATGCCAACTGTGTGGGATGGGATCATCCAGATGTCAGTCAGGTTTTTAAAGTTTAAATATGATGCAATTAACTAGGCAAACATTAAAATGCAATTTGCAGCTAGTTTTCCTAATGTAATTGGAGTGATCAACTGTACACACATAGCCATTTGAAGACCAGTTTGTGTAATTTAAAGCAACACAATGTGTCTAAAAATATTTTAGTTGTAGTTCAATTTATAACAAGGTAAATGACACTTCTGACAAAGCCTGTTCATGGACAACATGGTCCTCTGTGATTTGATAGTGGTGGGGACTCAAATGCAGAAGACTGGGAGGCAGCAGAGTTCCATCAGAGGTTCTTTAACACAAGTGTGTTGCCAGGGCAGGGAATCGAGAAGAGGAAAACTGAGAACGAGAACCACTGGCAAATTTCAAAAACCCAAAACCTTACAAAAGCTAATCCAAGACAGAAACAGGCCACAGGAGGAAGCACAGGATGGACTAGCAATGAGGAAGGGTCTATATATATAGATCTAGTGGTAAACAAGACACAACTGCAAACAGTCAGGGAGATGAAACACAGAGGAAATGAAACAGAACAAAACTAATCAGAGAAACCAAAACAAAACAGGAAGTTAGGTGAGCAAAAACAGAATAGGACAAAGATACAAAAAGAAAAATCTAGAAAAAGCCTAGAAAACACCAAATCCAAACCCAAATCCTAACATGTTAACCCCCTTACCAATTCACAGACTGCCCAGGAGCGCAGATACAGTGATGCCAATTGCAATAATCAGGCAGTTGAAAAGTCGCTGACCGGAGCGGGGTGGAATACCCCTCTATTGCCCCAACAAGGTGTGCCACATTGTACTAGCATGTGGCATGCTAAACAATGTGGCGCACAGGCAGGGGCTACCACTCCATGAGGAGGTGGAGCCACCAAACGACCCAGAGCCAAGGTCAGTGGATGGGTGGATGGATGGATGGATGGATGGATGGATGGATTTGAGTGTTGCATCATCAACAGATTTCATTCTCCAAATTCTGCAAAACTAACATAAGAAAGCATATCTGTGTTCCTGAGCTCCCATATTGTCAAGATTTCCACGTTTATAGTTCAGTCTGTTTATGAAACATATTTATTTACTTAGATAAAAATCAAAAACTGGTGCAGTAGTTGGCACTGTTGCACTATTACTTCAGCAAAGTTCTTGGTTTCCTTCTCAGCAAGAGTATTTCCAAATCTAGTTTTTATTTTCTTCTTGTCTCCATATATGGGTTTTCTCTGAATAGTCCATTTCCATTCCATGGTCCAAAGGTACATATGCTAAGTTCATATGTTAGTTCAAGTTGCTTTAAATCCTGAAAAATGGACTGGTGATTCTAAATATATATTTGGTAAGAGTGTGAGCAGGCATGGTTGTCTGTGATGGCCTGGCAACTTGTTCAAGCTGTATGCCAGTTTTTATCCAAAGTCTCCTGGAATAGGCTATTTATAATTAAAGAAACATAAGAACATGGGAATAGAGCTCCTTTGGAACATTCAGTAGGGTTAAATAACCCTTGGATCTCCAAAGTCTGGGAATATAGGATGGTAGGAACATTGGACCCTTGGAATAATGCATGACTACTGGAAGCTGACATCATGGAAATCTAGGATTACATGAACATATAGTGTTCCATTAATACTTGAATTCAGACTTTTCAAGACACTACTTGGAAGTTTCAACTGAAATGCCTCTCGAGGTCCAAACTGCAATTCAGAAAGTCACAGAAAGCAAAACCTGACTTCAGAATCCTTCATGGACACTATCATTGCAACAAATTAAATACCCAGTCGTTTTTTTTTCCATTTATCACCATTCTGTCTTATTTTATTCACATTAAGTCAGACATAAATATGATACCGTTCACTTTTTATTAGTGGATGTGTTACTGTCCTGTTTATATGTAACAGTTATATTGAACTCAGCACTGTCATGATTTATAATGTTTTCCATTCGCCCCTGAAGTCGGATGTCAGAACTGGGAATTAGGTCGCACCCATGTCGACAGGGGCAGCAGCATAAACAGAGACGTCCAGACCTCCCTCTCTCTCCAGTTTGGCTTACAAAAATAATTCTCTACAGCATGTCTGATCAAGCTACATGCGTTTACCCTCCTGTGCGCTCACCATCTGCAGGAGGGGAACCATACAAAGTGGGTGCAATGTGTTTTGGGCTGCTAAAGATGTGGACCTTAGTGTGCTAACTGCCCTAAAACTCTCTTAAATTCTGACTTCAGAGTACAAATAGAATGAACCATTATTATAGAATTATGGTATCTGCAACAATGGCCAACTGCAGCAATGACTAGTTCAATGTTTGTGAAGGTTCATAACATCTATCAATTTTATGTGACTTTCCTGTGAGTACCCGTGTTTTTTCCTGCCTTGCAACTTAAACACGTTCCGATCATCTGGAACATGATTCCCAGTTCTAACTCCTCACTTCTGAGGTAAATAACACAGCAAAAGGATCTAGCAGGTTTAGGACCCTAAGAAAATAGGACTCAGCACAGGACCTTGGCAACATAGAACCAAAGGAACGTGGAATTTAGGACTTCAGGAACACAGAATCATTTGAACACAGGACCTTTGGAGTGTGGGACCCGGAGAACATACAGGATAACCACGGGAATGTGGGCGTTACAAACCTCTGGACAGAAGACAAAGGCAACACAGGACTCTATAAAGACTCACTTTTTGTATATGGGACTTTAGGAACAAAGTATGCCATGAATGTTGGACCTTGGGAACCTAGGACCAGTCCCAGGGTAACAAGGCTTTCTTTCCTAAAGGGAAATGTTACATATACATAGATATTTAAATAGACATGCATAGACATGTTACTTTATTAGAACTTTGAAGCTTTTTATGTATTTTCAGTTGTTAAACATGTCATTACTGTATAGCAACATTGTTTATTACATGTCCAGCGTGTTCATGTGTCATCAACATATTTTACTGTACAAAACTGTTTTTTTCAACTGAAGTAACAATTAATGGTAAGTGCAAATTTCCAAACTTCTTCTCTTTTTTTTTTTTCGATTAAAGTTAACTTTAGTGAACATCACTTTCAGAAATCAAATGACTCTTCAAATAGCAAGAAGAAAATGCAAAGAAGCCGAATGCCTCATAGTGTTTCACTGTCAAAACTGAGCTCACCATTTGTTTTTTGTTTGTTTTTTACCCCCATACTGTATGACCTCAGAGCTCTATATATGACAAAACAGATATAGAAATGCATCACAAACAGATGGTGAACCAAGACCTGCTTGAACAAGGACGACAAGCAAAGCGGCAGTCATTCAGGAACAGCAAATACATACGCGCAACAAAAACAATAAAGTCTCAGTACATGAACACTGTGGTCTGCTGCAAGACCTGTCATTACATTCCAGTAGTACGTCTCTTTTCACGTTGCATAGCTGACACAAAACATTCCATGAAATATTCACTTGGATCACAGTAAGCTACGATCAGAAGAGGTTGCAGGTACAGAAGAGGTGTGGTATAAAAGTTGATATGTGTTTCTCATGTTTATTTAACATGGTACTAGTTGGTTTATTAATCTTGATCAGGGATTTCCACCGTGCTAAAATCATCATTATATAGTAAATGCATTAATTCAATTCTTTGTTTGGTTCACTATTATTAGCATGTTTTTCTTTATTATTTGTTTATTTGTTTGTTTGTTTTTATTCAGTGAACTTAAGAGAACATTTATACAGTTTGACTGATCAAAATTTTTAAAAAAGGGCCATTTTGAGGTACTTATAATGCTTCAGCTCTTGTTTTTCTTTAACTATTCGACAGAGCTGAAATCAGACTCTTTTCATGACTGTAACTGGTTCCTGCAAGTCCTGTACCATGCACGCCGTCTCATTGGTACTGGTCCTGATAGTCCCCATTCCCATAATGCTCCTCTTCCTCCTGCATGGTCACCCCTCTCTTCTTTTTCCAGCCCTGCTTTCGACCAGATGAATTGTCTGTGGTTCCATAACTCTTTTTGGGCGCCAACATGTTCTCATTGTTGAGTTCTGATTCTTCGGCCAGTTCGTCCTCATCAATAATGCCACGTTTATCCTCGCTCAAGCTCTCAGGGTTGGCCCAGTCCTGCTGTTCCCCCGAAGCAAAGATAGCGTAGAAGATGACCCCTGAGTAATGCACCATGGACGCAATAACAAAGACATGCTGCCACTCCAGACGAGTCTGTGGGGAGAGTCATTGGATCTCCTGTCAGAGGCAGACTATCAGATTCTTTTTACGATGTTCTACTGAGCTAATGCTATAAATCCACAGCATTGCTCATGGCACTGAAAACACTACAGCTGCAATGAGTGTAAATGTTACAGCGTAATGAATTATGAACAGCTGTCTTTGCTGCTGCTGGTTAAGTACAGAAACAGAACAGTCACTTGTGTTATATATATAACATCAAACATCAAGAGAGGTAATGTGTTAGAATTTCTAGTCTTCTATGACAAATAAGACGTGAATTAAACACGTTAAAAAAAATAAAAAGAAAGGGTCCAATTATATGTAAATCATTGAATGTTGTATACATGTCTACACCTGTGTTGCTGTGCATTTGCTGGGATTTAAAAATAAACAATGTGTGCCAATATGCAGTCATACAAAGCCTTTGCTTTGTAATGTGGGAGGGCAGCTAAACGCTCTTTCAATTTTAAAACATTTCAGATCACACCATGATGACAAGACACATTTGCATCTCACCAAATCTTAAAGGTAAGATGAACAGTATGCTATTCAAAGCTGATCCAAAATGCAGAAGTATCGTGTGCAGAAACTAAGCAAATTCTTACAATTTTTATAGGAAATGAGGAGGTGGGCAAAGTCTTCTAATTAAGATGCAATTGATTAATCACTATATGAATAATCAGAATCAAAATACACAGTTGGACCATGTAGTTCTCATAGAAATTTGGAAATAGCTACAAGTTCAAAGACAAAGTGGCATCAAATGCATTATGTCTGGTTGCCATGCGGCAGCAGTGAGCCTGTATCTGAAACCTGATTTCATCTCATTTGAGCTGTTCAGACACCCCCAAAATAAATAAATAAATAAATAAGGTATGAACAATAAATAAATAAGTGAATCAGTGTGAAGGTAGTTTTGGTCAACTGTGAAGTCCTCTGTTTATCAGAATATTCTAGTCAAATGTGAAGCCATCTGTCCGACACCTAAAGCTTGGCTGAAATTGGGTCATGCAGCTGGACAATGTTCCAGAGCATACCAGCAAAGCTTCAATAGAATTGTTAAAAAATAGGAGTCAAAGTCTTGCAGTGGCCCAATCAAAGTCTAGACCTCAACCTGAGGTGAATGCTGAGTAATGGGGCTTTCTTAGTTCCTCACTGCCTCTGGATTTGGCACTAGCTTCTATTGAATAGCAAAGAAAAGGTGTAGTATATAATTTTGTGTAATTTTGTGACATTTGTCCTCATATAAAATAAAATAAGCTGTACCTTGTTCTTAGTCAAAGCTCCAACAATAAGGGGACACACCATTCCTGAAAGGGTTCCGACTCCATTGGAAATGCCCATCAGAATGCTGGCATAGCGAGGAGCAATATCCAAATGGTTCACATTAAACCCTAACATCAAAATACAGATGCAAGCATTTCATTAGTCTAACATAAACACAACTATACGATAAATTCTGGCATTTTAATATTGTGTAAGTGAACATGGTTTTTATCTGCATATGCACAATCTTTGGGTTGCCTAAACATTTTAAATGCTTGATCTAGAAAAGTCTCCAAAACAAAATACCAGCTAATACGCCATATTCTGCATAGATGTCACTTTTTCAGTCATGCAATTGGATTAAAAAAAAAATTTCCTGTTGTAATACCTGAAATAGCAAATCCGCTGAAACCCACGGCCAGCACAAGGAAGGAAATGGCGACCCCTCGAGTGTGAGAAAATCCAACCACCAGCAGGAGAGTAGCCTCCATACCAAACCCTGAAACAGTTATGATCAATATCTTATGTAATCAGCGATCAGTCATCATCAGTTTAATATTAGTGATGAATTAACCAATGACATCCCAAACTAAATACTTAAAAGGCAAATTTTTAAAATGATCAACTTGTCACTTTGTGAAATTACAGACATGTTCTCTGAAACTGGATCTAATTAGTATTCAGTATTATTTTCTCAGTCCCAGGTGAAAACATTGACTTATATTGATATGTCATAATAAAATAGCTGCTATAAAAATGTACACATTATACAACTACAACAATTATTACTGTTACACTTCAGAATGAGAAAGTGCTTGCGCACAGTAAACCATCATGCTGTTGATGGGTGTAAAGTTTAACAATAAAGATTTGTCTTTAAACAAACATACCTCCACAGTTCATAAGTTTCCTCACGTTTGTGGTAGACATGATTTTGTTGCTGCGTAAGAAATCAGCCAGTTGTCCTCCAATGGGCACAACAATGGTCATCACCATGTGGGGGACAGCAGACAGGATCCCCACCTGTGATTAGTTCACATTCATAGAGCAGTACAGTCAATTCTGTGTCACTTCCATGTCAAACAGGTGCAGAGACTTGTAACTCATTTACATTTAATTTGAATCATTATTGGGGTGATGGGGGATATCAAAAAATAATTTTTCTTTTCAAAGAATCAGGAGGAATTTCTGTACACAAGAACAGACTGCAAATAAATAAATCATGTGTTATTCTGTAAGCGAGAATCATTGTGTGGGATCAAGAGCACTTCTGAAAACCGTTGCAAACTGAATGATCCATCAGTACCTGCACAACCAAGCGTACCTAAAGTCTGGCGTGGTGGCAGCAGTGACTGCTCCTATTGAGCAGGCAGGCCATCTGCATGATTTCCTTTTGGTGCTATACATACATATATATATATATATGTATATGTGTGTGTGTGTGTGTGTGTGTGTATACATATTCATATATATTTATATATATACACACATATATATATATACACATATATATACGTCTATGCTGTTGCATAGCCATAGCATAACCAGCAAGCCATAGTAACTTTTAAACAGGAGTGTCTGCACTTAACAAGTCCTCACAAGTCACATATCTAGTTCTAAGTACTAAGATACAAACGTGATGACAGCTATGTGTTTTGACACCATAGACTGCTGTTAATTAAAAACAAACAACAACAACAACAACAAAACAATTCTAATCTTGATTAAGTACGAGGATGTATACAATTTTGCCTGATGAGGTAGATAAGATAAGAAGCTGGTTGCTTCAAACTTTTATGGTGTTTTTAAAAGAAGTGATGCAACAACTTTCACAGTCCTGTTTTAAACTTTCACGGTCCCATCAGATCACTGAGATCTACAAACCAGCTGCTCTTGACAGTTCCAAGCACTAAATGAAAGAGCAGAGCTGACAGAGCCATTTCTGCTGTTGTCTCTACAGTCTGTCTTTTAATATCAAATCTGCTCGGAGCGCTGAACATTTTAAATCATTGTTAAAAACACACCTCTTCTCACTGGCTCATCCTCCAGCTTGGGCACCACAACTTGGCTTTTAGTGTGTGTGTAAGTATGTTTTTGTGTGTATTTATACTTATATATGATCTTATTCATATTATTTGGTTTGTTTGATTATTTGATCTATTTTATCATAGCGCTGTTGTTTCTACACTTTTATTAGATATTGTTTTGCTCTGTATTTATTCTATCATTTTTGTTTTATTTAGATTTATTTGCTTATTTTTATTGTTGACTTTTGGATTTCTCTTTGTTTTAGCCTGTATCCTGTTTGGTTGTTTTTAAATGTGCTACATAAAAATACCTGACTAACATAATGGCATTCACCTTCCTGTCCAAAATGTTTTTTGACGTGCCATTGATGACATACCTTTCAATACCAACATTTATAACTGATTTACCTTTTTTGTCTTTGGACAATTTTCATTTTCATAAAGAGTCAAAATGATCTACAAATCACTGCATTCTCTTTGACTTACATTTACACAGCAACTCATTTCAAGACTGTTTTTCTAAAAACATTAACAATCAGACTTGAGTGGTTCTTGTCAATGTCAGTTAAGTTGCGTCAATGAAACTGAGAGGCCCAACCTTGCTGATGGGGAACCCAAAGACTTCCTCAAAATACGCTGGCTGGCTGATGAGAAGCAGGTAGAAGGTCCAGCTACGGCAGAAGTTAGCCACGATGATGGCATAAACAGGCATGGAAGTAAAAAAACGACGCCACGGAGTCTTGAACTTCTGTGATTGAAGAACACACAATTGTGTCACAATAATAAAAAAATAATAATAACAACAATAATAAAGGGATATTCTGAGCTCGTTACAACTGCACACCTCGGTTACACTTATCTGGTGAACTGTTTCACCGATGGCAGACTCAATGTACATCCTCTCTTCTTCTGTGATTGTGGGATGTTCAGCAGGACTTGCATAAGCTAGCAGGAGCCAAAGGATGTACCACATGATCCCAAAAACTCCTTTGCATGAGACAACAACAAGAAAAGAATGCATTTCTTTGCACATGTCCACTTAATGATGGTAATCTTTGTAGCAAAGGTTTTGCAAAGTATGAATGAGTAACTTCAGTTTAGGACAGATTAATTAAACTGAGCATGGACCTTCTCTGGACCACAAGAATTTTCATTATTGAAAACCGAATCGGCATGAGTCACAGAGGCGAGACAAGAAGAAAATGCTAATTTACTTCAATAAATCATGAGATTATATCTCAGCAAAAGCAGAGTGGGTTTTTATTAAAACATGTTTGCCAATGCACGAGTTTTATGCAACTGTTAATCACTTTAATCAAACTCAAAAGCAATTTAGTTGATGCAAATTACAATTGCCAGAGAACAGCATGTCAGTCGAGGATCATGAAAACCACATTTCCATGACTCTAAGCTGCGTCATTAACTCCACATATGATAAAAAAAATAAAAAATAAAATCTTTTTCGGTTACATACATAGATGATTATTTATTTTAACCAACAGAATTTTCAAGTGTTTACCTTTTGCATTGCTAATAATTATATTATGAACTATTGTAACCAAATAATAATCATATCCTCCATTATTCATGTTCGCTGGCCAGCTTTATAAATAGTTAATGAACGGATATTAATTTAGGTTCCCTGCAAGTATCTGCAGAAAGTTAAGTGACCATTTAAGGCCCTCCCTGAAGAGTTAATCAGCATATTTTGCATTTTCACCTCATTTTTGTTTTGTAAATGAAGGATTTATTCAGATTTTGTCTGTGTGTTGATCTGCCTTACCATAAATATAAAATACTGATGACCAGCCAACGTACTGAACGAGCACTCCAGCCAAAGGCATAGCGATTACTGCTCCTGCATAGGATCCTGTGAACAAGATGCCACCTTCAGTATGTTTCTACAGCAGCAACATTTGAGTTATTGTTATCTTTTTATCTTTTCTCAAGTCTGAAAATTCGAAACAGCCAAGAACTTACAACTATCTAATCACATCAACTGCATACAATACAAAACACTGTTCAATGTGTTTTTATAAATACAAATGATTCAAAGAAACTAATGAGTTTCTGTGAATGAACACTGTTAAAATGACTCATTAGCAGCACCATTATACAGAGGGGTGTTTTAGTCTGTTATTTACCATCTGACAGCCTCATAGGCACTGTTGATTTCAATAGAGCAGCAAGCATGAGAGTGCTTTTGGACGGCAAGCAAGGTGACACTTCATTTAGGTGAATAGAGAGAAAAGCTCCTTCAGATTACACAGGTGAGCTGTGTTCATTTGCAGACAATGTCAAGGGGGTTTTGATGCATGGGTTGTCATGGTACCAATTTAAAGTGCAACACGGGTTTTTTAATTTCAACAGAGAAACAAGCAGCCGGCGTGTGTAAAGGAAAACAAGCTCTCCCATGTCCATTCACTGACCAACCCCGCGCTGACTTGTGAGCTTTTGTAAAATACATGTATGAGTGAGAAAGCTCTTTGCTGTTTGTTAGGTTAAAAGAAGGAAAGGTGCGACTCACCGCAGAAGGATGTGGTGGCCAGTCGACTCCGTTCAAGAGGTGGCGCCCACTTGGACCACATCCCATGACATGCTGGGTAGGTGACACCCTAGCAGGGACAAGGTGGAAGAATACAAAAGTGAAAGATTGGCTCCAAAAGACGCCTGCAGTTTAACAGACAAAACAGAAATATGCAAAAGCACTGGCTTCTACATTGACAACATACAAGTATGTTTTCACTAAATAAAATTTCTGTCAAGGTTAAGGTTTCAGGCTGCAGTGTAAAAGTAACTTTAGCAAATATAGTTTGAACTTTTTGACTGCAAGTTAAGTTTACCTTACCAGAAAGATGCTACTACCCAATAAGAAGATTTGCTAACAACTGTGAAAGACTGCTAGATTTCTTTTTTTTTTAAACAGAATAAAATGTATGTTTTTCTTAAATCAGCAGTAAAAGTCTGAACCATCAAGTAGTTCACAGTTTGTTTTTTTTATAATTGTCTTCCTGTTGTCTCTGGCATGTTTCGGGTCAAAGGATCATTTTAAGATCCTTCCAAGAGAAACTCTGCTGGATGTCAGCCAGCCCTCAATTCATGAGCTGACGCTGATACCCTTGCCTGACTGCAGTGGGTTTTACCTGGCAGCTGGCAAACCAAGTGACAGGGGGGTCAGAGTGGAGTTGACCTCTGTAAACTTTGATAAACTTTGATAAACTTCTTCAAGTGGTTTGGGGGCCTAAACTTGGCCACACACCAGCAAAACGTTGAAATAAAATGACTGTGAAATGGTTACACAATGGAATCCATCTCAAGACTCTTGTGTTTTGTGAAAATACTTAAACTTTCTTGTACTCTAAGCAAGTGAAGAGCACTACCCTCCATGTTATAAAGTATGCTAGTTCCCTGGAGCATTAAAATATGTTCCCACAGTATATCTTTAGCAGAAAACCAGAAATTTGTAACCATTGTTATTATTCTATTATTTAATATCATTATATTTATTTATTTATTCATCTGTTTATTTATTTTTACATGGTGCTACAGGCTTAAACAGGGCAGTCAGCAACCTTCAATCATTAAGTGCTGCTACATGTTGAACTGCTATTTCATGTAATTATTGTGTGCCCTTTTTTTGTTTTGTTTTCTTTACCTCCACTAAACCCTGCAGGATGCGAACAAACATGACACAGCCGTAGTGCACCCTCGCTGCTGAAGGGATGAACATATTCAGCACAGATGTCAGAAAAATGGCAGCTCCAAACACCCTGTGGAAAAATCAGAACGTCACAATTTTTGCGTGCACTCAGTCATCTGAATCTCTTAAATACCTACAAATGTATACTTTTTTCCGATAGCCTAAGTTTAGCATCGAGACAGGAAACGGGAAGAAAAACAACTACTTGTCCCAGCTTGAAATCTTCATAGAAAACAAAACAAAACAATTTATAAATTTGGTGAGTGGCTAATATTTGCTAAATCAGCTATTTCTCCTGTTTGTTTAATTTTTCCCAGTGTGCATCTTTTAGGTTAGCTAATGGGTTTCTTCTGGGTTTTCTTCTTAGCAAGAATAAAAATATGAGCTCTTCTTAATTAAGCAGGGTCCATTTCTTGGACCATGCAGTCTGATAACTGTGACATAATTCCAAGTAATTGCTTAGCTTCCTTATCTTTTATCAGTTCATCTGACCACAAAAAGGTCAAAGAAATTTGTTCTTGAGTTTAGGTGAAATATTGCTTCCAATAACTGTTGCGTGTTATGATATCCAATTCTGTTTTCAGCAAGTCAAAGCTACAAACCCACACTTTCCTGGTGTCTGAAAAGGTATCATAGGTGTCAAATATTGTCAGACACTATATCTCTAAATGTCAAAGCATCTCAGTCAGCTTCATAATGAGGCAGATCTCACGTTGCTGCCATTGACTGAGATAAAGACATCCCATTCAGTCCACAAAATTTCTGCTTCATCACCATAGTGATGCTGGGCTCCCCCCCGCTCTTGTCCCCTAAACCTCAAGCCTCCTTCCTTCTCTTTTTCCAAAACAGTGTGTAAGTGACACTTGTAATATTCCAGTGGCTGGTGTTTCAGAAAGAAATCAGAGGCAGGATCTTTCATTATTGAGTCTGTCAGTGGCGTGTCCTCTTTTCCTGTGAAGCTTTTATTACAGGACCGCTATCTACTCCATCAGCACCGCTCGGCACACCGAACAGCTTTAACCCTTTCACCACATGGGCCGAGGAAGTTATTCAGTCTTTCTGCTGATCCCTCTTTAAAGCACTTAACCGGGACTGCAGCAAGTTAATCCTTAACTCAGTGAAGGAAGGCGATGGAACTCAAGGTGCCTAATGTAGTGATCTGATGAAGATGAAAGCACAGTGTTACAGCAGAACCCAAATACAGCAATTAAGTCTTTAAGTGCACATAACCTGTTGGCAGACAACTTGTTGGAGATGAATCCGCCAGGGATTTGAGTGACGATGTAACCCCAGAAGAAGGAGCCATGGATCAGCCCAACTGTCTCTGGGTCCCAGTTAAACTGAGCTTTCTGGGAAAGGAGGAAAGCAACAAGTGGATTCTAAATATGAAATATATTCCTCTGTCATTCATCACAGATATGATGCTAAAGGCATGAGCGCTTTTGCTTACTTTGCTAATAATAAATAGATATTATAATTTACAACTTTACAACCTTTGGTCAACCACTATCGCCTACAAAGACAGACATCATGGGGAATATAAGTACCCGAAAATAAAAGAGAGATAACTGTTGTCTTCAGCAAGTCAAAAATATTACATTTTTAAAAGAAAGTCCATTGGCAATATTTGAGTTCATTATTAATACAAAGGGGGTCTTTAAAAAAAAACAAAAAAAAGAGAAAAAAAAAATTTTTTTTTTCTTTATTTTAAACTTTGACTTCATTAGGTTTTCTTCTTGTGTGCTTCATAGTCTTTAATCTACACAGACTCACAGTAGGATTGTTTCACTTTAGGTTTGTCAGCAGTTTCTGAGCTCCAGTGGTAGCTATGATTAGTGTAAACCTGAAAGTAAAGTCTTTATTCTATGCCAGAGTAAAAAGTTTCAGGTGCCCCAAGTACTGTTCTTTTTTTTAATTCAAAGTTTTTCAAACTATATATTAGCATGCAATCATAGATCCAGTCCTAACAGTTGAGATACACTGATTAATCACTTGGCCAATCGCTGGCCATACTTTAATAAGTGACTTCCCTCAGGACTGAGCACAGATTAAATTTTTTTAACGACACTGGTCCATACAGATATTTGCAATAATATTAATCAGGATTACATTTTGTTTGGGTTTAAAAGAGTCAGGTTCCTCTATTTTATGTCTGTATTTTAAAGAGACTGAAAAGGAAATACCGATATCATTTAAATAAATAAAAACCTAAGGGTGCTAAGTGTTAATTTGCCCAGTATTGCAGGTGTAATATAATAGCTGGATGTCTGCCCTCGACCATCACAGTTCAATCATAAAGTCAGATATTATTAGTCAATCTCATTCCCGCATCATTAATCAGTTTTGTTGGTAGAAATAGATCCAGTTCTTCTCCACTGATGCACAATTTTGCAGAGTTAAAAAACAAACGACATTTTCTGTTTTGTTTTTGGCTGGGACCAGATACATGAGCTATATAGAGAGGTGCGTCTTCCCCTGCGACTTCTCTGAGGTCTGAAAAAATGCAAAGAAAATGGTGAAGGTAGATTCTGTTCCCTCTACTCCATCTACCTGAAGCACTGGAGTCCCATTAATATAGACAGTGTTGTTGTTCACCATCTCCACAATGGCCACACCAAGATTGCATCTAATGCCAAAGGAGATGCAGAAGCCCAGGCCACTGAGGATGGCAATTATGTAGCGCTTAGGCAGGCCACCACAGCTGCAGTCCAGCAGGGGGGCAGGACGTGGTGCTGATGCCACCGGGCGACCATCCTCAGTCAGTTCAATGTTGTCCTCATTCTCAGTGTTGCTGCCATCTATTTTCCTAAGGAGCAAACCACAACAGCTATCTTTTCAGCTTGAAAAAAAGAAAAGAAAAGAAAAGTGTCTACATTTATATTCTTCCTTTAGCTGCAGTGTTCCATGTACAACCAAATACAGAAACCAAATACAGAAAGGGGTTTCATGCAGTCATTCAGTCAATTCTTTTATGGCTTTACATCAGAGCACGGCACCAAAAAAAAAGAAAATAAAGATGGCACACATACACCCTGCAGAAAGAGAAGGTACAGTCTGACTGAATAATCATAATTAGGTGACTTTCACACCTGTTGCACCAGAATTCACAAATTCCTCTTCCCTCTGCTCTCACTTAAGGATTCCTCCAGAAAGACATGAATGAAAGAGTCTTTCCTGAGTACTGACATCCACATATTAACCCCCTTATTGTTATTGTATTATGTGCGTGTGTGTGATCCTAAGTGTCCACATACTGTATACAAGTAGACATAGGGTGGTGGGTAGAGTTGAGTTGGGTTTCCTCTGCACAGAAGGTCATTGGATCAAAGTGTCCGTAGGTAGGACACTAAACTGCAACCAAGGGGTCATACCCATCCCAAACCCAGATAAATAAGGACTGATGCGAGTCACAAAGATCTGTATTAT
>JBAMYA010000021.1:10784650-10850326 GCA_037176975.1 Arrhamphus sclerolepis | reverse complement strand
TATATATGTTTGTATATATATACACACACACAATAGTATACATTTAAAGCAATCACCTACCAGTACATATAACTCATCATAATGATACAATAGTTATAGTGTAAAGTCTGTATGTATCTGTAAAACAGGACCACATCAATTCGTTAAACCGAAAACAATAAAAACAACAAGGTGCAGTGAAACAAAACTATAGAAATACAAACAACATAAACCCTGATCGCAATCAATGACTACAAATTTGATTGTCAAGGAGCTACGATTTTAGATTATTTGATCTGAAATTATAAGATCGGAAAGTGCTACAGCTTCTTGTGTTTTCTGGTTATTTATTTCAGTGGTGAGATGCTTTAACTGAGTATTCTGTTCATATTATTAAACAGTAAAAATTGAATTGGTCCATTTATGTAAGTTTTCAGAGCCAGAGGTCAACACGCGCCGTAACATTACGACTAGTTGCTTGACATTGAGCCGGTACTCCTTGTGCTTCCAAAAGAGCTCTGACCAGTCAGGGTCTTACTGGTTGAGAGAGGCAGCTGCTGGGCAATTATGCTGCCGTGCAGGGAGGTGTGATCGGTCAGCAGAATTTTTCTTTTTAGGTGGGTAGCAAGTGCCAAAATAACATTCATGTGAATGCCAGGATGAGGTTTTTCCTAATAAAACATTGCAGTGTTGACTCATGTTCCCTGTCAGTAGTCATAATGTTACAGCTGATCAGTGTAGATGTGCTTAGAGTGACATGGTGAAAGTCGTTTCTCCTTAAAAGTTGCAGGACTTCCTGCTGGGGATTTTCCAAAACAAATCTGAATGAAGGAACTAATGTCTGACCGTGATACATTCCACTGCTTGCTGGTCCATTTCAGAAATGCAAAGTTGCAGACTCAGGATATGCAACATCTTGCTGGAGACACTGAAGGACGTAGGCTTCTTCAAGAAGCAGAGTCTGCTCTGTCTCTATTTGTAAACAGCCTCAGTCTTGCTTCTGTAATCTTGTCTGTAGGCCAGCTGAAGTCTCAACACTGATATTCATAAATCCACAATTGTCTTCTTGCTTAATTTCAAGATGAGGTGGCTGTGCCCACACCATGCCACAAAGTGGTTCATAGAGTATGGGCCCACTGAAGCAGGTAGATGGTGTTTAAACTCTAACCCTGTGATGAAAAAACGATAAAATGTCACCTGCAGCCTCGCTGTGCTTTGGTCTCTTCAGTTGCCTTTTCACCTGACTGATGAAGGAAGACAGGCGGGATGTCTATCTTCACTTCTTTAACTTCTTCATTGTCCACTTCTTGTAGGCCTGCAGATGATTTTATGTGTTTCTCAATGTTGAGGGTAAGGCAAGAGGGTTTTGCAGGCAGCCTTTCCTTGTTATCCCTCTGCACTGATCCCTTAATGAATTGTTTTGGATGATACTAGGTCAATGTGATGTTCATGTAGGTCTGCACTTACTTTTCTAGCTGTAGTTCTGCATTCTCAAACCAATGCATTTTTAAACCTTCTTCTTCCCAGAGCATTTTTTCCCCATTGTTTTAATTTAATCTAAGCTAATAATTTAATCTAATGTAAGTAATAAAGTAGATTTCCAGCAGGTGGCAGTGTAGAATCACCGAGAGGAATGTCTGCAAAGCCCGGGACTGCTTCAGAGAATATCGAATATTTTATTTGTACGTTGATTTAGCTTTGATGCAAGGAGAGCAGCTAAACAGGTTTCAAATCTTACAATAAACTTTGAATACTGTAGATGAGTTGTGTCCTTGTTGAACTGTTTTACTAACAGACAACTGATCAACTACTCGTATTATACAGCTACTGTAGATTCTCATCTCTGGTCAAAACTAACCTGCATTTATTTATTTATTTCATGACTCTTAAGTTTTTAACAAATGTCCAAAAAAGAAGAAGGAAAAGAAATCTGTTTTTGATGGGTATTTTCACCATGTTCTAAAAGATTTGATTTTTTTTGTTTCTTATAAATTGAGAACTCTGTTTGATTTTTTTTTTTTTTCTCCAAACGGCGATTAGCTCTAGAATTAATTTATCTAATTATCCGGCATTTATTTCTATTTTTCAGTCACTTGTGTGGAATATTAATATGTTCAGTATTGAAGTAAAAGCTCTGGTTTTATATCATTAATTAGCACCTGTGAATAACGACGTTCCCTCAGATGATACGAGCCCACTCCATTTATTTTCTTGTTATTACTGTTACAGAGTCAATATTGATAGTTTATTGGGTCTTAATTTAGTGCTGGTGCGTTTTTCGGAGTTGAAACAAGGCAAGAGTCATTAATTAGCCATCGACCCAATGGACAAATTCGTCTCTCCGCCACCCACCTTCCTCTCTGTGTGAGCAAATAACATACTAACACAAATTAGGACTCACTTCTTTGTGTCAATTGAGAGGCCAACAAAGATGCTACACACAGTGATATGTCATTAGTGAGCAGGTGGGGAGGGAGAACACAGAGCCGCTGCCTCTCCAGCTAAGTAATGAAGAGGTTTCCATGACAACTGGACGGCCGGTTGCCATCCCAGCATTGGGGGGCAGCAGAGATCAAAGACGGCTGTCCTCGACTCTGCTGTGAGTGGAGGGTTAAATGCTAGGGCTGCAGAGGAAAAGCCCCTCATTAAACTTAACCAAATCTCCTTTAAGACACAGCTGAGCCGCTATCCAGAGACGCCTGGGCAAGGTTTAAGCCACTGAGCTCTTCAGCAAAAAAGTTTTGACCGTAGTGACATGTCGGTTCATAAAGTTAATAGATAAAACACATCTGAGTAGCTGTAACGTTATTATACTATGAAAAATACAATTCAATTACACTATAAACAGCAGTTTACAGTACTATAACTTTAATATATACCAAGTATAAGAATAACCCGTGTGAGAGAAGCAGCTCATTTAGTTCAAGTGACTCTCATTATGAATTGTCTATTTTGAAGCATCTTTTTTTTTTTTGTAACAAAACAAAAATTTCTGTTTCCTCCCAGTGGTGCTGTTTTCGCTTCATCATTCAAGGCTTTTATACAAACTTTTTCTTTGGCTGGTGTTTGGCTCCTGGTGTCAGCCTCTGGCATGTTGAAGGGATTATCAATCAGCCTGACTCTCTGGGCCAGAGCTGTGATGGGACTTTTAATGGTGATCACTGAGGTGTTCCGAGCATTGTGGGACATCAGTAATTAGATAACTGTAACCCCCATATGAGCAGCCACACTCCTGGTGGTCCGGTTATGGGAGACACAGATTTTCCATCAGGGAGAGCCGGTATTGTGAAAGGCCAAGACGGGGGTTTCTCAAATCCTTTTAAAGCCTTTTGTCATTTATACAGGGATTTATTCGTCATTAAAGAATAATAACAGCATCTGTGGTACTTTTAGGGCTTTATCTGATGAAAGGATAAACATTCGCTACACTAAAAGGCAGTTTAATCTTGTAAAAATTACTTTGCTCCCATGCATTTTGGAGTTGGGGATAAAAAAAAAAAAAACAATAAAGGTACCACACCATCTTTATTTGGTTAGAAAAGTTGTGATTGCGCATCTAGAAGGTTACCATCACGTTGAGGTCTTGTGTCCTATGCACTTGCACCATCTGTGAGAAACCTCAATAACTGGGCCAGTGATTTATTGCTTCTACTCAGCAGTGTCTTTTTGAAAGGAGACCAGACAAAAGCCGAGACCCTCGGTCCCCCACTGTTTTTAATAGTTCTGTAGGATGTGAAGGGGGGGGGAGAAAAAAAACACACACAAAAACTTTAGTTATGCGGGGGCTGCAGTCTTTAGCGAGGTAAGATAAAATAAGATTGACTACCTCAAATTAAAGAGAATTTTGATGTCTGCCCATGGCTGAGTTCTTTAAAAGCTGAAATCTAATTTGACTTTAAGCATGGTAGTGTATGATGCATTTTTGTTTTTTTTGCTTTAATTCTTTGCATTTTTTTCTGTAAATGGTAAGAAAGAAATGACAATGCATTTAAAGTGTGATCTGTGCCATTAGAAGTAAGAACAGTCATCATGCTGCTCATCTTTGAACCTGCAGAGACCCCTGTCCTCCTGTCAGGAGCCTCTGGAGGACGCCTCGTCTTATCTCCCTGCAGAAAAAGTCACAGTTTAGAGGTTGTGTCTCTCCTTCCCTGATTGGCTGCCTCTGCACCAGTCGTACTTATTCCTCTTAAGAGTTGTTTAAGGACCTAGAATGACTTTAGGACACAAGCCCCCCCACGACACACACACACATCTTTATTGAATCCCACCTACATATCATTTATCTCCTCACCCCCTCCATGTTGCTTCTTAGTTTGCTGGGGCCATTAGGGGGTATCCTCTTTTCTCCCCCAGCTGGGTTTGTTGACTCACAGTCAATCTATGGTTTTCTTTCACCTCTGCCTTCCCTCTTTTCAACTCTCACCCCTCCCTCCCATCTCTCAGCCCTCCGCTCTGCTTTTCCTGAACAGTAAAGCTGCCACAGCTGCGGACTGTATTAGCATAGCTGCTGGGGAGCTAAATATATTGCGGCTATTACCTTTTGTTCAGCTGTTGACAGTTTTAAGGCATTTCAACTTTCCTGTGTGCAAAAAGGGACTGAGGAGAAAAGGATGCCAGGATGATTCCAGTGTAACAGCTTTTTAAATATGGGACAGAAGACGGAGAGAAAGTAAGGGGGGAGCAACTGGACAGCAAATCACTGAAAACAGTCCATGTCTGATTAGTGCTTTTAGAAAACCAATCAGTCCAATCAAGCAGTCAAGATTTTATTTACCACTGGGCACTGTTAAGGAAACAAAAATAATTTGTCTGACAGTCAACTTTTACTGAGGCAATTTTTGACAAAAGGAAACCTGAACTCCCAAAGAATCATTTTAATTGATTATTTCCCCCCTTTATTGCAACAGGTGTTGGAATGAACAGGTCCAGCTCGGATAACATAGTGCCCCAGCCTCCAGTCACGAGAATAACCCGCAGCTCCAGGTCTCAGGCCAGACCCACCAACCCTGCAGAGTCCCAGGACTCGGAGCTGGGCCTGTATGGGAAACAGAGAAGGAAGCAGACCGGTTCAGCTCTGGTCCAGGACCTCAGTCAGATGAGTGTGAGGGGACAGGACATGCTGCCCTCAAGGTAAAGACTCGTAACAGCGCATAAAAGTTCAAAAGGAAAAGAACATTTAAATTAAGTTTTTGTGCTTTCACATGACGTTACTGGTTCACTGATACACTTACACTTCACACTAATTGCAGAAAAGACAACAAAATAATGATTTTCCTGTCTCTGACATCAAGTGCCTTGTATACTATTAAAGCTGGAGTAGGCGATGTCCGGAACATTATGGGGGGAAGAAGGGAACGTGAACACGTCAAACCAACTATTAAGAGTGATGCGTATGTGGCTCTGTCCGTAGTAAAGGAAAGGGGATCCAAGCTAGAAGCAGTCACGTGCAAGCCTGTCGGGCCGCTGGGTCCAGATCTGATCCGGGCAGCTCATCTTCATTTGGCTCCAAGTCATCTTCCCGGGGCGGCCTTGCTTCTGTGGCTCGGCTTGTGAAGCTCGGTCGCTGTAAGAACGTGGTGGTTGTGGCTGGAGCAGGAATCAGCACAGCCAGCGGCATCCCAGACTTCAGGTTGGTGTCTTTGGAGTTGTGCTTTCTCTACTTCTTTAACTTGGTCTGTCTTTGATGTATTGGCTGGGGAGGGGAAAAAAGACAACAATATGAAGATTCAAAGTGTAGTGGTGTAAATAATAAATAAAATTAAAAAAAAAGTGTAATCAGAGGTAACCTGTCCTCTTTGTTTGACGATTCTTGTCTTCTAACTTCTCACTTTTAGAAAGCTCCTTTTTCTTAGTCACCACAAATCCTAAATCTCCAAAAGTGTCACCATTTCTGTACCTCTTTTCTTTAGGACTCCAGGAACAGGTCTCTATGCCAACTTGGAGAAGTACAGCCTCCCTTACCCAGAGGCCATTTTCAACATTGACTACTTCTCCGATGACCCCCAGCCTTTTTTTTCCTTGGCCAAGGCTCTGTATCCTGGCAGCCATCGACCCAACTACATTCACTACTTTATCCGCATGCTTCATCACAAAGGCCTGCTGCTCCGAGTGTACACCCAGAACATCGATGGACTGGAGAAATGTGAGAATTTAAAGAAGAAAAAACACACAGATAAATGATTTCACTTATCTAGAAAATACTTATGTACTTTGTATTGAAGGTAATTACTGTGTGATTGTTCATCTCCTGTCTTGGGGCAGATTTGTGTTAGACATCAGAGGTCTCTGTATTCCTGATATTGAACTGTTATTTCTATTTATGTTGTTAACTGAGGGACGTCACATTTATTATCTTAATTGCTGTATGTTTATTACCCTGCACCGCTGCAGCTGCCACACGTACTGCAGCATAATCAGCCTGGTTGTTGGCAGACACCCTTGCGATCTCTTTCCACCAAGCTGCTCTCTTCGCCATTTTATTTTATCTTTCCTATATATAAAGTCTACAGACTTAAGGCTTTAATAATCTGCGTTACAGTGTGTGGCATCCCAGATGACAAACTGGTGGAAGCCCATGGAAGCTTCGCCACAGCTTCTTGTCACCTGTGTTACACTCCATATCCTGCTGAGGAGGCTAAAGTACGCCCAGCTCGGTTAACTATAACATGGTATACGCAATACAGCGATTCCTTTACTTGGTGCTACAATAATCTTCACTGCATTTGCTCGTTTCACAGGACGCTATAATGAATGATAAAATCCCCACGTGCTCGTTCTGTGCTGCAACAGTCAAGCCTGATGTTGTGTTCTTCGGAGAAGACCTCCCTCAGAAGTATTTCCTGCACACGCAAGACTTCCCAAAAGCAGACCTTCTCATTATCATGGGCACATCTTTACAAGTAGGCACAAACATTTTGATTGTCCTCAAACTTAAATAAAAAAGAAAAAGATTTTTTGTGTGTACTGTGTATGTCATCTTGAATTCGTTTATATTTGAATGAATGTTTCTGATTTTTAGATCGAGCCATTCGCCAGCCTTGTGAATACAGTGCGGTCCACAGTGCCACGCCTCCTACTGAACAGACACGCCGTGGGCCCGTTTGAGAGGGTCCCGCTGCGGAGGGGAGACCACATGGAGCTGGGTGATCTGGCAGATACAGTATGGAGGTTTGCTGAAATGCTTGGCTGGAACAGTGAAATCGAAGAGCTGATAAGGAGTCAAGAAGCATCGGTGAGTTTTACTTTCAGGCAGGCTGTTTTGTTTTGTTAAATTAGGAAACCACAGAAAACTTCTCAAACTGAAGGCACTGCTCTGGTGTTGATCTTCGCTCTGCAGGGCGTCCCTGCATTGTTATGCAATCCTCAGGCGTCACATCAGAGCAGAGCAGAGTCAAAGCCAGAAGCCACAGAAGAAACATCCAGGTCTGGGCTCGGAGGCCAAAGCGCAGTCAGCAGCGGCGAGGAGACCGACTCAGAGACGGACACAAAGAGCTCTGCATCATCCTGCCAAAGCTACTGACTCTACGGTGTTATAACTGCAACTATTTCACAACCTCTCTCTTCTATAAACTATGCATACGCAGTCTTCGTTAGCCGTTGCTTTCATCATTCTCTCCTCAGCCAAGAGGGAAGTCTTTGTGTTCAGATGTACACACAAAATTGTTAATCGTGTTCTTAAAACTTTGTGTAGCTTTCATGCACAACACTAGTCAAAGTTCAATGTTTTATATCAAAAATGCACTGTATTTTAAACAATATTTAATAAAGATGCTGTGTAAATTATTGCTTCTTGTGTCACGTCCAGGTTTTATGAGTCTGAATAATACAAGCATTCTTATTCTTTATTATTCTGGGATTGAAGCCTCTTTACATAAAAGTGTGCAAAAAGATGATTGAGAAGCATTGATGGGAGAGCACACTGAAAAGCCTAATCAACCAATTTATTACAAAGCACAGGAAAAACAAAACAATAGATAGCAAGTGTACATTTCACCTTTGAAGGCTCTGAGTATTAAAACCATTCGATTAGAGGGAATTCAGGTAAGGCATTCAAAAATATTAACAGCCATGTAAAGCCAGATATTTATATATTTTATGTGAGCAGCTGTAGTGATGCAGAGGTGGGGATGAAAGTGTGCTCATGATTGTTCAGTATTAAGTGAACTTTTATTTTCTTTTAATAATGACATACTCTCTGGTTAAAACTCCCATGCCCTCACCAATAATAATTGTAAATAAAAAAATTTACTTAAAACACATTTGTAACCCAAAAGTAGCATCTGTTATAGAAGCCCACATCTCTTGTGAAGTCACGTTCATGCTAACTTCAAAACCGGCAGCTATTAAATTAAACCAACGTGAAGAAAAAAAAAAAAATATTACTTTCAGTTTATACATATATAATAGATGAAAAAATAAAATAAAATCAGCAACATTTTCTATTTTGGCAAATAAAGAAAAATCACATTTCTTGATTTAGCATCATGCAGATGTGTAGAATAAAACAATCACTGCATTTTACACATTTCATTGTTCAGAGTTCACAAAAGGGTTTTACCGTTATCCACCACAGGAAAACATTTTCATTTTCACCCCCCACCCTAAAACCATAACCAAACATCAGCCAAAAAGCCCTGAATTCATAAAGTTTCCTTGGTAACTAGATAGTGCACAACATTCATGACATTGACAGCCTGATTTTTATTTTTTTTTTCCCCTAATTGCACATCCATCCATCCTCTCCAGTTTGGAGATGTGCTGCATGATTTTAAACCACGGAGAAGCTTCATTCTTCAGTGTTTACTATAATTCTACATTTATGTTTGTGTGTACAAAGAGTAAAGGAATGATTATTCAGACACTATAAACAAAACAAGGAAAGTGTTTCCCGTTTATAAAAAAAAAAAGAAAAGAAAAAGTGATCCAGCAAAAATGTTACTTCTATTTTCTCAACGAACTAGCAGGAAAAACAAGTGACGCAACTAACCGTAAAGGCCTCCAGTGCAAAATGACCCCATCAGACGAGTTTTCCTACCACACATCAGTCAATTCCCACAGTGGAGAAACAGATAACAGCCACCACCGAGTCTTTTAGAGACTCCTGTGAAATGTTCAGCTGTGTCCCACTTCATGACTGGATCATCAGAGGTCTCATTGCTTAAGAAAAACATCTCAACAGTCCAACAAGGCCTGTCTGCTTCCTAAGCAGGAGTGGTTCCTTTCACTACTTTCTTCCTGAACCACTTAGCGACTACTTGGTGAATCTCACATTTCCACAAATCACTGAACCCTTGTTTAATGCCACCTTTTGGTCATTGTCAGTTCATTAAGTTAGAAAATATCATTTCATCATGTTTATATTTATCAGTTTGTATTTGCACTCAAGCAATAACTGATGTCACTTCAACCGCTCTGAAGAACAGCGGCCTTGTGATGTGCTGTTTTTCACCTTTAACCTGCTACGGTGTTTGCCAGTTGTTCAGCACGTGTTACAGTTAGACACAAACTATTTCATGTAACTCTGGGTATCACAAAAAAGTGTCAGTTACTCACCCAGCATTACTTTTACTTGTGCTTTATTATTTTTTTTTTTATCCTAATTCAGTGCAACCTCCTACATACACATATATCTATATATATGTATATATATATATATATGTATATATATTTATAAATAAAATTTTACAAGTTAAAGCGTGGTAAACACTAGTTTCAATTTTGACCATTACTTTAATTAAATGGAAGGTAGTTTCTAAATGCAGCATGTCACAGTTTTGTTTGATGATCTTAAGACTCGTTTAAAAATGGAGGCACAGATTCACAGTCCACTTTTGAGAATCCACAGAAGGATTCAGCCCTTGAAATGGGACACAGATCTAGATGTGTTGGGGGGTGGGCCCAGTGGGCTCAGTCTGGAAATTGTTGCCTGGATGTGAAGTGCACTAATCAGAATCTGATCCTGAGTTTTCCTCGGGCGGATTACACAGAGTTTCTTCAAGAGGCGCTAACGTTCCGTCCGGCCTGACTCCCATTGGTCGAATCCCTTTCTGCCTGTGGAGACAAAAATCAAAAACATAAAATATATGCGCCTCCTGGATGGAGAGGGTTTATAAGTGAAAACTGCAAAATACAAAACTTAAATGTACAACTATCAAAGTAAACAAAGTATGTGGAAAAGTCTCTTTTCAGGGCCTTTTTTTTTTTTTTAAATCTATGGGCTGATTTAACAAGGACATTCACTTGTACATGTTTGCTTTCTCTTTCATACACAACTCAAGGACCCTCACACAACCCCCTTTCATGGACAATCAGCCCTGTCTGGCCATCCTCCCTCCCTCTCCTGGGTCTCCTTCTCTCTTTTCCTGTCGCAGTTTAATTACAGGATCAGTGCTCAAACTAATCTCAAAGCCTCTACTGCCCCTTCACCCTAATCCAATTATAACTGAACTGTGTCATCCCTCCCCTCCAAGATTATTCATCTGGGAATTAGAATTATCAGATTTAAAAAGGTTCTATTTGCATTTGTTTGACAGATTCAAATACAAATGATCATGTAATGCTGGAATTAAATGTGATCTGACCAACAAAAAGTGCATGTTAAGCTCTTTAAAATTAAATGGGGAGCACTGAGGGATCATAGCATCTTAAAAACATAAAATAAATGAAATAACTCTTCACCTGCAGGGAAGCACCACCAGCCTTATTTGCTGGTCAAAGTGACCAGGTACAATGAAGACCAGCATAACAAAACAAACAAAAATGTGTAACATCATCTCTCCCAATTAGAGAGAGAGAGAAGAGAAGAGAAGGAGTGATAGAAGACCAGGAGTCTGGAGGTGTGAGGGTGCAGAATATGCACTAATTGGAGAAACAGTCACACAGTTGGGGAAACACATTCTTGTCTGGTGCTGAGTGATCTCCTTAGTTCCTGCTCTGATGGAAGTACCTCTCTGTCATCACATCTTTACTGGGGAAGAGAAGAAAAAAAAAAAAGACTGGCAGCCTTGGAGGAATCTTCAGATTCAGGGCACATCTGTCTCATTACAGCTCAACGCCCTTTTTGGATCAACAATGACAAGGTCAGCTCTCATATGTCGTCCACCTTCCACCCAGATTGTTTTGTGTAGTTGTGTCGACTCCCTGACCTTGTCTTGTCAGTGATTAGCTCATCAAATACTAGGAATAAAGTCAGGATGCGTGTTATTCAAAAAGAAAAAAAAAAATGAATGCGACACATAAAGGAATCAGAGCAGACAAGCCCACTGTGTTCCAATTAGGTGATAATTAATGTAGAGGTAGTAATGATGCTGTTGCAGCGTGCCAGAAAGCTCCCATAGCTGAATGCTATGGTGTGCTGGGAATCGAGGTCTAATTGAAGTCGCGTCTAGCAGCAAGAAATTCTTTTTACGATGAATTGGTTGGCAGGGAGCGAGCACACCATCACCTTTGTGCAGGTAGCGTTAGCGTCTGCTCACGAAGGAAAGGTCAGCACAAATACAGCAGGACGCTTTGCCGGGGAAATAGTAAATTACATGAAAATGAGTGCGTGTTGCAACTGTTGCTCATCTAGAATGGACTTACAGAAGAAGAGCCAGTCCTTAACCTTTTTGGTATTTCACATGAGTAATTATTTTTCCATCTTTTAGAATTTTCAAATTTTTACAAAAAGGCTGCATCTACTGGAAATAGCAAACCCCAACCTGCTGTCATGAGGACAGACATTATGTTGATGAGGGTCTTGTTTTTCTTTCATTCCTCTGACATGCCAACACATGAATGGAGACCGTTACCAAATCATAATCCGGCGTGAATCCACTGCAACAGCTTCTAACAGGACAACAGTGCTTCAAGGTTGCCCTCTTTCTCCATTGCTATTTACTTTATTTCTAAACCCTTAGACCAGACCATCAGGATGGATACCACTCTCTCCCCAGTTGCTGTCAATGACATAAATCATCATATCTTTTTGTTAAATCTGAAATATAGAGTGCAATATCATCTGCATAGAGTAAACCCCAAGGTATATTAGGCAGATTTAAAATAAACCGGTCGAAATCCGACCTAACGGTACTAAATGACACAGGGAGGACGACTTGTCCATCATCTAACATACAATGTTCCTGAATTCACACATTTAGGAGGACAAATTTCTATTTCACTTCAACATATTGTTATGCCGAACTATATATCAATACTTGATAAGATTAAGACTGACTTGCAGAAATGGGCACCATTACATCTAATAATACAAGGCTGTAAAAAAATAATATTCTTCCTAGATTAAACTTTATATTCTCTATGCATCTTCTCTAAATTGATGTGGTGAAACCTAGAGGATCAGACTGTGTAGCTTAACCATCTAAAAGGAATTCTGAAGAGCAAATCTAAAACCAAATATGAGTATATTGTTCTTAATTTACTGAACATACAGCACAACATTCTTTTATATGGAAGAATCACAATCTTCTGATAACAGACATTTCACATGTAAATCATGGTCAGATAAAGATGTCCTTGTTTTGGAAAGCATCTCTAATGAGAAGAGCCTCAGAACATTCCAGGATTTAAGACAGTGTTACTCCCTACCTGGTTCATCTTCACATGTATCTCATGGCGTTCTTTGTGGGAGGAATGTCCCTCCTCGCCCACTTTCAAAGTGGCTGGTTGCAAAGATAAATAGGTCTGTTGGGAGTGTCCTCCAGTATTAAGGCTCTGGGATTTTGTATCACAGAGTATATCCGACATTACCCACACAGAAAGTCCCAAGTCGCCTTCCTTATGTTTACTGACTTGACTAGATTTCAACATTATTCAGCAGCCAACACTATGTGCCGGTTTAACAGCATCAACCATTCTGAAACACTGCTTTAATCACCAGCTACATATGAACCCAAATTGGCTCTATGATTTGATATAACTGCATTATTTCTCCTTAAACAAAGCATCTGTGTGAGCTATTGGTGTTTACTATATTTTGGTGCGTTACCTTGATAACTTGTCAAACATATTGGCCAGTTTCTCTGCTTCGTACTCTTTCTGCTCTTCCGTCATCTCTTCTAGGGGGTTTGGCATTGGCTCCTCCACATGACCAGTAATAGGGTTGATGCTGGAAAAATAAATAAATAAATAAATAAATTCAATGTACAGCTTCAAACTGGTTCATACTTTATCGATTTACGCGCAATAACAAATCAAGCAAGCTGATGTTGATTGTGACTGACAAAGGTTTGGCAGATTTGTATTCCTCTGTGTCTGAGTCTTCATCTTCAGAGTACTGAGTCTCTCCTCTCCCTCCTGCTAGAAGCCCTCGAGCCACAAGGAGTCCTGCCGCATTTCCATATCCAGTGTACTTCAACAGGTTGTCCACTAAACGATGACAACAGATACAGAAAAGCTGTTATTATGGATTCCTAAATTGCACAAGTAAACATCACTGACACACTTAATATCCCTTGTTTCATGCGTCTCCCTGTGGTCAAAACAACTATCATCTACACACACACACACACACACACCGCTTTCTTTACAGAGGACAAAGAGAAACTCTGCAGCCGTTTGCTTCACGCCCATATCGACGTGCGTCATGAGGCGAACCAGCTTGTTTCTGATGGTGGAGCCAACCTCTGGCCTGTTCTTCACATCCTTCAGTGGGGGGAGCACCTGAAAAGACAGTCATTCAATAGCTGAGTGTCTCTCCATATTTTGGCATTTACAATAAAGCTGTGAAAACCAGCCACAAACTCATGAACATACACATAAACACGGACAGCATCTAACATCTGATAGTCATAAAACTCCTGTCAAATCATTGTCATGTGTTATTACTGTATCTTTTTCCATATAATGACCAAGGCTGTTACCTGAGCTTTGATATATCTGCGGATCTCCCTGTGGCATCTGGAGCCTTCAGTTAAAAGGCTGAGCACTGGAGTCAAACCCTCTTTGTAGTTGGAGCCCTGCTTGGAGTGAAACATATCACAAGCATTTTAGTCTGCACCAGCTGGAGCACAAGTCAAATGCCATTCAGGTAAAGATAGGATGGTAAAATAACACCTAATTTATATGCAGCAACAAGCACTAACAGAACCATCACCTAAACCGTGCAATCAAAGTTAGCTGCTATGCTGGTATAACACCACAATGATGTACCAGCTGTGTAAAGGCCTTGGCAAACCACATTACATACATGTGTAAATCATATTGACTAATTTATTTGTTTGTTTGTATTAGTTTTCAGTCATTTGACTACTAAAATTATCAAGATTGGCTCTGTAGCTCTTTCATCAGCGGGTGAAACTTTACTTGCTCTCATCATCAAATCAGATGAACTCAAAATTTGTTTTAGTTTTTTTTGTGTTTGTTTTTTCCTTTTTCTACTAAGACAAGTGAGGAACATGAAACTTTCCTCAATGTTCAAAGGCTTCATTGTGTATCATATTGTGAATATTTGCAAAGCAGGGATAAAGAAAATAAATTGATCTAAGTCAGTGTGGAAGATTTTCATGAATAATGATCCTTTTTTTTAATCAGAAGATGCAGACTTGTCCAAATGTTTCATGTTAAGCAACTATTAAAGTTTAAGTCCTGAGTTAAGCTGTGGATGATCACTCCATTAGTCACAGAGCCACAGAAGAAGATAAAGACAAAAGGTGGATAAATGAACATGGAGAAAAGCTGGGCGCACAGAGCACAGTGGACAATGGAAGCTGAAACTACAGAACATCTGTGTCATCTGCGTGTCATCATCTATCCCCTGAACCCATTTCAAATGTCTTTAGTCACTTATCTTCCACTGACTCATCACATTTACCATGTTTAAGATATTTCTGAGTATTTCCTCTATGGCCGGAAGACTAAATTAAACCAGATGAAATATGATCCAATTATCTGAGAATTTCTTGAAATTCACAACAACCAGATAACATCAGTATTTGTCGTGGAGGATAAATTCTACCTTGTCAATTCTCTTCTCCATGAAGTCGAGTAACAACTGCACTACTTCCATGTTTTTCCCACCATATTTTTCCAGACCACCATGGACAGGCACGTCAATCAACACATCCAGGCAGGACACAGGCAGGTTGTTCAGCAGGTTGACAGCATGGCTGAAGACATAACAGCAATTTAAATCAAGCAAACCCTTTCTGATAGTTCACAGAAGAATGTTTTGTTTTGTTTTGTTTTTTTTAAAAAGATTGACACTGTTTCTCTAAGATGGGGTTTTGCATTAATAACTCAAAACAATACAAAGAAAGACACAATATAGCCAGAACAGGCTGCCAGTAGCCCAAACAATTTTAAGCAATATTATTTTGTAGATGTATGTGGGAACAATTATTAATATTAGTTTCTTTCAAATCTGACTACAGTTTTCTTTGGGAGTGAAACTGACCTGCCTTCAGTTTAACAGATTAAACTCACTTTTCTGCTTTTGAGATAAAAGTATGTGATGTTCTTCTGAAGCATCTTTCTCATTTTGTCAAGCATATAGCCTATAAATCAAACATAAAACTAAATCTACAGCTTTAAATCAAACACACTCCAACCATTTCAGTCAACAGGTCAAACTCCCATGACCAATTCAGCCACCAGCCTGACAGCTCAAGAGGATGATCAGCCAGTTTGACACGACACTGTTTAACTCTCAGGCCACAACCACACATTCTTGGCATTCTTGCATTAAATTTCCATAAAAAGGAGACACTGCTGCTGTGATTCAAAGGTTCCAGAGTAGTGGATGTACTTCTTCAATCTCTGTTTTTATACAAATCAGCTGCAAATTGGAGGAGGTGCTTACTCTGCGAGCTACAAAACACAGAAAGAGCTTGAGAGTAAGACATGCTATGTTTTTTGTTTTGTTTTGTTTTTTTGGCCTCCTTTCACAGTTTATAAAGTGCAGGAAGCCTTAAATGACTGAGGATATAGCCCACTAAAGGAGAACGATGTAAGAAGTGAGGAACAGGTTCCCTACCTGTGTGCTTCTTCTGTTTTTTCCTCCGTCTCTGTCTTCTGCATTAACAAACAACGCAGGATAGCAGCTATGAGTCGGAACTGGTGGTTGTCCTCCTGTCAAACCAAAACATTCAAAGGCATGAAATGATGAATTTTAGTCCAAAGGGAAAAAAAAAAAACGTTTGAGAAAAACTATGATAAAAGTCATAACTTCAAAAACAAGAAAAAAAAAGAGACTAAATTAGGCATTAAAAGAATCCAGGAGCGCTATGGCAGCAGAGATGGATAAACTGAGGAAGAAGTCTGGATATCTAGGTGGGATACAGGGACAAGCATGATACTAAAAACAAACTTTTTTTGTTTGAACTTACACTGTTAGATGCTGCCTTTGTAGTTCTGTCTCCTCTGTACGAATTGTGTGGCAAATCATAAGCATATTTAAAATATATTCAATATGTGCATTCCCAGTAAGAAACAAAGATCTAATTTATAACATCTGAGATTGCTGAATTCCAGTTTGCTGTGTGGACATCAAGGCCTAGAAAGTGTCTTGTAGAATTTAAAGTAGCATTGTGTAAAGTTTAAAGATTTTGCTGCAAGAAAGCTTTTACCATGGCCTTCGACCTTAATTAGCTTGTAACAGCTGTGCTTTGTTCATAATGATCGTTGGGAAAGGCCAAGCAATGCAAATTTTAGAGTCTCATTAATACTCCCAAAACATGACTGCAGCAATCAGCAGCCATGGTGTCCTCTAAGCAGCTGCCAAACTCTGAAAACTAAAATAATTGATGCTCACAAAGCAAGAGGAAAACTATTAGAGGATTGTAAAGCCTTTACAGGTACCCATTTTCTCAAGATTTTAATGTAAATGTGAAATGCTAGTTAAAATATAAGGTAGAGATCAAGTTGAGGTCTTGAAAACCAAGGATCAAAAGTTTAATTCACTGGATTGCTGGAAAAGAACTCAAAAACATCTTTTTTTTTTACAACAAAAGAGCTTAAGAAAGATGAAATTGATAAACTGGTGGGGCAATCTTCTTTTAACCTGGAAACTGCATAAATATGACCTTTGAGGAAGTCTGTCGCATGCCTTTATAAAGTTAAAATATGGCTTTTGACTGTAAAACCAAAAACTGTGCTGAGAATGGAAAAAAGGAAAAGAGTAGAACATAATGAACCCTCCCACCACCCCCAATAGGGAAGCACGGTAGTGGATCAAACATGCTCTGGGTTCTGTCAGCATCTACTACATTCTGTGAGTAAATTCTGTTTTAAATAAATAAATAAAGATGAAAAGAGGCTGTGATGAATGGGCAACCTGTCCAGGGTGTACCTCTGCCTTTCGCCAAAGAGAGCTGGGATAGACTCCAGCTGACCCCTGTGACCCTGCACTGCAAATAACAGGTATAGGTGATGGATGGATGGATGGATGGATGGAGATGGAAAAGAGGATTGCTTCTATAACAGAGCAATGTCCTCAAACCTTTTCAAAAGTCCTGAGTGGAGAACATCTAGAGGGTATATGGGTAATGTTTTGCTATGCCCGTCACAATCCCACCAAAAATGTGTCTGCAAGACAGCTGGAAGCTCCCACAGAACTACAAGTCGATTACAAAAAGAATTTGGAATTAACTTTACAAACAAGAACTTAAAAGACTCTTAGCTGTACTAAAAAAAAAACCAAAAAAAAAAACCACAAGTGTTAGCAAGATTTGCCAAAACGGAAATTACTAAGTAATAAACAAAATTCCTTTTAAAGTTTTTTTCATTATAAATAAATAATGGAAATTTAAAAAAAAAAAAAAAAGAAAAAAAGAAAGACCTGTACTCCTGTGATTGACCTTTTTCCCCTCCTCTGCTCCCTAGTGCTCATCTCCATTTCTCCGGGTTTTCTTCTACCTGCACCCTACTCTCACTACAGATCACGACACAGAGCTGAAAAAACATACAATGTAACCACATCATCCTCACCTCGTCACGGGCTTCAGATAGTGTGAGATTGAACAAGGCTTTGAGAGCCTCCATTGCTCGTTCATTATCCTCTGCAGGCATGGGCAGGGCCTGTGGACCTGGATGGGCAACTTCGTAGGGACCGACCCAGTGCACATCGAGGGTGTGCTCTAGCACATCTGTTAACAGTTTCACAGCATGCAACTTGCACCTCAAAACTCCTCTCACATCAGGTCGGAGGGCAGACAGAAGGAAGAGCAGCCGCAGTGTGAACAGGCCCACCTCATGGTGCCACGTGCTGCCCATGCCCAAGCTGGCACAGAGGCCATGAGCAAGCTGAACATCTACACTGACCTGCTGAGCTGCAGGACTGTTGTACACAACATTGCACAAGCACTTTAAGGCCTCCACCACCACCACCCTCTCTTCTTCCTCTAACTGTATGCCTTCCTGAGAGATTTTCTGATCATTGTCATCCTCCTGTCCAGCATGCAGCCTCGCCATCCTTGCCAGGATCACCATGCCCTCCCTGGTGGCTACAGGTGCCAGGACACGCTTATCTCTGGACAGGATGCGTAGAGTTTCCAGACATGTTTTTTGACAGCTGGGCTGCACTTGTCTCCCAAGGACTGTCAGTACACTCTGACATAGTTTCTGAAAGACACAGTTTAAAAACAACAACAACAAAACAGTGATTACTGGCACAGAGCTCTCATCATCATCTAATAACAGTCTACTCATCTAACAGGGACTTACAATCCTCAGGTTTTCTTCCTTTTGGTCAAAAGTGAAGGTCTGACTGTTCTGAAACAGAAGGATCTTCTATTAGAAACAAAACAATTCATACACAAACACGAAAACCTATTTAAAAGTGCTTTTTTTCCCCTAATTGAACCACTCAACTCTAAAATGAATGTTTGCACATTTACGTGATGTGTGAGCTGCCAGCGTTAGCATATCATCTCTGCTTTAGTCCTGAGGACAACATGTCGTGGTTGTTTGAGTTTGATCCATTCACAGACTTAAGTGTGTCGTGGGATAAAATCAGAAATTATTTAACAGATCAAACATCTCAGCTCAGCTCAGCCGGCTGGAGAGCTGCCCTTCTACGTGAACCTAGCTGTGTAGCTAGGTGGCTAACATTAGCAGCCCCGTTTGTTTTGCTTTTTTTATTGTTATTATTTTTATTCTATTTCATTTTTTAAATAAAAGGCGACTTACCTCTCGGCTGTACTGTTGTAAAAGCTTCTCTGTGTCTTTTTCATTTGCAGTTTCAAGCTGCGACAAGACGCTCCTCAAGTCCATGACGGATATAACAACACAACAGGGATGGCTTTATTTTCTGTTGAGCAGCTAGCAGGCTAACTGAGCTGCTGTCAGGAAACTCCCTGATGACTGACTGATCCCTCTCTGCAACATTTAAAATAAATACAGCAACAATACATGAACTTCAGCTGTAAAAAAATAAAATAAAATAAATAGCAACAGTCAGTTTTTATTATACATCTGGAAAAAAAAAAAAAGGAAATATTTTTCAACACGACAAAAGAGTAAAATGTACATCTATGCTTTTATAACCAGCTGTCATGCTCTTGTCTTGCTGAAAAACATATCTGGATACCAAAAGTTGGATCAAGTCAGTGTTTTACAAGTCTCAAGTTAAGTCACCAGTTGCGAGGGTCGAGTCTCAAGTCAGAAACTTCAAATTTCAAGTCATCTTAACAAAGGTTCACTTGATAATTGTAAATGATAGACAACATACCACTAGAGAACCACCTACTGTTGGAGGTTGTTCCATCACTGTGATCCTTGACCTGTACGTATTGAATGATTAATGTTTTTGTTAACTCTTCGTAGTTTTTGTACCCCATATTGAATTAAGCTTTTGTGCCCAAATTAAATTAGTCATATTTGCAAAGTTCTCTTTTTGTTTGAAAGAATGGAATCTCATTCTGATATATTTTTGATTGGCTGTGCTGACAGCTCACACACACATACAGTACATAGACAGTGGACTTGTTAAGTCATGATGAGCAAAATAAATGGATAAATTCACAAATTTTAAATAATACACATTTTTATCTTTGGCTTTTGGGTAATATATCAATAGTTTTCAAGTCAACAGGATCAAATTCCAGTCAAGCCACAAGTCATTCGTGTACAGTCCAAGTTGAGTTGCAAATCTTTTTACATTTTTTGTCAAGTTTAAATTAATCAAATTCAATTAAGAACTTGAGTTTGACTCAAATCCAAGTCATGTGACTCAAGTCCATACCTCTGCTGCATACTGTGACAATCAAAGGTTTGTGGACACCCACCTATCTGCTACATTCAAACCTTTGGACACATGCATTCATTTGCAAGAGTTAGAATCCCCTTTAGGGGGTTAATGTTAGGCAACTACAATGGCTGGATCTGCAACAGTTTGTAAATCCATATTTTAAGGGTGATTTATGTCTGCATAACAGCTACACACGTAGTAGGTCTGTGTTTACTTGTACTGTTTATGTTTATGTCACACTGTAATTACACCACCAATCACTAGTGGGCACTGCAGTGCTTTAGCTTTCAGTGCTGGGTTTCCCTTTGCTTACTTATTTAGATCAGAGCAAATTAAGCAAAGTTGAACACATCAAAGAAGAAGTTGTGGCGGTAAACACAAAGACAAAGAAGTACAAATCTACTAAGCGGACCAATCATATTTTTTGTGGTCTGCATAGGTGCAATGTCCAGCTATATTTGGAGAAATGTACAGAAATGTTCCACTGATTATGTCTTTCCCTTTTCGAATTGCATTAACACACACCTTAATGCTCCAGACCAATAAATTCCTGAAATATCTGCTTTAACAAAGATTTTCTAACTTGCTCATGAAAATCAGTTGATTAAGGGCTGATGATTACAAGCACCTGGTTGCAACCTTACCTCCTAAATTGTATGGAAGTCGTTTGGGGATACCTAGTGTTGCTCACATTATTTTTTTGTAGGTTTGTAAGTTGTAAACCGCCACATATGTAGGAAACAAAACAGAGCATATCTTTACAGACCAGTTGGACCCATACCAGTTGTAATGTATGGTGGTGGAGGGATGATGATTTGGGCTTGTTGACAGTGTCTTGTGTTGTTCATTTTAGTTTATTATTATTATTGTTCAGGTCCAGGTACATAAAAGCTAGATGCTGGATTTGAAAAAGGGTGCACTTGCTTTTTTTCTTCGAGGAATATGCAATGTCCATTCAGAGTGTAAACTGCTCCACATCTTTAATCACTTTAATAAAATACCTAGTTTCATTTTGTATGCATTCATATGACTGGTCTCTTGTAGTCTTTTTGTTGTTGTTGTCTAAAAATGAAAAAGGGCATATTAAACTTTTAAAAACATTTTTCTAATCTACATATCTGTTTATCTGTCAGTCTAATTCAACAAGCGTTCTCTTTATATTATTCTCAACTAAATTTGGTGTTTAAAGGATTTGTAAGTCACTACTATCCGTTTGGCACAACATCCCACTGTTTTGGATAAACAAGGCTGCAACCTTGACTTTCTGAAACTGCAGCACATTTATAAAAACAAACTGATTTGTGGACACTGGTTTGGGCCTTTAGACACATTTGATGTCACATGTCTTGACATTTAGAAATATTTTATGACTGATTTTAGTTAGCGACGTCAGATCAATACTATGACTGGTCAAGAAGAACATTAGATGTGTGAATACTTTCAGAGAATTTAATAAGCGAGACAAATAAACTATTAGGATATATGAAGACTCCACAATAAGGATTTTTTTTTTTTGAGTTTGTAATGTGAAATGTTTCGGTTCTTACACTATCAATGGTTTGACCCATCAAAAGCAGATGTCCAATAAAACTATATACATTGTATTTCTAAAATTAACCTCACATCATTGCATTAATTTTATAGATTCTTTGAAGGAAATTATTATTTCTTCATGTAATGCTTCATGGACTATTATTAAACTCTTAAATATGGTATTAAAAATACACAAATAAAGGTTTGTAATGTTTTACAATTCTATAAGTGGCGTTTTGATGATATCAAAAATGTCTCTCTCGGCTGGCAGGATCACTCGTCACCTTTTGAGATCTTTAGCGGATATTGATGTTGACACCCAGGTCAGATGATTAAATCACAATGAAGGGCAGACATCTTCTTCTTTTTACGCTTTAAACAAGTCTTCTACATTCAAAGTCTCAGTTGTGAGTCATGCAGGATTTCAGAGATATAACACAGAAGATCCCCTCTCTAATAAATAAAAACCCTGGCAGGGGTTAAAGGTTATAGGTTATGGGACTGAGGTGCGGTGACCCCGGAGCAGCAGGACATTCTCCCCATAGAAACGTAATTCTTTCTGCAGTGTGGTTCTTCTGCTTCTCGCCCAGCCCCCCGCTGTGTTGTCACTTGGATGCACAGAGCTGAAAGGACTATTGCACAAGAAAAAAAACAAAAAAAAAACAGCTACATGTGAATTAAAAATGTGGGGACAGTTTAATGTGCAAGCCATAATATTATTAAATTTCACTTATATAAGTATATATAGAAAGAGCTAGACTGTAGCTCAAGACTTTGCTCCAGTGCTCACATTATGACCATCATACATTAATATTGTTTTTTTTAATTCATTTTTGTTAATATTTGGACATTTAGTGCATGGTTTTGTGGATTTTTCCACAGACAGAATAATGAAAGAGAAGAAAAATGAAAACATTTGACAAGAACGACTCAATGACTTTTAAATAGTGAAATTATTTATGTGGCAGCATATTTCCCACATACACATAACTTTCAACTGTGATAGTTTAACCGTCACCACAGATGCTTTCCAGTGCTTTTACGGTATTTACAGAAAAGTGACTGAACTTCTATTACTGTACACTGATATTTTCCCTTTCTATAAATACCCATAGGGTAATAGGTCCTCAGTAGCTTTGAGTGCATTATAAAAACACACAACTCTAAGTTAATGCATCCTTTACTAACCATACAAAACAGAGACAAAGTACCAATTGTAACATAGAAAATAAAGGATACACCATGTTACAAGGTTACAGAAAATACATACCATATACTCACAGAAAAAACTGGAAACGTTTGGACAAGAACGTATTTGCTTTTTTTCTGAGTCACAGCGTTCAATCATTTAAAAAATGAACAAAAAACAAACAAACAAACAAACCAAAAAAAACTATCCAGGATGTTGACACCTTAACTTGTCGATATGGATCACCTTATATGCACATAGCTGGTGTCCCAGGAAAGGGTTAAGGCATTACAGTTCATTATGACAGGATGTTGCACAGTGCTGAGCAATATGCAGACAGTGTACTGTCACTGGGATTGTACTGGTTTCAGTAACAGCTTACAGCACGCATGTTGCTGACTGCTGCTGAGGTGTGCTTGGACCTGTGAGACTGAAGAAATTCTAGGAGGTGTACATTCCTTAAAACAAAGGCACAGCTTGGCAGCAGCATTGCACTCTTGAAATGATTTTGCCGCAAGTCTTGACAATTCATAGGATCTCCTCATTTTTCTTCCATCAACTGTGATGAAAGTTTAACAAACTTCTGCTCGAATGATACCAAAATCAGAGTGATGAGTCTGCACAAATTGTCATTCCAGCCCCGATTCTTTTCACCTTAATGCTGGTTCTTCTTTATCTCTGCTCCTCCTTTTTTTTTTTTTTTTTTTTTTGATGCACTTGACTAAAAGTGTTCAAAGACTTTGCACCTGCTGGTTCGGCAGGCCTGGAGCTTGTATGTACGTGGATGTCCAAAGCAATGATTGAAGTCTATTTGGCCCAGCCCGTGGTGGCTTCACCGTTGATGTAGGCAAAGCCTGGAAAATGTTGAGAGTGTTCATACTCTGAGTTCCTGCGGGGACCTAGGGGCGAGTACATGTCCCCGGAGGAGGCGTAGCGGGATGAATGCAGAGGTGGGCTGCTGTAACAGCTGTTAGCAGGGGACACATCTGGCCACCGGGGGGCGACAGGTGTGGGATGCAACCGAGGAGTGCTGCCCATCAAGCAGGGCTCCATTCGAGACATCTGTTGGTACTGTCCAGAGAAAAACACCAGAGAAGCAGTTTTAAATATTCAATAAAGAGCTTGGAACAACAGTGATTAAACTGGAAGACCGTTAACTCCAGATTACACATTCATATTACCGTTCATGAGTTTTAAGTTGAGGGATACATGCTTAATAATATTAAAAGGTGTCTTTTCATATTTTTATCATGTGCTGATTGTGTATTTTTATTACATGAATTATGTGTCACTTCTACATGTTTTAATGGCTTATGTCTTAATCAGATCTTCCTTGATAAAAGTAAAAAAAAAGAAACCTAATAAATGTTAAAGGGTGTTTTTTTCCCCCCAATTTTTTTTTAACTTTCTGACTCCCCCCCATAATATCCACTGATGTGTGTAAAATTACGCTTTTTGTTTTATTTTGTCCCAAAACATCTTCTTGTAACGTTTATGTTTAGTACATATAAATGAATGATAAGTGAAATTATATTTTTTTAAAAGTCCAACTATTCCTTTAAGGAAATGCTGCTATCTCTGCACTTCCAGGTATAGACTAACTACAGTGTTTCTTCGAGGGATCTCATATTTGAAGTCACGCCGAGCATGAGGCGTTGGGTGTGAACTGACCCTGCCGATGGTGATTTCCTGTAAGAGGAAGCTGCCCCATAAATTGTGCCACAGAGGTCAAATCAGAAAATTAAGCCACTAAAGAAAATTTGGGTATTCAGAAAGAAAGTGTTTTTTTTCTTGTGTTCTCTTCCTTGCCTTTGTTTTTGGTTGCCCGTGGCAACTGAACACAAACAGCTTCGACTTAATCTGCCTGCTGACAAAAATATTTCAGACAAATGTAGATCCGGAAGAATTATTAGCTCTGTGTCCAAAGTCTCGCACTGACAAAGTGAAGGCATTGTGCCCCATTTAAGCTCAGGCTGGTCTATAAAAAAAAAGTGGAAGTTAGATCCTTTTTCAGGCTAAATATAAACACAACAGTCGACTCCATTATGAGGGATCACAGCATGGAAAAAGACAGTCAGCTCAGGACAGACTTCCCAGCTGCCTGTTGTTCACAAGCAAAAAAAGACACCATTGAATAACAATATTCTAATAAACGCCCTCTTGCCCTGCTCCGTGGCCACTGCCTTCCAACAGATGAAGAGACCATTGAAAACTGGAAAGAGAAGTAACAGAGCAGGGCCCCTCTTGGCCCCAGCAGAGCCACCTTTCACTGTCTGCTTCCGCTGTATGGAGAGGCTGATTCAGGGACTTTTAGAAACACTGCAAGTGCTGATGCCCAGCTGATCTCCTCCCACCAATAAAGGCAAGCGGAGGCTGGAGGACCCTTGACAGGAAATTACCACCAAAAGAGTGAATTCACACCACCTGCAACATGAGCCATAGCGTCAGTGACTGAATGTCTTCTTAAAAGTCTTTTTTTTTCTCCCTCATATGTAAATATTCAGGTCACCGTATATCATCTTAGAAGGGCAGCTAAGGCATTGAGAAAGCATCATAGTCACTGTCTGTGCTGCCTGGCTCAATATGTTACTGTTGCCTTTGCTATGTTTTTAATGGTTTTTATGCTGTTATGGTCATATGCTATCACATATATCCGTACTTTCCTCACTTATTGTATATATATGTTATTCATTCAGCGCAAAGTTCCTTATTTTTATTGTTTATAGTTTACATAAAAGTTTTTTTTGGTATCTCCCTTTCTGGGACCAAAGAAACACATATTTATTTCTTGTACTTGCAGAAGAATAAATAAAGTTTTATCAATTTCTCAATAAATTGATGCAACTTTCTCCACTTCTCACATAAAAAAAAAAAAGAAAATCTAAACAAGCGCTGACGCACACAGTTCTGTGAAGTGGTGGTATACATATTATCAAAATGTGACACTGAGCTTCCCAGTACAATTATGAAATAACTTGCATCTTTTACTTTGAATCACTGCTAAAATACTTGCGAGTTTTTAAACCTGCAGCACAGCTTTTCATATAGAAATACCTCTTTTTATTTACCCTCATTTTTTTTAATTGTCAAACAGATTTGTGAAGTAGTTATATTGCAGATTAAGCATATACAAAGACATTTTCTCGTATTATATTGTGCCAGTAAAAGTTATATTTCAACACGTTGTTGCAATGAAAGGTTGCTCTGAAAGCAGACAGTTTATAATGTGAACACTTTATGAATGATTAAGTTAGCTTTGATGTAAAAATATGTTAGTAGTATTTTAATGCTGCGTTATTTGAACTTGAAAGGAACTCAAGACTTATTTTTCTTCCTCTTCAGTTGGCAGTTTGAAACTGTGTCCAGAGAGAGCTCTGAGTTAATTAGTCACTTTAAATCAACGTGTAAATATCCAGCTGAAGTGTGCACCTTTGGAATCTAACTAATATTTTGCAAAGTACTTGGAAAAAGATGTCTCTGTCTAAATGATCTAAAATAACATTATAAATTGTATTTTAGGCCGATTCAAGGGATATTCGGGTGATATACACCTGCGTATTTAATCACTAAAAATGCGAGTGAACCCCGCCTCTGAGTGACAGGGACTGACCTGTGCAGATGAGCGGTGGTAGGCGGAGTAGTGGAGGGGGGCAGCGATCGCCGGTTCATGGGCCAGACTTGAGTACTGGCTCTGGATGGAGTGGGGGTGCTGGTTGGAATAACTGCCATAGCTGTAGCTACCAGGGTACCTGCAACACCACAGAGTACAATAATGTAATGGAATTTAGTTCAACTGAACGCTTTTAAAACTACCTTGGAAAGGAGTTTCAGCATAACCGTCATAATTACCCATGCTCCTCCCTGTGGGTGTACACCGGCATCCTGTGGGTCGAGGATGGAGCAGGGACCGGAGCGCCACTCCTCATGCAGGACAGCTGCTGTCCAGACTCGGGCGTGGAGCCGCCTGCTGTTGTCACTGTATATGTAAGGGACCAGGTATATGACTGAACAGCGCCTGGTAGACACATATACGAACACAGAAACAAATGTTTTGTGGTGGAGCAACTACGTCCAGCGACACCCGTTGAACTCGGCTTACGCAGGTCTGTCGTGTGTGAGTCCCGCCGTACCTGTGGTGGTGGTGACTCCGGTGTACTCAGGAGACACGGCGGCTGTGGGAGAGCTGGCTGAGGAAACGCCCACAGAGAGGACAGACTGGGCAGGAGAGTAGGATCCCGGAGACGGGGAGGTAGGAGTGGTTTCTGTCAGCGTGAATTCCTCCTCTTGCTCTGCTGAGGGTGCAGAGGGACGACAGATTATTAGTCGGGTCAAGACAAGATGGGAGTCATGTGTGGTTATACTAAAACTAACGAGAAACTGTATCATATCTGAATGACAAAAACAATACCAAGGGGGGAAGAAAACTCATTAAACTAAACTAAAAAAAAAAAAAAGCTGATTAAAAAATTTATTTGACTTTATTTCATGTTAACTAACCAGAACAGAACCAAATATAGACCCATATTACAGTTTGCTGCTGCAGTTTCACGTCACTGTGTGTAAACTGGAACAGTTAAGTCTTAACCTGATCCAAACAAACTAATTTAGGGGGAAAAAAAGAAGAAACAGGGATTCTGAGGCTTTGCTGTCTAATAACACTCATATTTTTGGCTGATCGGTTATTATCATGATTTTTATTTTATTATTTTTATCAAAAATACATCAGAATTCTTTTTTTTTTAATTTACATCGTTGCCTACAACCCAAACTGAAAACTTCAGTTATCTTTTCTTTTTTATTTTAATTTAACTGACAAACCTCAAACCTCATTAATGTGTCAACACATACATGAAAACAAAGGACCAAATTCTTAAAACTGATTTACAGGAGTTTCTTCAATGGGGGAAAAGAACTTAAATGGCCAACAAAATATTACAACAATATATTTACTGCAGACAAAAAAAAAAACAGACTGATAAACTTTTATCATTTCTAGAGGTTTCTACAGTTTGTCATTGCATATCATCTTGAACAATAAAGATAAATAAAATAACTCTTAACCCATAGAACCTCCAGTCTATGGGTTGTCCTGATATCCCAGGAGATGTCTCAGAAACTATACTGGAAACACACCAGTTTCGTAGGAGAAATCAGTGTGTTTGTGAACCGTTTAACAGCTCGGCCTCACCTGTGATAGCCTCGCCTTTCATGGCCCTCATGAGCTCATTGGCTCTCTCCTGGCAGTGCAGCGACTCCAGTAGGTAAAGCACATAATCGTCAAACATGAGATGAATCAGGTGGAATGACCCTGTGACCACACAAGCAGCACACAAAAGTGTTATTTCACATCAAACACTTCATACAGAATTATTTAATTTCTGTTTTTTGAAAGAAAAAAAAAAAGGGCCCCAGTGACTGGAAGAAACAAAACAAAACCCATCTGTGTAATAAATGAGTCTAAAAGTGAGAGATGACATCACATCCTTGCAGACTGACAGGAGTGTCATTAAAAGAAAGCGAGCGCGCTTGTTTCCGTGTACGAACTCAGTGCCAGAAATATGTCAGCTGACCCCAGGGGTCACACGAAAGATGAGTCTTGAGGCATGTGAGGTAGTGTCATCACAACTGTGTCATTGTGCCGGTCGCTGTCGCTGCCGCCGCAGCCGCGTGTATAATAAACACTTGTGGCCATTCGGGGGAGTGGGCTGCAATACTGACCGGTCATAAAATGGAAAAGACAGGCAAACACGCTGGGAGAGGGGAGGGGCGGCTTTTGTTAATTAGCTGTTTGTTCACTGGGATCGGCTTTATCAAAACACTGCTACCAGCTGTGTCTTTGATATTCACAGACAGCGCCGAAGGACACAAGAAGAGGAAAGGGAAGCCATTCTCTTTTCTTCCGTTTTTATGGCTCTTCACTCACTGGAAACTTTGGTCGTGCACAGCGAGCTGTTAAAGAAGCAGCCATTTTACTTTCTCCTCCGTTCTCCTTATTATGGAGCTGAGGCTCCTGCAGTTCCAGTGATGACACATGATGATGACCTCAAATCACCAGACACCTATCATGACTTTAAGAAAGAAGGAAAAAAAAATCTTGCAGATTAACTGCAGATGAGTTCTTTAGCCTCAACGACATATTTCATAAAAAGGTAACTGGATATTCGAAAAGATTTTATTAACATTTGATTGAAGATGAAAAAAAGTGTCAGAAAAATATCTTAATTCTGCAAAATAATTTTTTTGTTTGATGACTGTAAAAACAAAAGATTCTGAACACACAAACTACCCAACCATGAACTTTCATGATTTCAAGTTGGTATAGTGACGAAGCATTAGCAGCTCACCAAAGCTGGGCGCACTGTGCAGGGTCATGTCCCGGATGACTCTGGTACCAAAACACGACCACATCAGTAGGAACTGCTGGGCCACCTTCTTCAGGGACCCGGGCCTCTTCCCCGCCACCTAGAGTGAAAATTTCCATGAGAAAAGAGGGGGAAGGGTGGGGATGCCGGGGCAGAATTAACCCCTCGGTCCATATTGGAGCTTAACCCTCAGAAACGAAAAACATGTCAACAAGTCAACTATTTAATTTGCCCCCAGGGACACGCCTTCCTATTGAACTATTGTCTGGGTGGTGCAAGACGTTGCTAGGGTGACCAAATTTTACAAGCCCATATCTGGCACATAATGGACGCAAATGGGAAGCTTGAAGACATCATTAACTGGGAGGATTGCGGCGCAAGTGCCTCTGCATGAAAGAGACGAGCAGAGACGAGGGGCTTCCAGCTACAGGTGTCTGAGCAAAGAAGATCAGAGACTTACTCCTCAGCCAACTCATTTAGGATTTCTTCTTCTTTTTTTTTCTCATCATTCATGTATAAACCTTTTTGATGCTGCTGGAACTAAATAAGGCTAAATATGTAAGGAATACAGTAAAATGTGCTGAGTCAAGCACAGAAAGAAAATCGTGCCGCCTCACCTTGACGACGCAGCGATCCACCATGGAATCCAGCCACTCGATGTACGCCTCGATCGGAGACTGCTCCTCCAGCAAACGGTCAAACTCCTGATACACTGCGACAAGAGAAACATCAGGTCACACCCCACGTGAGAAAACAAGGAGCTGGATGCAAACCGCATCTCAATGCAGGAACCTCTACATATCAGCGACCTCTGCTCCTGTCAGGAGCCGCTGAATTGAAGGAGCTCCACAGGGTGTTTTAAAGGAGAGTGAACTTGTTTAACCTTTTGCTCTCAATCATCAATGCTTTGACTCTGCTGGTCGTGGGAATGATTGTCCCTCAGTGTGTTGTTTATGTGTGAGTAAAGTGTAACTCCGCCCGTCTGGGTGCGTTGGAGTGGAATAAGTTTAAGTGCAGCAACTTACAGTGGATAATGAGCTGCCTGTGCTCCTCCTGCGAGTCCTCCATGGTGTAAAGTGTCTGCTTGGTGATGCTGTTCAGGTCTACATTCCTCCAGTCCTCCAACATTTGAAAGGTGATATCGGCACTGTTTATCACAGTCCGCGATGCCTGCGGACAGATAAATCGACAATATGACACACCGAAGCACCCGCTGGTCCCTTACCAGCTTTGTTTTTTTTGTTTTTTTTCCCCATATGGATTTTATTAAAAAACATTCAGACCATGACAGGCACCTGACAGAGATGATTTAATGATGTTTGCCGCTTTAGAATCTGAGAGAATCTCCTTGACACTGGAATTTTAAAAGAGCAGAAAAAAATATGGTTAATCCTGAGTCCTTTTATTACATTAAAATGCAGAATTAATATTTTTTTGTGCTTTTTTTAAGAAGCTCTGTACTCACATTCAAATTTGATATTCCTCAGGTTTTCAGGAAGGTCGTGAAGTGCTATTTTAAGCCACTCATCAAGCTGTTTGGCAAATTTTCGAATAACCTGAGTCAAACTGGGTGGAAGAGGGGTGACAAAGCACATTGATAAGTGTTGCATCTAATAGGTCTTTTCATCACAGTTTCATCTGATGGCCTCTAAGAGAGGCAGCAGCAAGAGCCTCAAATTTAAATCATGTTTTTCTTATTTTCTGGACTGATAAGGCCTCAATAAGGCATCTTTCTAATTTGACCTTAAAAATCTAGCTCACGCTTTTCAGTGTTTTTTTTTTTTATATTGTTTTCTAGATGTAATCTTACAACTTCTCTTCAGATATTTTTCTATCAAAGTCACAAAAGTGACACAAAAGTCTATTAACAAGAATCTATTTATACCCACTAGTGCACAGACAAAACTAAAGTAAACTATATTTTCTAACTCTAAACTATATTCATGTAGGCACAAACAGCAATGGTATGATACAACACTGTGCTGCGTGTATATTCAGTTACTGCTTCGTCTTCATCACTTATAAAGGACATTATACATCTACCCGTCACCTACTGCTGTTCCGAGTTACAACTGAGCAGCTATGTAGTGTGCAAGTAACAGAAAATAATAGAAAATAATGACATGTTGGTAAAAAAAATGCAAGGGAAATGAGGATATGAGTGAAAAAATATCTGTGTTTGCATAACAGACATGTAAACCCTGAAACAAACTTGCTTTCTGATGACTGGGGGCATTTTTCCCTCATACTTTAACTGAGAATCAGATTAATTCAAAGCGGATTTAATTACAACAAAAAGAAACAATGTTTTAAAAAAAACTGAAGTGATTAAATAATATTCTTAAATTGTCTGTAGTTGGCCCATTGTGATGTGTTTTGCAGTTTTCAGCATTTTCTGCGGAAAAACATTCAAGGGAAGCACTTGAATGTATGTTTTTTTCTTTAGTAAGAAATAGATCTTGAGTGCAGTTTGTTATAATGCATAGAAATCTGTACTTTGATGTGATTTCAGTGCCTGACTGTACAGTACATATAACGGATAATACGGAAATAGTGGTCTAATGTGTAGTAAGCTGCGCACAAGCATTTAAAGTGAAAAGCATCATAAACAGCCATCCTCCTAATATTTATCATTGGCTTTAAATCCTACAAGTTTACTAAAATTTAAAAGAAAAAAAAAGGTACAGTTATCCACATCCAGCTTTAGTGCCGGCACATAAAAAAAAAAAAAAACATGGGAGAAAAGACTTTCAGGGTTTCAGGAGAGGCTCACCTGTCCGGCAGTGCTTGCAGGACGGTGGGCATCAGGACCCCGGAGATGGCCTTGTACAGGATGGAGTCACAAACGCCCACAATGTTCACCACCGTGGGGGAGCCGAGGACCGGGAGCATGTGGGGCGGCATGCCCTGCCAGAAGTGCAGCAGGAAACTTTGGACCTACAGGACCCACACAAGAAATGATGCTCAATATTGGAGGAAGACGCTCCGTTTTCAACAAATCAGGAAACGCGAGAATATGTGCTGGTATGTAGTTAATAAGAGGAAAACCCTTGCCTCGTCAAAGTTGGCTCTTATAACAGTGTCCAATATCCTCTGACAGTGCGTTCTGTACATCATGATGAAGGTTGAGACCTGTGGGCAACAACTGAGCGTTAATCTATTTGCAGCACAACTTTAATGGATTTTTTTTTTCCTTTTTGGGGAAAAGTGCAGCAAAAACAAGAAAATAAATCTTGAACAAAGGATGTGAACCAATAAATACATGTTACAGGTCGAGGCTGGAGAAGAGAGATATAAAACAAGCTTTAGAGATCAGCAAAACACAAACAATTTAAAATCATGGCCCCCCTTTAAAAGCCGGACAGCCAGTGCCTGGCCTTTGTCCACTGCTGGATCTTATTATCTCCCCCAAAAGATTAAGAGGTAGTGAGGAGGCAGCACATAAATCCTCAAGGTCCTTCTCTAAACGCAAACCCAGATAAAAGAGTCAGAGGGGGGGGCACAGAGATGGTGAGGTGGCAGGGAGAGGTGAGGTGAGGAGGGGGCTGTCGGGATGGACTTTTAAAACTCCTGTTTACCCTCTCTTCTGGCAGGCTGGCAGGCAAATTTAGGTCTTTGACATTTGGAAACTCTGGCAGCAGCGTCCCCAGTTTGGAGCGCGGTGAATACGCCACTGTCTGCTTCGTGACCTCTTTCTTCCCCGTCTCGTTCACCCACGCCGCCCCTTTTTTGGAGTACATCACGTCGTAGTACGGGGAGGTCTCCTTCACTGCGATGCCGTAGTAGTGGTACCTGGAGAGCAGAGACACCGGACGCATGAATACTCAGCAGGATCATTGCAATTTTAACTGTCCAGAAAACCAAAACAAAACAAAAAAACACATTTAACAACTGAAATATATTTGTTATAAATAAAATGCACATTATTTACTTATTGGACATTCCTTATATATTTAAGCAAATCATTTTATTAATGCTGAGATCTGGTTAAACCGTCAGGTCAAATTTATTTAAGGTTACATAAATCTTTCGTGTCATTACCCCTATCATGCTGTGGCATGATATGTCATTTTGTATGTTAATTTTAAAATTTTCAGGAAAGAACAAAGCTCAAACTCACTTCGACTGGCCTCTTGTCCCAAGTCTTCTGGTAGTTAGTGCTGGAAACTGTTGTCTTATAATCTGTTTACAGTAAAAGATAAAATATGTCAGTGTGCTTCAGTGTAGAAAGAAAGGCTGATTTTAATATGTCTAATTATAATATAATATGTGAGTTCAAAGCAGTTGACCTGAGCATGTTTTTCACTTCAACTTTACAGCTGTTTCTCTGTTAAATCCTCACTATAGAATACACTATAGTTACCTACAGTCTTTAAGAAAGAAATTAAATTAGGTCAAAAGTCTCTTATTACTTTCTGTCCCATCATTGTTTCCGTAGGGACGTCCATGACATCAAAAAAAGCTTAGCAAGCCATTCGTTTTATGACATATAGGGGGTATTGCTTTTTTCTTTTATCAACAGCCTCCCCTCATCTACCCATCCTCACTTGCTCTCTCTCTCTCTCTATCTCATCTGCACTCCCTCCTTTCCTCCCTTTTTGTCCGGAGAGATTGGCTCCTCAGTCCGGCTCCTGGTGCAGAAACTTTAGCAAACAGTGTAGCTCTCCATTGTGTGGGATGAAAAAAGAGGCCAAGCTGTGAAGTTTCTGTCAGGCCCTGCTTGATAAATGAGCAGACAGGGAGGCAGAGCAGGCCCTCTCTCGTTTTTTTGTCCTGAATCAATGAAGCCTTCCTAAAGGACACCCCACACTGCTCCAGCCACTGATCTAACATTCCGCAACATCTCACCCTTCCAAATTTCCTTTAATTACACATTAATCCAGGCCCCTTCTCTTTTTCAATATCTTCCGACAGGAGCTGTGGAGGGGCGGGGGTGGGCCGGGGGGTTGGGGGTTGGGGCCGGAGTCCAGGGTACAGGGGATGGCTGGGGGTAGGAAGGCTCGAGGAACTCCTTGGGGTTGTGGGAACAGACGAAAGCACAAGTCCTTTGGCTCTAGATAATGTGTTCACACTGAGCTGCAGTCGCTGCAGCTTCAACACAGCAGCCAGAACTGCAGCATCAAACCAAACCGGGATGAAACTGGCAGACTGGAGCTCGTGTCTGATTAAGTGGATGGGATTACAGCTCTCATATCAGTTCTGTACAGATGCTGTTTAGTGACTGTGCAGTGATTAATAAAAACCAAAAAAAAGAGAAAGAAAAACCTTCAAATGGTGGATCTTAAACAAAAGCAATTGCAACATTCAAATCTGAAAAGTTACAAATGGCTTTGATTTGGATTCACACTGGATACAGTTTGTCTCTCACCTTTCCGAAGCTGGCCGCGTTCACAGGTTGCGTGTCGTGCTTCTCACTGAAGTCTAGGTAATGCATATAGAGGGCACTTCTGGGGATACACACACCTTCAGCTATCTCATAATTCTCTTCTAACCTGTGGCACACAAGAGGATCAAAACGTAAAGAAGGTCTCCAATGACGCGCTGGATTTACCAAACAGCACACGTCGTGCTTAGTTGTTGTACCTATAAAGCACTAACTACTGGGCAGCAGACAGACACACAGCCAAACGTCAACTCACATCAACAGCCAAGCACGAATCTCATGATAACACTAAGAATAATAATAATATTATAATAGCTGGAAATAATAAATATGTTTGATAAAGATAGAGCGAGTGTATATTAGTCAAGTTTCACAAATTAATCAAATGATCCAAAACTCTTGACGTCACATTTCGCTGAACTTTGACAACTGTCTGGTTTCAGATCTGCAGCTGATCCAGTCTGGTCCTCTAGAGCTGTTTCAACCTGATTACAATATTTTAGGCATTGAAAAGTAAATAATTGGACTGAGTTACAGTCTCAGTTTTGAACCAATGATATGCATCACAAGCCTTTTGCAACCATTGAAATAATTTGAACTATTTAAATCTTCACACAAAAAAACATTAAACTAGTGACTGTGACGAAACGGCTGCAGGAACAGTTAACTACAAAACACCTGTTAATGTGTTTTCTTTCAGCTTGTTTGGAATAATTCTGCCACCTGAAGGTTCAACACAGAATTTACTCAACAATTCAAAGTTGCCTTACAGAGGAAAATGCTTTTAAACAAATAAAAATGGGCTCTAAACTGAACCCTGAGGCACACCAACAAATGTACCGCTTTTACTGGTGTGGTTTTACTCCTTACTATTTCATCACAATGTGCAAAATAATTCAGATTTATGACAGACTTGTTTATAATTTGTGCTCCTGAAGGGGATTTATCTGTAGGAATTCTGGGTGTTGTAAGAAATTAAGAATTAAGGAAGAAGCAGCTAATGCATTTATCAGGTGATTAACTGGTTGAATCTGCAAAAACAACAGTTTGTTTCAAGTGGACACAAGAGTTCAAACGATTTGACAGCAGTGCGTTACTGCATGAGTGATAATAATCTAATTTAGAAATATATAACTAACAGTCACAAAGTTGCTTTTACTTTTATTGCTTGAAATTCAATTAAAGTGATCATTGGCCTTTGACTTGTAACAAAAACCAGATATGAATACGAGTTTGTTTAAGGACGTTTCTCAGTTGTTCGGAACAATTCTGGGACTTAGCGAGTTTCAGTTTGAAAGAAATCTGCAGTTTCTGCTGAGCAGGAGTGGCAGCGACGACAGAAGCTGCAGTTTAGGATGTGGAAAACATCATGTGCAGTTTTTGAGCGTTAGAGCAGGAAACTGACGCTTCAAGGTAAAAAAGGCTCACTTGCACAGACGAAAAGAGCTCCAAAGACTGTGTTGTGACTTGCATTTTGAAATATGATTGATTTAAATATCTAATACTAAAATAATATAGAAAAATAGAAACGTTGTCTTTAATGAGCAGAGCGAACAAACTGTCCTGGCTGATGTCAGTCCGCTTCTGCTGTTTTATGGGCCTTTGTCGTTCCAGATCCACTGACAACGTTCTCAATGATCTGACTTCAATCTCATTCTCAAACATGTTCATCCACAAATCAGTTTGATTTATTTATATGGAACTAATTCACAAACAAAGTAATCTCAAGGTACTTTACACAGGAAGCATATAAATTTGATGCGCCTGCTTGAGTGTCTGATTTATATCAGCTGAATTCCAGTTAAAGCCAATTTATTGAGTCCAATTCAGTTAATGTAAATAATATAAAGTTAACACATTAAACACAGCCTAGACAGGATTAATAAAAAACAAATCATCATCAATAGTGAAAGTAGAGATATTAAATACTTTTAAACATCACTTGTTGGGATTTCAGTTGGGTATTAGTTTTAATGTCTTTATGAAAAAATGCTGCCCAGGTTTAAGAAGGCCGCAAACATTCAGGCCACATTCATGCCTATGACCGCTCATATTAGAGAGCACATAATTATAAATACACCAACTAAACTCAAGTTCGGGTTAAATATCGGGACATACAAACTACAGGAATGTTGATACTGAAAGCATGCAGAAAACTTAAAAGATATGTTTGTTTATAGCTAATCGCTCTGGCTAAAAAAAAAAAAAAATCTGTGAGAGATTTTCTTTTCTTTTTTTTATTAAAATTTGCTTTCCGAACTAAACTTGCTTCAGATTCAACCAAAGTCAAGCAGTTCCAGAAGAGAAACCAGTCTGACGAGAAACTAGTGCCTCTGTCATGTAACATCCCTCAAACTAATGAAATTCCATATCTGACTCTTTTTTTTTTTTCTTCTTTTAACTTTATTTTACTCAAAATAATACTAATTTCAGTCACATGCTGACTGGAGGTCTTCTGGAGGTCACAATTCATTTGTGATCTCCACCATATTAGAAGACTGGTTACATCCTATTAACCTAAAGTGCATGACATTTAGGGAGCTATTAAAAGGTTTTACATTTGTTCATTCCTCTTCTACATTTCGACAAACATGACAAAATGAAAAAAATATGTCTTTATCCGTTCTCGACTACTTACCATTCCAGAGTAGCTGGTGTCGAATGTGGTTTAGAGGCTCTGTTATTTTCTTTTTCTTCATCTGCAACATGCAACATATGCTGAGCTAAATGAAGATGTCAGGACAAACGACAGTAACAGAAGCATACTTCTATCTTTTTTTTCTTTTTTTTTGTTTTTTGACACACCTAATTCAGTTAAAACATGGTTGAATGCAAGTGGTCGGTACTAAACTTTAACCCGCAGATGTATTAATTAGTTCTCAACAACATCAGAGCCACAGTTTCCACATTTGGTCCTGCTTACGTTCGTCGTTGGACATGTTCCCCAGAGACGTGTGACTGGAGTATCGCTTGCTCTCACTTTCATTGAGACACCTTTCAATCCAGCTCTCTAAAAATACAAAAAACAAAACACACACACATAAGAAAACAAATTCAGCCCGAGATCTTTTTTTTTTTTTTTCTTTTTTCATTGTCCAACCATAAAACTTCTCAAAATATTACTGTTAACTCAGTAAACTGATTAAGTAAAGTAAGTCGCATGAAGCATCACTTTATGTGTCGCTGTTTTTTTGAGGGTTTTTTCATGCCGTCACTGAAACTGAAAACGTCCTTCCCCTGCAGTTAACCCAACATCATTCTGCAGCAGAACAAAGCCAAAGCTGTATTTACATAAACAGAGCCTATACAGGACATTTAAAATGTCACAAATGTGACAGGGCAGGCTGACAACAATCGATTGTATGGGCAGCGTTGCAGCCATGGCTCTATTTGAGGCGTTTTCAGCAAGACGGCAGGAATCCAGCATTGTTCCCCGGAGACTACGAGGGCACACACACTCGCTTAAAAGGAGCCTGTGCACATTACTGGGGCAGTCTGGTGGAATAGAAGCCATTGTTCTTTTTTAATTTCTACTTTGAAATAGCTCAACTGGTGTGCTTTCTCTGAGTGAGCAGCAGCAAAACACTGAGGCTTTCATGTAGGAACAGCCTAAAAGAGTGGAAATCCTTTCAAAATTCTTTTTCTCATTTCAAGGAGGACTCTCACCAGTCCATAAATGGTACAAAGAGAGAAATTGCATGTGGTTAACTTTTTTTTTTTTTTAGCATTTATTTTTTAAATTATTATTTTGGTCCAGCAAAGCATATTCTTGATATCATTCTATGTGATCGTGAGCTCTTTATCAGACATCTTTGTGCTTAACTCAATACGATGAACAACAAAATTAAACAACTTTAGTAATCTGCAGCAAAACAGAAACTCGCCACGTTAAATATCTCTTAATTTAGTTTATTCTTATTTAGTTTTTTCTTGGCAATTCTACGTAGCAGCTGTTGTCGGGACGCACCGTTGGTGTAACGGCCTGCTGGTGGAGAAGCAGCGGAAGTCAGAGATATGAAAAGTTTTAGTTCGATAAGGGATGTACACCTCAGCAGGCGCCGACACAAACGCACACAAAAAAGTGCTGGCTGAAAACTGAAGACAAGAAGACGAAAAGGCTTTTCTATTACATAGCAATATTTATAAGTCAGGAAGTTGAGTTTTTAAGCTTCACCCTGCGACATTACCACATTTTCAGTACTATACATTAACAACATTAGCTCCCCCCTCTTAAACCCAGCACCTATATTTGAATTTGAACATTTAATTAAATACAAGCGGTGTCAGTGACAGCCCTCTGACCTTTTTTTCTTTTTTCTTTTTTCATCTTTCGCTGTCAGTTTTTGCTTCTTTTTACATGAGAGGGAGAAGAAAAAAAAAAGTAAAAGCTTAGAAATGAAAAAGTGAATTCACTGAAGTGGAGCTAATTCCCCACACAGGCTCAGACTTCAAGCTTCATTTGCCACAAGAACAGATAAGTTGGGGATCTAAATAATTGGATTAAATTTGATCAACAACTGAGACGGATGTTCACTCATTTATTGACACACATTTAGGACTAAACTCCACTTTTCTACACGGTCACAGAAATAGTGTGACACCAAATGACAGTTAAGGCATCCAAACATTAAAAAGAAGGTAACCTGCAAAGCCACTTCTTGTGATCAGGTTTAATTTCTGCAGGACTTGTTGAATTTTTTAACCGTTTGGTCGATTTGCTCTGAAAGATTCTCGGTGAGTTAAATTAATGTCTTACTTTGGTAAACTCCTCGATAAATGAGCTGAGAGGAGCAGGTGCACTCATTTTTTTTTTTTTGTTGTTTGCTTTTTAAATGTCTGCTCTCCTTTTAATCAATCATGTCATAAAAAAAAAAGAAAGAAAGAAAAACCACTTGTTCAAGCCAGTGTTGCACATTGGAAATTCCTAAAGAAGTTTGTCCTATAACAGCACTCGTCATACTCAAAATGAGGAAAATTTAAATGATGAAAATCACTCCAGGGGAAGTCTGAGACTTACAGAAGTGCGGCAGCTACGTTACTGAACACATGCACAGCTTAGGAGGACTGACCTGTGGAATCCATATCAGGCTCCTCCAGCAGCCCGCAATGCATCCTCTTCCCATCAACGACACCGGCTCCTCCAAGAAAATGGCTTAGTGCACGTTTCCCCCACCTCGGCAGCTCTCCCCTCGTCTTGCTCTGTGTTTCCGTGACCACTGCCCGTCACAGGAGATGTTGAGGATCTGAGGTTCGCCCCAGAGAAGGGTGGTGTTGGCAGAGGAGCAAGGGGGAGGTGGGAATAAGGGTGGAAAGGAGTTTGGGGGGGTAGGGGGGTAGGGGGGGGTGAGGGAGTAGAGACTCCAGAAATCCAGCGGGGGGAAAGCCAGACCCGTCAAAATGTTTGCTGATGTTTCATGGGAAAGGGGCTGATTTTATAGGAGCCCTGATGGGGACATGTCATTGATAGGCTTGGAAGGCTGATGAATGGCCCCAAGTCAGATGGGGATGTGGCAAGGCTCACTGGAAGTCTTTTGTGGTGCTGTTTTGAATAAGAAAAGCTCCCTCCCAACCAAAAAAAAAAAAGAAAAGAAAAAAAAAAAAAAGAAGAAGCAGCTTAGATCTACGCAGTCTTAACACTGTGGCCTCCCCGTTCCTCCATTATAGCATTTAATGCGTTTTTATACACCCCTGAGCTCCAAATAAACATACATCCAAACTCAACCTGCCTCATTTTCACGTCCCTGCAGCCACTTGTTGCCACATTTGTACCACTCCACTATTAAAACATTTTTTGTTCTAACTTTTCCGAAGCTGACACACATAATGACCCTATCAGTAATGTTAAAAAGTACACGCATGTGGATTTTTTCCCCCCTTTTCTTTTGCTGAATTCTCCGCTCTTTTTACTCACTCTTTCGTTAGGGCAATCTTATTTTTGGTGTGCCTCTGAGAAGAGAGAACAGTCACAAAGGGGGGGAAGTAAAAGTGCAAAGCCCGAGGCTGGGAGGGCTCTGATGGAGTGCCTGAGAGCTGGAGAAGGGAAAGCTGTGATTAGAATATGAATGGAACCACAGGAGAGGGGGAGAGGAGAGGGAAAAGAAGAGGGGAGAGGAGAAAGGCGGATTATGGCTGAATTACTCACAACACCACGGAAAGCAAAGGAAGACTTTCTTTTTCAGTGTGCAGGCGTAGGCAGCGGTGCTGATGCTCACCAACAGACACCTGGAAGGCAGAGGCTGGACAAGGTTGCAGGGACGTCCCAGGACAAAAGTTCACAGGTTCTCACTCAGTCTGACTCAGACAGGAAAAGCTTCTGAAAATACTCGAGTTGCAAGACTTTGCATGCAAAGAAATTATTTTTCATGGGAAAACACTGAAGGTCCAACTTTCTTGGTGCAAGGAGAATTGTGACATCAGAAGGCAGTGTAATTAAGTCAAAAAAAAAAAAAAAAAAAAAGAAAAGAAGAAGAAGCAGAGCCTACATGTCCATCAGCGGATATCTTTCTCTCATCCTGTCACTGTTATCTGCTTATTAGAGCCTCATAAAATAGAACAGGTGCAGCCACCAAAAGAGCCTCTTCTATCCTTCCCATTATCACACACACTGCCCGCACAAACGCATGTGTTCTGCTTTTGTTCGGTGAAAAGACCCCAGTTGAGTTGTATGCGTGTTCGCGAGTGGGGGGTATGGTTACGCTATGTACAACATGTTGGTGGCATCAAGGCAGCCGTTTAAAGAGGAAACGTATGACTCAAAGCAGCTTTCTCTTTCTAATGACGTCAGCTTCAGGCTGCTGCGCTGCATCTGTGTCCAAGTGATGTCAGAGCTCTGGCATGGAGCACCCAGCTGTTATTTATAAAACCACACTTTAGTTAATATGTTTAATAGTTTAATCTGTTACATTTATTTTTGCAGAAAGTATGAGCACATGATATTTCTTTTTTTTTTCTCATTAAATTTTCAAACATCAATTTCAGCATTTGAGTTGAGGTCGTCAACAACCCCTTTGCTCAAAAAAGAAAAAAAAAGAGGGGGTGAGTGAAGCTTGAATCATGAATTGTAATTGTGTCATTCCTTCACACAACACTGAAACTGTATTCAGTATTAAGGACATCAAACAATGTTATTTTAGCTTGTTTTCCCTGGAAAAACACATTTCATGGGTGTGTTAGAATATCATGGGGGGCGTTCCTCTTTTTTTTTCCTCTTTCTTAATGCTGCCACCTCATTAGTGTATATTATCTCCACCAAGGTTGTGGATTAGACATCATTCCATTACACCTTGGATGTTTGGTTTTTAGCTAATAACAGTGCGGACGGACCTTTTCATCCATCATCTGAAACACAAGTTAAGAAAAAGAAAAGCAACAACCCAAAACATATTAGTTTTATTAGTTTATTTGTGAATATAAGTCCCTGTTTTGATAATTGACAATAGTTTGCTGAAATAATCCTTTACTCATGTGGTTTTATTGCTCAAGATTCTTCGTAGAAATATTATCTCCTCCAATATAGTTTTTAAACATTTCAATGACTTTTTCACACTTTTTGTGCTTTTTTTTGACAAATTGGAGATCTTCTGCTCGTCTTTGTTTCTCAAAAGAATCGGCATTTCACCATTACCGTCTTTGTAAGAAATTATAATCACCTCTTGACAATACTCATTTAAAATAACAGCTATACATTTTTTTCTTTGCACCAGCAACTTTTTCTTGAATGTGTTGCAGTCCTGAGATGCAAACATGCATGTATAGGAACGCATTAAAAGAAAATAAATTAATATTTTGGGTTCATACTGCAAGGAAACTGTAAGAACCACTTTTTTTTGTATTTCCGTATCTTTCCAGCCTCTTCTGATTTGGGATTGTATAATGTCAGTCACCTGTCAGGAACTCATTCTGCCAGTCACACATGTTCATCAGCACTTGAACACAAGTGTTTTAGCGATAATCTGCCAATTCTATATCCTTTCTGCAAATATCCATGATTACACTTTGTGGCTGAATTACCAGCTGTAGTACCACTGAGTAATTTCCTTCAATAATGACCTGTTTGGCATTTCAACTTTATTACGGAGTAGAGAAACAGTGAGGGAGCGTAAAGGGGGAAAGGAGATCAAACGTGATGAATGTCCCGAGCTGTAATCAAACAAGGGACAATGCTTCTCACACACTAAAGGTCAGGTGATGAAATAAAGTTTCAGCTTTCTGATTTGACATCTATTGTCTGTGTGAAGATAACAGACACGCGTTTAACTATTTAGCTATAAAAACAGCAAAATATTAAAGAAAATGAGAAAAAAAATGGTCAACACAACATGGTCTGCTGCTTTTCATCATGTTAACATTTATTATCAGCTAAATGTTTTAAGTTTAACAGTACCCTTCTCTGAAATGGTTTTTGAAGAGTTAAAAAGTCACCCTTGTTTTAATGGCGGATATTTGACCTCAGAGCTGCTGTGATGCTTCTGTGTGACAGCAAACGTTCATCCTGCACCCACAAAGAAGCTTTTTTTAAATTAGGAAGTTTGATTGTAAAAAAAAGAAAAATGTTACAACCTCACTGTGATGTAATCTTTTAGTTTATTATGTACAAAAAAATAATAATAATGGTGTGAAATATCAACATAAATGACAAAGAGACAAAAAAAAAATTAAAAAATTAAACATTTCACAGATGCAATTTGCAAACATCAACGGAAATTTCAGCCCTCTTCTCTTTGCTCACTTAAACCTCAAATCTGTCTTTTACAAGTTAAATCTGTTCCAGATTTTGTGATTTATCTCTGAATCTAATCTTTCACTCACGCAGGACGCTTTTCTGTCCCCGCCCTCATTCGTTGTAGCGCGACAGTTTGAGTCGAGGGATGATGTTCATGGACTGCAGCTCCTGGAAGAGAAGCTTGCAGGCGTATGGGATTCTCAGGGAGGAGACGTGGCACGATGATTTACAGTAGTGGCACCTGCAAGACACAAACCAGGCAATTACTGACTGTACTGATCCCACAAATGTCATCATAGTCCAGGGGGGTCCAAATCCGGTCCTCCTGCATGTCTTAGATGTTCCTCTGCCACAACACACCTGTCATGTTAAATCGTGTGTGCTGACTGGGTTTGGACACCCGCGTCATAGTCGATGGAGAAGTGATCATCTCTATATGAGTCACAGAGTGGCTTTTAACATACTTAACATTAATTACAGGTTCAGTTTTACTTTGGTTTCAGGGAACATGATCGTCAAGCAGCAGTCTTGAGAGCTGTAGTTTAACTCACCAGCCAGAGTATCCCAACAACCCACACTGTCCACACACGTCCACCTCGAAGGCGTCACTAGAAATCATGAGGCGTTCCAGCAGCAACATGCTCGCTCCGTAGCCAATCAAACAGTCGCGCTCCATCTCGCCGAGACGCAGACCTCCGTCTCTGGAGCGGCCCTCCGTCGGCTGCCTGTTTGTACGGTCAAAGTGATCAGGAAATGTAAAGAAATCACAACAGCTGTCATTACTAGGTCTATACCTTCAGTGACTTGAATCAAATCTATAATGCATCTACTAAAATAACATTGCTAATTAGAAAAACTTGTCGCAAGTAGAAGGATAATGTCAGCAGATACCAGGGACAGCTGGTTTCACCTGGTGAGGACGGCTCTGGGGCCACGGGCTCTGGCATGCATCTTGTCGAGAACCATGTGCTTCAGTTTTTGATAATAGACTGGTCCAAAGTAGATGTAAGCCTCCAGAGGTTCCCTGAGGAAAATACAGCAGTCAAACACTCTGTATCAGCCAGACAAATGCATCCAGAAACACTGATACCGAACATCTTTTGGGAACCAGAAAATAAAACATAAGGAAAAAAAAAAAAGCGTGAATGTGCTCAAGAAAAATCCAAGTTTCTTGTGAGAATTTTTCCTCTTTCAATTTAGTAGTCACAAAGTAGTCACAATTCTTAAATCTAATCTCTAATAAATATAAATACATAAAATATATAGATGTGACAGATGTGACATTTTGTCACTGGAATAAAACACATTTTATTACCCAGTGATTCCTGAGGTGACGTAGTCCTTGCCCTGGTAGTTGTAACCATAACGGATCAGATCCTCACACACATCCTTCACTTTGCTGCCTCCAAAAGCCGTACCGTAGTGGAAGCGACCGTCCAGGACTCCCGCCTTCCCAGCCAGCAGCTCAATCAACTTTCCCACCTGATCAAACCAACAAAAACAAAGAGCATCTTGGAACATGCATCATATTGGTATAAACATTATTTTAGCACACAATGCTGATATTGATGGTGAGAATAGATTGCACATGCAACCCCCCCGCCACCCCTGGACTGCACCCAGAGGACCCCTGACCCCATCACATAAAAGAAAACACCTACTCTCATATCACTCTCAGGCCACAGAAACATCCTCCCGAGCCAAGCATTTCTGCGCCCTCTCCATGGCAACCACAGCTAGCAAATACACCAACAACTTCAGCAGTAAAGATCCATCAGGGTTTTACAGTGCGAGGAACAATCCAGAGCCAGAATCAGGGCCAAGTTTCATGTTGTTTAATTCAAGACCAACCTATAGAGTTCATATGTGAGCACGTTTGATAAAAAAACAAAACAAAAAAACACTTCCCCACACTGCTACAGGAGGTGGCTTCACCGGCACCCGTCGCCACGGTAACAAATATATGTCTGTGAACAGTAAGATTGCTGCTTAACACAGTCAACAAATGTGTGCTTTGGAAACTAACGATAACACTGCGAGAGGGGGGGGGTTAGGATAATGAGGGTTTCATCTTAGAAGAGATAACACAAACTTAAGAAGAGCAGTAGTCAAAGCAGCGACTGAGCTGTTTCAGGCTGAACTCTGAGCCAAAAACCAGATAACAACAGATCCTGGATCAACTGTCAAATTACCACCTTTTCACCAAAGCAAGAAAAATGTTAATCTCCTTAAACAAAAAAATATCTGCAACTACTGTGGTAATTTTATTTTCTTAATTATTTGATTAAACAATGTTTTTTTTTTATAATCCTTTGAGACAATATTTGAGAAAACTGACAACAACAACTGTTTAGTTTTGTTCCAACAGGCAGATTTCTTCTCTGAAAATCACCCAAAACAAGTCGATAATAGACAAACATTATCTGGTTATTTTCAGGTGGAAATCACCAATTCTTGTCCAACACTGATCAGTTTAATCAGAAGGATTGAACTGATTTACGGTGTTGTTGGCCTGAAACATAGTCTACTTGGCTGTGAGCAGTCGTACCGTCATTCTAGAGGGGTACCCGTGAGGGTTCATGATGATGTCCGGACAGATGCCCGTGTCACAGAACGGCATGTCCTCCTGCGGCACGATGAGGCCGCAAACACCTAAAACACACAAAACTCCGTTACAAACACATGCAAACATGAAACCTGCAAAAATAGTCAAAAACAGGATAGGAGCATTCAGCAGAAGATGCAGACGTCTCCTGGAAACAATGAAATGAACATTTTTGTTTTGGAACTCATTTCAGTTTTTAACCTTAAAACCTTTATATTTTGGGAGGGTTGACAAAAATGTTTATTATGAAGACCTATCTTTTTTTCTGCATTGGTCCTGAGGTGCAAAACAACACAATTATGTTTTTTGTTGTTGTTGTTCTGTGTTTTTTTTAAAATTATTATTATTATTTTTGTTTTTTGCACTGTACACAGGATAAAAATGTTTTGTGGTACAGTATTTGTACTGGGAGGCCAATGCGGCCTCCAGAGTATGACAAATCCATGCTCATGTGGACAGATAAGGTCCTCTTTTGACTCGCATGACATGGGGGACAGGCTCCCTGGTCGTCAGCAGTTTAAGTGTGAGTGTAAATGTTTGCGGAGGGGCTGAAGCACTCTTCACTGGCCAGGGTAAACAGATTGTAGACCCATTTGCAAATGAAAAAAAAAAAAAGAGAGAGAGAAAAGGAGAAGAGAGAGGGAGAACAGGAAGTGGAGAAAGGTGCTTAGCTGGACAAGGAGACCAGGATCACAGACCCATGACTTTAGTTCAACTTGGAGGAAGTGAAGGGGATCAACTGGAGAGGAAAAATTGAATCGGTGCACGTGAGAAAAATCTATTAGCCGAATTGTCAACGCCACAGCTGACTTCTGATGCCATGCAGGATGTTGCAACAGGATGTTGACTGGGAACAAGCAGCGATTTAGTGGAAAGTCATCCAACAGCAGGAAGAAGGTGAAAAGAAAAGAGAAAAGGCAAGTAAGGCAAGGCCAGAGGGGAATCAAAAGAAAAAAAAGAGGCAGCAAGCTAAAAAAGGCTGAATATCAGGATAAAAGTAGTGTGAAAGAGGAATGAGAAGAGCAGGAAAGAAATGGAAACCGGTGGAAAAACTAAAGAGAGAGTGGTTCCAGTAGCAGACATCCTCTGTGTTGTTTGTTTTGTATAAAAGTGAATGATAAAAGAGGCATGAAATCAGCAGAGAAAGGCAAGACAACAGCAAGGGTCCAAAGCCCTCCATCACAGCTCATACAGCTCCACAGTGACGGCTCACACAATGGGCCCCATAATACTGACAACCCTGCACCTCTACCCCCACCTACACAGCTGTGTGCGTGTATATGTGTGTGTGTGTGTGTGTGTGTGTGTGTCCGGTAAATAATTAACTTATTCTGCTCTGCTGACCAGGACGTATGAGAGTAGTCATGAGAAGCTGGAAGATCCATCACTACAGCCAAATTCACTTCTAATTAAATCATCTATGTTGGTTTAAGGTCCACTCAAGGATTCTGTTGGAGATTTCTCATTGTGCCCTCTTTAGCGGGCAAGCGTTTTTGCCCCTGCTTCAGTGAAGAAGAAAAACAAAACAAAACACCTCAAACACCACAAACAAAACAGCTGTCCATCTGTTGCACATCTGGGAGTCTCCATCTAGATCTCTAACCCCACGGCGACCCTTCTCTTCGTCCCTATCCGAGACAGAAGAAACTGTCCCGCCCTGAGCTGCCCGCCCAGAGCCCACTGTGTTAATGAAGAGAGTAAATTATGCATGGCGCCAGTTAGCTTTTTGATTAAAACATCATACAAGCCCTCTATACAGGGAGGTGCTGCAAAACAATGAAGATTGTAAACACTTTTTCCCCCAGTAGAAGCAGAATACCGCTGGGGTGTAATAAATTTGCATAGTCTGGCACAGGACAAAGAGCCAATTAAGTGAAAAGAGCTCTTGAAAGATGAGGATGGGGGCAGTGATAACTGCAGCCACTGGGACTTGAGTCCAGCGCAGAGACGACAAATGATTTTTTTCCTTTGATCCAGTCATTTATAGTCATTAACCAGAACTTTGGCCTGATAGTGGTGAATATTAACAAGCTTTTTCTGCCCTTCTGACAGGTTTGAGACGAAGGAGAACCCGTCTCAGAGTGACGACCATGCAATCGTGATGATGCTCGCACCTTTCTGTCCGTGTCGACTGCTGAATTTGTCTCCAATCTCTGGTCTCCTGGTCTGCCTCAGGAGGATCTTAATGAGGAAGGCATCCTCAGCGTTGGACGAGATCATGACCTTCTCGATGTACGAGTCTGTTGAGCCTTTATAGCTGCATACAGAGTTGTAGCTTTTACTTTTTCAGAAAACAAGACTAAAACCGACCCACAATGACTCAAACTGGTGAGTTGGGTGGGTGTGGTTTCGGGCACTTACCTGATGGGCACATCTCTGTACTGTGGCTGGCCTGGCTGGGTACTGCCCTCCAGTGGTGTCTGGGTGACAGTCGGCATAGATTTATTCACCAACACCTGCTTGTTCTCCACTCTCTCACCTGAGCCAGGAAACATACTGTATATCAAACAGTGTACTTTGTTTTTTCACTTTGACAAACTTCCTTGTGTTTATGAGCAACATTACACTCCGTCCCAGGACACTACCCTGAACAGAATGACCCCCTAACTTCTCCGCTGAGAGTACTCATGTCAAACATATATGAAAAATGTTCAAGATGACTCACTGTATCATGGAGACGATCTACATTTAGTCATGGACACAAAGCCGGATGCTCTCTTACTGTTATTTGTCAATAATCTGAAATTCCCTTCCATCCTAAAATAAATATGACATTTACCTTTTTGAGTCATTAATTGTTTGACAAAAATGACAAAAGCAAAACTACAAGAGAATGGTTGGAAAAAAAACAACAAAAACTTAAAATCAGGGTACCACTGAAAATCTAGTCCTCAAGTTGACTGAAATGTTGCTGCAGACTTTAAGACAGTTGTGCACAGACAAAAAGCCTACAAACCTCAATGTACTGAAGAAAAAATATTAAATGAGAAGTGTGCTAAAATTCCTCTCTAGTAACATGAGAAATAAATTACTAATTCAAGCGATTGCTGCAGAGAGTAGTTTTATAAATTACTGACTCATAGGGGGTACTTAGGTTTCCCCAAACAGCTTTTATGGCTTAACGTTTGTGGAATAAATAATGATACAGTGTAATATATCATCTGTTGTTATTCTTCTGAGGTTGTATTTACTTCATTTAACGACTTATTTCATTACAATATAATCATTTCATTACATCCTGATGCATAAAAATTTATTTTAATGTTAAGAAAATTACTCTAAATTAGTAAACACATCATTTTACAAGGCCTTAAATATCTGGGTAATACAAAAGAGGGTGGGGGAAAAAAATGCATAATTAATGCTACACTTTGCCACCTTTACTGGAGCAGCACAACCTGGTGAGGAACACACAACGAGCTGGGCCTCCTCCCAGTCTGCTGGTACTCTGGGACTCACCGGGGGAGCAGATGCCGTCAGCATCCAGGATGCTGTGTCTCCAGATGGGTTTGCGTGTGGTGGCATCCAACATGGGACCCATCACTTTATCAAAGGTCTGGTTGGTGTAACGCCGCAGTGTGCACTTGGCATTTTTGTAGACGAGGCATCGACCGAATCCTGAAATATATTTATTGTCACAGATTAAACCTTCAGTCTTAATGTGCTGTTTAAATAAGAAAAATCTCCGCTAAAATGTTATTAAAATATATCAGAAGCCCTCACCTCTGTCGAGTGAGGCTTTGTTGAGAACCAAAGCGTCCTCAATATCATAGCCGCTGTAGCTCATCACAGCCACAGTGGCGTTCTGACCAGCCGGCAGCTTCTCGAAGTCGATCAGCTCGATGGTTTTAGTTTTGACCATCGGTCTCTGAGGATATGCCAGCAGGTACATCAGAGTGTCAATTCGATTCCTCTGGTTGTAGCCGATAGTTCCTGGAGAGAAGATACATGAGGAGTAGTTTAATAAAAACACCTGGAATTTATAGAAAATCTTTGTTTACTAAAAGGAGGACTGACATATTACTACTGCTAATATATAAGAACTAATTTCTTTGCAGATTGGAGGTGTAAAGTCCTCCTATTTGGCTGGTCCTGGTTATTGCCATCTCAAACAGCTCAGCGGAGGAGCGAGTTATGGCATAAAGCCTGGCCTCCCTGGAAGCCTTGACATTTGTCAGATGCTATTACTTCACAATCAGCCTACAAGCACAGAGTCTGTGATAATAGGCTCAGGCCACACAACCAGATTTGCACATGTATAGGCCTGTCCATACAAAACAGACAAGACAGAGGATATTGGGCCAAATATAGTTCCAGTCGGTGTTTTTGTAAAGATGAGGGGGAGGGGAAGAAGGGACAGACAGAGGTGAAGTGATGGGGAGGGGGTGACTCCGGGCTCTTACGCATTTTAGCAGGGCAGTTTGGGGAAGTTTTGGTTACCAAGGAGCTACGGGTGCACACTCTGTGGTCTTTTGCAGCTGAGCACACTGACCTCCTGAACACAGCCAGAGCAGACACAATGAATTGCTAATGACACTCTGGGTGACTGGCAGGGAAAGGGCCTCCGCACACACAACACAATGGAGAACCTACGCAAGCGTTCCATGTTTGATGTCCATGCGCATACACACACTGACTGACACACACATAAGACAAACACTCAATCACACATACAAATGTATTCTGACAAGAAGTAGTGGAGTAGAAGAGTTTTGGGGGAGAAGAACTAGCAGGTTGTTTGCACCCATACTGTTTGTTATTCTAATGACCTTTTGTATGATTTTAACTTGAACAAATACAACTCTAAACTGCAGATTTAGGAGGCTTAAGAACAGTGTTCATGGAAGCTTAAAATTCTGCAAGTGTGTGCGTACGATGAAAGTAGCTGGGATCTGAGGCTACCTGCTCAGCGGAGTCTTACCCATGGCCTGCTTGCCCATAGCGCACTGGTATGTGTTCCTGGGTGACTGGTTGTGGTGGGGATAGGGAATGAGGCCAGCACAGACTCCGAGTAGTGTGAAGGGTTCGATCTCCAAGTGTGTTGTATCTCTGGAGAGAGAAAGGAAAAAAAAAAAGTGTCATGACTGACTTAAACTAGGAGTGTCTTTTGTTATCGCCAGCTGCATCACGTGCCACCCACTTGTTGACCATGTACTCATAAAGGGCGATCTGACAGTCATTCTCCTCGTTGACATCCAGGTACTCCACCAGGCCTTCATGCAGGAAATCTTCAAAGGTTCTGGAATCAAGAAAAGTTCAGAAATGGTCAAATCTGCAGTTTATGAAGTCCTTATAAAATTACCGCTTAAACTCTTTAAATGAAATGAAGTTAGGTGTTCCAGAAAGAAAGAGAGAGTTCATTACATCATGTCCAACTCTAGGAAAATCTAGGAGGCTTACGTGCGGTTCAGGATAGAGATAATGTCCATTTGTTTTGCTCTGGTGTTCGTCTACAGAAATCCTTTTGTTTTGCAGAGGTAGGTGGAGTCTGAGTTAATTTTGTTTTGTGTTGAGGCATGACAAAATAAAGCCCCCCCAAAAAATTGTCATGCAACAAAAATTGCACATGGATAGGACATGTCCACAGCAGAGGACAGATTTGTAATGACACGTAAAAAATAAAATAAAATAAAAAAGTGAAAATATGACATTTTTCAGTTATATGCAGCTATTTTAAAGGAGTTAATGAAAAAAAAAGTGACAATTATGTTCACATTTGTCTCTCATAATTGTGACGATACAACTGATGTTAATTACGACGGGTGTCATCAATACAACTTTTATAAGCAGAGCTTGAAAACCAAATGATCAAGACTGTAAACATACGATGAGAGAGATAGAAACATGAAAACAGCACTGCATTGACACATAACCCCTCGGCTTTCAATGTTTCCTCTAAAATTCAAAATTGTAATTGTTTCTTGTAAAAAGTATTGATGCACTCATGTCTCATTAGGCTTGACTGTGATGTCCACGCACAGTACGAGTCAAAACTGTGAATGATGACTGTGTACGTTCCAAGCCATCTTACTTATGCTGATGATGAACTTCTCAATAATGGCTCTTCTCTCACCTGTAGCCCTGAGACAGATCCTCAATGTGCTTGTTTTTCACCATCGGCTGCCCCTTCTTCACTATGATGTAAGGCCTGCAGCAGAGATGAGATACAGTACATCAGACCAAAAGTGGGATCTTCTCTCTGAAGTGAATATTTTATTCAAAGGCAAATATCTTGGCGTCTCAGACCTCACTGCGCTCAATTAATTCTAAGTAGCAAACAATTAGTTCTGCCTTGTGCAGACTTTCCCACCTGCACAGTCTTCCTCCATCAGATGAGATGTAGACGCAGCGGTCGGTCAGGTTGGTAGAAATTGACACAAACTCATTGATGAATCCTGCCCGGCGCATGAGTCTGAACGTGTTGACAAGCTTACGATGGTGTCTGATCACACCGAGAATGTTACCTGTGGAAACAACGTGGACCGCTTGTACACATATTGCACTTTTTAAAAAAAAAAAAAAAAGAAAAAAAAAGGGGTTCAACCAATTTCTGAGCTCTAAAATAAAAATAAAAAAAGTTTCAGTTCAGAGTGTCAAATCACATTGTTCATTGCTCCTTCACGTATATCTCGATAGACTTTGGGCTTCACTTCAGAGATACATTGAATGTTGCACAGATGTACTTTAATGATCCCACTCTAGGAAAACTGTCAAATTGTTGACACTGCTTGTGCAGCGATTTAACAGTAGACAGGAAATCTAATCACGTTCCCGAATTTGATATTTCAAACCTAAGCAGCCCCAAATAATGAGATGGAATTGTGTGATTTCATCATGGTCATAAGTAATCCAAATGAATGCTATTATGCACATAAAAAGGTGTATTTTTTTTAATAATATGCTCCCTTTAAAGCTTCAGCAATCTAATGGTAGATTCAATGTGGCTCGGAAGTTAGAACTTCTGACTTCCCAGTCAGACGTTTTAACTGGAAAGTCAGAGCCCAACTTAGTCCAACTTAAGAATCCAATACGTACTTTTACTGTTTATAACTGCTGTGTTTCATTTTATTCAAATTAAGATGCACATTTAAACATCTTAAAATCTGCACAGTAATTCTGAGGCTTTTTTTTTAAAATCAATAATAATGTGTAGTCTAAAATTCTGAGTACAAAACTTTGACTGGAAATTAAAAAGAAAGACGGGCGGTTTTGCGGCATATGTAGTCCCGGAGTACTCGACAACCGGACAAAGCAGAGCTCAAACTGCCTGCAGGAGCTTGTTCATATCAAGTCTGACAGACAAATGAGTGCAGAACAGAGGAGACACTGTGCTCTGCCTCTGTGTGAGGGCACATTTGCGCTGAACACACTCTATAGGCCTTTGACACCTGCTGCTACAAACTAATTAAACAGTATGGCAGCTAATATAATTCGACAGTTATCAGTGCTGAGACAAACATATACAGTAATTAAAGAGCCAAGTTTTGATTCAAGAATAAAACCTTCTGCTGCCTTGAAATTAAAGACTTATCAGTCTTTCAGAAAAACAGAAAATTACTTCCTGTAAACTAAACAGAATATTTTCCCCCTTCATGTTCATAAGCAATGTATTAAAAACTAGGAGGATTATACTTCCTTTTGAAGTGATCTGAAGAAGCAGCAGTCAGTGTTAATTCTGTCTGTGTTTATTTATTAGGTGCTGCTGATGCACACTAAATGTTACCATTGAGGAAGACGAGGAAGACGCTCGGGTAAGAGAGCTCCTCTCCACACAGCAGGTTGACGTCCTCGACCCCGAGGTTGAAGGCCAGTTTGATGATCGGGCCATCCTCCATGTCGGTGGTGATGTGCGTCATCAGAGCCAAGTTCTTCACCAGACCGCAGGCCTGCAAACGCACACATTAAAGACAAACGCAGACATGTGAAATCAAAAAGCACCAATCTTGTTTTGTTTTTTGGGCTTTTTTTTTTATACTTTCTCCCAAACAGCCAGTATGAACCAGTCCATAGTAATGAATGTGATGGTATTTGAGAAAGAGAAGGTTAAAAGGTCTCTGGATGAGCATGTTGCTGTACATTATTGGGATAATGTCAAAAGAGCTGCATGGAAGTTTGGGGGAAAAAAAGGAATCATCACAATAATGAAAATATTTTGCTCAAATCACAAGATTTTTTTTTTGCCGATTGTCATCTCTGAAATGTTAACTGTGAAGATCCACAAACTGTATCATCTTTCACTACAAATCTTTTAGTGTTACTGTTATGCTTTGTTAATTAAGAAACTAAATAACAGCATCAAACATCCTTATTCAGGGACTTCCCTTACAAAGTTTATGTAAATACTTCTATTAAACTAATAGGACTGAAAAAGAATACCTAAAGCTCATCTGCAAATACTTATTCATATTTTTATTCATTTATTTTGAGTGGATTTTAGGCCTCAGAGATGAATTTAATGATTTAGGACACTTTTATGGGATACACTCCTGCTCAGGTGTGAAGAGAGTTTTCTCCAAAGATTTCTGGATAGTTTAAACTCTGAAAATTGTATGTAACTTAAAAGTTGCTGCTGGTCATTTACACAGTAATTTAATTAAAGTCAATAACAATGCATCATTTTCTACACTGGTAAATAATCACATTTTCTAAAAACAAACAAACAAAAACTCATTTCCATCAGTGCACTTTCTGCAACCAGATGTTGAATCTGTGTAGTATTACAATAACTCCATCACAGCTGGAAGTTATTTATGTCATGCATAAAAAAATACAGTCAGCCAGTAGAAAATACTTTTACTTGATATTTTTCAATAAAGGATAATTTCAAATATATTCTGAGGTCTATGTGGAAGTGTGACACTCCACCGCATCTGTTTTTGACACGTGGCCCTAAAACACAAGCAAGCTGCGTGCTCTGAAACAGCCCCACCCCGTGTATATTTGACTGGCGAGTACTAGTTGCAGCGGAAGTGAAAACTTGAACTTTCCTTAACTTCTGAGGATATTGCCGTCGTAACACACGGAGCCCCACAATCCAGGCAACATTTGACGTTGCCCATTCAAAGTCAATGAACGACAAAGCTGTTGATGCTGCTTATGCGTGCAGGTGAGCCAGGGGTCACCATTCAGTTGAGATGTATAATATTCATTACTTTCACTGAATCTCACTAATTCTATGTGAATTTGACACTAAAAAGCCACAATTATGTGTCCTGTGAAATCTAAACCAACCCAGTGCAACAGCTCTACCATATATTTTACCATGCTCAAGCTTCTTCAGTTCTCGTTCTCTTTAGGTGCACAACAGGACTGGAAAAGAATTTTATAAATACAGTCCATTAACCAACTTCACAAGCACCCACATAAACTTACCAGTGGTGTATTTTGTCAGTATTGACGAATTAGTTTGATTTCTACAAGGAAATCAGGAAAAACCTATTTGCCATTCTTTGGATTTTTGATGAGTTCAGAAAAACCATCCAGATTCCAAGCAAGAACAATTATTTATGAGTCTTTTCGAGGTCCCATTAATAGTTGACAATGATATTTGGAGCACAATTCCATGACAGTGAACTGGGGAGGCAGATAAAGAGAGTTGGCAATCTTAGACACGCGCAGCTCACATTCAGACTGGACCGTTGTAGCAGTCCAGGTGTGGCTGCTGCAGCTGTCTCACCTCTCCTTCAGGAGTGTCAGATGGACACAGCATGCCCCACTGCGACGGCTGCAGGGAACGTGGCCCGCTGACCTTCCTGGTCTTCTCAAACTGGGAGGAGATCCTGGTCATCATGCCGAGTGCTGAAATGTAGGAGAGCCGGGACAGGACCTGAGTGACACCCTGACGGTCCATTTTGAACCTCTTCAGAGACCAGTTGCCCTGTTGACACAAAAAGTCAACCCTGTGCTGTTAACTGAATCTCAGTCATAGATGCTTACAGGAATTATTACCATTAACAAGCATGCTGGTCTCATCTGTCTACGTATGTGATATATGATTCGCACAGCTCACCGTGGATATGGCGTTAACCATGCCGTTGGTGATCTGGTCCTGCCGCATGTGCTTGACCACATCGAACTGAGCTGCTCTCTGCTTGGGGATGATCTGGTCAGCAATTTTCTTCAGTTCAGAGTTAAACTTCTTAAAAAGATCCTCAAACAGCAGAGAAAGCAGCTAGAAGAAGCAGAGACAACATCACCGTGTTAGACCTTCATTCTCAGGTTTCCTGCGGTGCGGCGTCGCACTCATTTTTGAGAATTAATAACCAGGTGTGCCAGCTCACGGATAAACCTGACCTGGCCTCCATCCCAGGTCCCTGCCCTCCACACCCCCCCACCCTGTGCATTAGCATACATCAAAACAAACAGGCAGCGCTGCTTGAAATTAATAAAGAAATTAAGCTTCTATTGCGGAGCCAGGCCAATTAGTTGAATGTCAGGGAACCATAATTGGAGGGTGAGGAGATTGCTGGCGTCGTTGGTGTGTAAGCCCCCTTTTTGAAAGGCCCTCCCCCCGCCCCCTCCTCCCATCTCCTGCTCCTTATACAGAGCAGGTTGGTGGGGGGAAATCAAAGGCCTTAAGACAGCAGTAATTACATTATCAGACCCGAGCCTGCGGATTAGCTCAATCGCTGCAGTCAAGGCAGCATTTCTATTGTCATGGCGCTGAAAAATCCCCCATGCTGCCACAGACTCTGGATTTTGGTGCTACTGCATATCTCTCCTCTGACAAAGCCAGGGTAAAATACAGGGGGAGGGAGCATGAAAACAAAATAGGGAAAAACAAAGCAGAGTGGAAAATAATGAAAGTCTTATTAAAAGAAGGTGGCGAGAACAAAGATGCAGGTGAGAGATCAGAGAAGGAGCTGCAGATGTACGCGCTGTGATCCATTCACACTCAAACATAGGAGGCGGTACATATGGACACAAATTAATAATACGCATGAATAAGCATGTTTTGTTTTTCTAGCAACTATGAGAAAGGAAAAAGCAAACAAATGTTTTTTCTTTTAGTTAACAATAACAACAACAAAAAAAAAGGTCAACAGGGAGCCTTAATGTTAAATCGACATGGAGATGAAAGCGTTGGTCTCCCAACATAAAACGTTACAACTGACTTGAGGGAGGACTGAATAAAGTAGTAAATGAAGCCAGATGTAGAACAGAGCATAGCAATGTACCTGTCCAGCCAACTCCAGACGCTTGTTGCCATAGTAATCTCTGTCATCCACCTTGTTGTCCCCTTGAGCCAGGATCACCCTCCGAACCATGACAGCCAGGTAAATACACTTAGCCCGGAAGTTAAACTCTTTCACCTAGATACATAATATAAGATGACTGATTTTATTTGGCTGACACTAGACATACGTCAGTTACTACAAACTTGACATTTTGTTACGTTGTTTACGTACAGGCACATGAGTGAGGATGAGAGATGCCAGCAGCTCTCTGGCCTCCTCCATCTTGGTCTTCTTGGGACCCCCCCACATGCGTTGTCTCCGTACTTTATTGCCAAGAAACCTCAGAGCCTGAAACAGAGCACAGCACAGACTGTGTCCTATACTTAATGCAAAAAAAGAAACAAATAAAAAGAAACAAAAAATGACAAGCGACATGTTTTTGTTGTTGCATGATACAACTGAAAGTTACAAGTCACTTCATCAAAGCCAATATAATTGTAATTCTAACACAACCTAAACTTTATGGGCTGTTATGGTCTCATTGTAAAGCAAGTTTCAGCACATTTGGCTTGGTGGTTTTTTGCATAATCTCATTAACAGAAACATGATGCATAACTTCCCCTCTCACATTAATACATGTCTATATTGCACCTCCAACGGCAGAAAGATGCCAAAGAGGATGCCGGATAACCAACAGGTCAAACTACGAGGAACACCACATCTCTGACCTCAGACACAATACATGACGCGCACACTAAAGCCTGTAGAGTCTGAGGTTTATCTCTTGAGGGTTCTTTTTTTGTTTATTTTTGTTTTTCTAAGAGCATGACACAGCCTTAGGGAGAAGATGCTGTAATATCTACCTCTGGAAAGATTGGGAACAGTCTTGAATGTTTTCCACTTTCACTGTAGAATCAAGCACAAACTGTTTGTATAAATCTTTATAACCTTTCCCAGATTAATGGCTAGCAATACTTGCTTCTCAAGATCCATGCTGTTGTCCCTCCTTGGCTTCATGCTAACATGCCTGAATGCTACTGGCCGGAAAAGTGCCAAAGGTTCGGCTTTTATAGCGTTCTGCACACTTGTTGATGATCAGTAAATCAAGCGCATTTGATTAGCAGCTACTTACCCTCTTAATTCCCATGGAAGCGATTAGTGTTTAATTTTTCACAGGTTTTTTAATTTAGTTCCTATTTTATCTGATTACATGCTGTGATGCGTCAGGGGTAGCTGTTACATGAGACTGTATGCAACTCATTTTAAGATCTGTGTAAGTTATTGTTGTTGTGTTTTGTTTTTAAATCTCCTGAAATGTAAAACCTTATTACTGAAAGAGAATGCACTTAATGTTTTAGTACGACGAAGATTTCAGTAATTAATATTGATGAAAGATAGTGAAGCTCAAAAGCAGCCATAGTTATGTTATCAATTTGGAAACAGGCCCTACATTAAAAATGTGCTGAACTTTCTAGAAAATGAGTAAAGAAATCTGCTCCTTAGATGAATGAAAAAGTACATCACTGACAGTACACATACATATATATATATATATATATATATATATATGTGTGTGTGTGTGTGTGTGATTGTGTGTGTGTGTGTGTGTGTATCGCTTCAAAGCAGCTGTGTATACCAATGCTGCCTAATTCGATTTTTTTCAATGATTTAATGGCATTGCCAATATTCAGATATTATTTATCTTATATAATTTTCTTATATAAATTTCAGATATTCAAAAAGAAAGCAATCCAATTTGGTATAAACAGATTACATATCATAATCTGATAACAGCCTTTCTTAAACCTTATCTGCCTTTAATTATACAGATTTAGGCCTCATTGTGCACAACACAATGTCCCCATGAACACCATGAAAAGGCATGACGGCTGCTGGAGGACAGAGGAACACGAGGGCTACTGCGACGGGTTGCTAGGATGCAAACATGGCTTCATCAATGCATCTCCGGATGCTCTATCGACACAATCTTTATGAAAAACAAATTGGCCGATCGCATTCATCTGTAGATGTCAAAAGAAAACACGTGGGCCTGCATGAAAAGAATACGAAGCGCTACTTAACTGCCTGGAAAGACAAAACCTTTTTTGCTTGACCAAAGACGGACAAAGGAAATACTTTCTGTCTACAGACAGAAGCTGCTTGTTTGTGTGTCTGACCAGCATCATCCTCATCTTCAGACAAAGCTAATGGGCACACGTCAGAACTGCCTGACAAATCAATAATTCAGTGTGGTTGTTTATGGACTTCCAGCTGAATCATACAACTGAGATTACATCATGTTAGTATTAACTTCTGGTGTCGATACTGATCATCTTTAACAAGCTAATTACTAATCATGCTGTTGCCTTCAACCGTTTAATGTCTTCACATGTTCCTAACATGAGTCACACTATGAGACATACTAGAATGTTCACTGTCATTTCTGGACAGTGGAAGGTAAGTGGACAACACTCAATGTTTCATACGCTACAACCTGTTAAATATGTATAAAATAACTAAGGAGAATAAATGACAAGCTGTGGCTTAAGGTTTTTTTTTTGGGTGACTTCCTGGTTCTTGGTGCCACAAAACCAGCTAAAGCTCCAGTTAGTTCTAAGCAAACCAACAGCTTCACTTTTAATGTAAAGACGCGAATGTTTAGCTTTAATCCAGAGCCTAATGTACTGCAAATCAAAACCTAATATTTGAGAATTAAAATCTGAGAGCCAAACCCAGAACCTAAGTGACGCGACCAGGAAACCAAAGCAACGTGGTCAAAAAAAGATAACTGGCCGTCCAGGTTTTGTTTTTACTTTAACAGTTACTGACCGTTTAAAGATGGACAGAAATGTTCCTCATACACAAGATGAATTTATAATGCTAATGACTGCTGGTGTAACTGTTGGAGCTATGGTTTGGAGTAGGTTTGAAGGAACCGTGTCGAGCAGACACGTAGCAGGCTGCCAATGAGTAGCTTGGATACTTCACACTTAGTGAGAGGGGAAAAAAAAAAAAAAAAAAAGAAGAAGAGAGCATTGCACTGTTGCCCCGAAGTGGTGGAGGGACACGTAGTAGGACTGATACATGATACATGTGATGTGTGCAGAAGTCAAAGAATCATCAGTAGGTTATGGGCCTTTAATCGAGGGTGACAGCTTGGGTCTAGATTGGTCATTACACTGATTGAGTCAATAATGACTTACCTTTTCTGTAATAAATAAATAAATGAATAAATAAATGAATGAATGAATGAAGTAGGCAAAGCGGTGAGCTGAAAGATTTTAGACGGGTGGAAGCGGAGGTGGGTTAAGCTGCAACCTGAATGGAGAAAACAATTTCTTTGTGTCTGTGGTGCCACTGATCTTATCATTGTAATAAACCATTTCTCCATTAATGATGGCTGTGGAGAATGAGGCGAGGAGAGACTGAAAGTCTCTGAGGTCGGGGGGTTGGAGGGAACAAGTCAGGGCCGAATGAATTTAGAAGAGACAGAAACTCTAGCATGAGGTTTATCCGAGTGAATGAATATTGTATTCATATTCTGAAATGTTCCCAGCAAGAGCCGTGATTAACACTTTTGTAATAAGGTTTCTGCAGGATGCATCTCTCCTTCTCTGACTGCAGCTGGGAGGGGTCGTCTGATCTGTTTTGGGACAATGATGAGTGCTTTTGGATTTGAAGTAAGGACTGACAGCAGCCCCCGCTGTTCACTGAGAAGAGCTATGATAATTGCTTTCATGGCAGTCCTCAAACATCCCCAATAATAACAGAAAAGGTTGTTCTCATTTTTTTTTTTTTTTTTTTTTATAAGAGTTGCTATAAAGGGTCTGAATACTCATCAAATATAGCAATAAAGTCACTAAGTTGGCAACTAAGTTGGCATTTATCACCAGAAGTTTAGTACTCTGACATTGACATGTAAAATGCTGACTCATTCAGCAGCCAATGAGCTACTAGCTCTCACCTATGTCCCGCCTCCTCTGGATGACTGATATGGCTGCAAGTGATAGCAAGACTGATAACAAGAAAAATGTAACCTAAAAAGATGATTAATCTCTCGGTTACAGTTGATTTCCTGGTTGTAGATTCTGGACGGATGAAAACATTCTGGTTCTTAGATTTCCAGGAATGCAAAGACAAAAAAGGGACTTTTTTTTTATGTTTGCAAAATTTAAATCAGTGTTCCTCAGTTCAGATCCTCAAAGGCCACGGCCCCACATGTTTCAGATGTTTCACTGCTCCAGCACACCTGATTCAAATACAGGAATCACCATCAGATTATCATCAAGGTCTGCATGCAGGCCTGTTATGATCAATTCATTTGGACATATGGAGCAGCGGCCCTCGAGGATCTGCAATGGGGAACAAACTGAGAAGCAGACTGCAAGGGAGAGAGGAGAAACTGTGTGCAGGAGGTAGCTGTTGGTACTCCATGCTCTACTGTCTATCTGGTCAGAGTGATGGAGCAAAGCACAATCAGCGGTGTATGGGGAATGCCTTTCTTTGTGACATTATAGCACAATCTGTGCTAGAAGAGCTCCATCCTCTGTTTAAAGCTTTAATTTCAGAGCTGAGAAAATCCTGATAACATCATAGATATGTTTTAAACTGAGAACAATGTTCATTTCTTCTTTTAGTTTACCATTTCTGTTTACTTTACTCGTTCTTCATTAAGACTAACATTTTTTTTCAATATTTTAATCATACTGTTGAGATGCAGAGATGATTCAAGTTCCTTTCCCAAAACTGAGCAGCAGACTCCTGAATTGATCTGAGCATCCCTATGATGATGGTTTCCACCACTTCGCATGGAAACGACGTAGTACCTGAGTCTGTGTGAAGATCTGGGCTTTCTGACACTCCTCCAGGCTCGGGGCGAAGCTGACCATGACATGCTCCTCTGTGCCAATCATCTGCACTATTTCCTGGTCACTCTCTACTCCCATTCCCTGACATTTAAAGGGTGAAGAGACGGCAAATTAAAAACTATGAAGGGAAAATACGTGCTCTCATGTAAGAAAAGTCCATTTTTAATACAGAAGATGCATCATTATAAAGACCTCACAAGGTGAAACACACACAAAGTGGACATTTTGCAACTGGCAAGAGTTGGGACGAGAAAATGTAAGAATGTGAAATTTTTTGGGAGGGAGGGAGAGGTGGACTGGGAAACATTAGGTTGACATTTGCTTATGGAAATGTGAAGCTGTGGGAACTGATCTGTCTGGCCCGCAGTGGATGTGAGGTCTTCTCTGCAGCCGCTGCCAAACACAGACAGAGGCGGGTAACAAATCACCCAGGATATACAAGTGCTCAGCAAACAGAGGGAGCATGTAAACCGTGGATACTGACACTTCACACTCACAAGGTAACATATTTGAAGAGGTTTCACCTCAGAGGGGACAGAGGTTCATGATACCAGCTGTCCAAATGACATTTTTATTAAGAGCACAGGGTGACATCTGAAATTCAATCTGTTAAACTACTCAGTGATATCACTCCAGCTGGTAACTAATCCTGCCCCTATGTGGATGCTTTATTTACTCCTTCTTACAAATTCAGGGTTGTCCAAATTCAGAGGAGTAGTAAAAAACTGTTTGACTTTGCCTCAGCTTTTGGGCACCAAAGTGAATACATCAATCTGTGTTGTAACACCACCTACTGGACACACAGAGTCATTCAACTCTGTCAGTATTGAAAAATACACCTACCTTGAAAATGATGGCTATGGGAGCATCCTCAGAGAGCGTGTTGTGTCTCAGGTAGAACCGGCCTTGCTTTACAATCATATTGGTTCTGCTTTTCTTCTCATGCGTGGAGCTGGAATAACAAGAACACGAGAAGTTTCACGGCAACAGCAACTTTCAGGAGACAGGTATGTTGCTTGTGATATTAAAACACCTCAAAGTTTCAAACCACAGCCTCCAGCATCCTTTCCCCGGTGTCCCTCCCCTGCCTGCGCCCGCTTAAGACACTTCCACTTCCACTAACATTTATCAAAATTACATGGAGTTGCTGTTTACCCAGAGACATCACTGAACTTTCTGAAGATGTCATTTTACTACACCTGGTAACCGAGGCTCCAACTGCACCCTTCCTATCCTGTTCCACAATAATTCGATTCTTGGACAGCTGCTCCTGGATCAGGATGACCTTCTCCTGGCCTTTCACAATGAAATACCCTCCTGTATGTAAGAGACACACAATAAAGTAGAAGAACGTCTGTGAAAGTGATGTTCAGGTCACATGATTTATAACTTTTAAATGACTGTATTATTAAAACGTACCTGGGTCCAGTGGACACTCATTGAGCTTTGAAAACTCCACGGGAGTCTTTCCTGCAAGGACACAGTTTGAGCTTCTCAGCATGATCGGCATCCTGACAAAGGCAGAGTCAAACATGTGAATGGGAAGATACGAGCATAACAAACAAACAAAAAAAACTGATGCTTGCTGTTATACAGAAATTTAACATTGCAACAGCAAGTGAGTTCACTTAAAGATGAGGCACTAGAAGGATAGAAGCTGCAAAAAAGAAAGAAAAAATGTGAACTTTAACTCAAAGATTGTTGAAGCTGAGGTTTAGACTATAGAATTCTTTTAGTCAATTTTTCAGGATACAGCATGGAATAAAAATTACCTTCCAATAGGCAATGCATTACGAATAATCCTCTGACTGCCGCGGGTGTACTCTATGTCCACCGTGATAGGTGCTGAGTAGGTCATGTCTCTGAGACGACACTGCGGAAACATGATGAGCTGCGTTTCAATGGCAGAGAAACACCATCTGACAGCTGTAAAACATGTTTGGTGTAACAACAGTGGGTTCTCCATAGGTTCTCTTCTTCATGCACAGTCGTCACGAGGGTGGACACATCCATCCAAAAGCTGTAATCTCGTCTAACCCTGGGTTTGGATAATTTAGCTGTACACCAACCACTTCAGCAGACGTCAAGGAATCATCCCACATCAATTAAAAGCATTGCTTTGAACAAAACAGTCTCTTAATTGAATGTTCAAGTCTGTGATGAACATGTTAAACACTTACTTTTTTATCAATTATGTCAAGAGAAAAATAAATACACTTGATTGGAAAAATACTTTCTGAGCTTGTTTATCATCATTATATTAAAAGGACTGCATGATGTCCAAGTGACAATAATCTTCTTCCATGATCATGATGATCTGCATGATTAGTTCAGTACAAGTTTTAGTGCTGAAAGCCCCTTCTGATGCAACTGGGATTCAAAAATCTGAAGACAATTTTAAAAAAAAAACATAAGTTTAAATAATAATACACTATTTCCCTGCAATTCATGAATAAAAAAGAATCACAACTTTAATTCAAAGTCATCCAAATATTCCTGCCTGGGTTAAACTAATGTTTAATTGATCAATGCAATATACATTTGAGCAATTAATGTCTCAAATAACTCATAACAGAATATGAATTGCAAGTCCCTAAAATTGTCAGAAATTCAGCAATGTTTTACTTACCAGAAAAGTCTTTCATTTTAAAAGTTGGAACCAGCAGTTTGTTGTTTCTTTGACAATTAAACCTAGGAACTGATTACTTGTTTGCATATTTAGTTCCCAGCGGTGCCCAGTTAGGATCACTAATGTTAGAAACTGTTTTTATTTAACACCAAGCAAATACCAAGTGTGTCACCACACTGAGCCCACCTCATGAGGAGAGACTGGTCTGGTAACGTTGAAGCTTTCTTCCACATCAGGCATGCCAACATAAATATTGAGGTATCTGTAAAGAAAACATTTCTTTTACACTCATGCATACCAAACTGAAAAGTTGTCACATCTGTTTCAGGAGTGTTCAGTTTGTGTCAAGGACGTTCCTTACTTCAGGTACCACATTGGATCAGCATCACTCGTGATTTTCTCATTTGCTTTCATAATCTTCTTGATCTGAAAAACAAAACGTTCATACTGATCTCAAAGCGCAACAGAAACATCTGCAGCGGACACCGATGTTGGGACTGAGCATCACCTCCACATTGATGAAATAATTGAACGAGTCAATGTGCTGCTTGACCAAACCTTTCACCTGCAAGACACGCAAAGAAAAAAAATTAGAAAAGTGACAAGTCATTGATATGCAAGAATAAAATGATCATTTAATTCTCTAAATATATATAAGTGTATGTGGAGTCAGCAAAGACGAGATAAGTCAAGTCTGTCCTGCCACCCTAATTAATTTAGTGTTAATACAAAGAATTTTGATTGATTTCAATGGATATAATGTAAAAAGTTTTAACTGATTTTTTAAAGAAAAAAAAAATTATTATAGAGATAAATATATAATAGCTGAAATCACTTCATCAAATGAATACACTAAATTAATCTTTTACAATTTTCAATCATTTTTCTGATTATCTTTTATTTTCAGGTGATTGATTTCATGATGCCACATTTATTTATTTATTTTCAGAGAGCTTTTATATTCAATTATATACATATATACACACACATATAAGTACATACATACATACATACATACATATATATACATATACATACATACATATA
>JBAMYA010000021.1:10770957-10784550 GCA_037176975.1 Arrhamphus sclerolepis | reverse complement strand
CACAAATGTCTAAACATTGATTTTTGTTTTTTGTTTTCAAAGAAATAACTATGCAATTCAGGGTCGTTTCATTGTCTACTAGTATTTTTCTTTTGTTTTTTTAAATATACCATGTAATTCCCTTTCATACACATTTTCTCAAACACACATTTGAATAGTCACTCTAAATTAAAAGTTTAGCTGCCTTATAATTTCTACTCTAGTCTAAAAAAAACAAAACAAAACAAACAACCAAAAACAAAAGAAACAAAATTGCCTTCTCAAGTACTTCAAACTACATCACGTCATTTCCAAGAACAGTCTACCCTCTGGAAATCACCTTGACTTTTGTGGTGGCAGTAAGCAAAGTGTAGTCTGGGTTCTCGAGATACTCCTGTTTATGCTGCTGGGCCTCTGATCCAATGAGCAGGTTGAAATGTGTGGCAAGGTGGCGTCGCAGTAGAGTCTTGTTGGGGGGGATGTTAAGGAGCAGAGCCATGGTCTCCACATTGAACCGCGGCTCCAGAACCTACACGGGAAAGCTGATGTTTTAGGAGTGAACACATTTCAGGACAGCGCACACTTCCAAGGGACACCGAAAACGTGAGTTGCTCACCATTAGACCTCCATGGACGCCGCTGCCTCTCAGGTTGGGAGCATATTCAGCGAGATCCACCGAACGCAGCCACTCCATCACCCTGTGGTTGGTCCACTGAGAGACCTCTGCAGGTGAAATGGCACTCTACAGACACAATGCACACAGGATTGGATAAGTCAATCATTTTCTAGGTTTGTTCGGGCTAGAGTAGGTTATCTAAATATTGTTCAAGTAGAAATGGACATAAATGCTTATAAAATACAAAATGACTCCATCCGTCACTGTAGTTGATCCAAACTGTGAAAGTCGATTAGCATGCTAGCTTTCTTCTGTACAGTAAGAACAGGTCAGCAGCTAAGCTATGCAACAGGATTCAGTAACGACACACCAGTGCAGTGAGAAGCAACTTTTTCTATCTAAGCTGGAGGTTTATTGTAATTTTAATGTAATTTCTCTGCTAAATGTGACAATGATCATACCTCATCTGATGGTCTCCGACGCAAACAATTAGGCTCATAATTGTTGAGTCGAAGAACTTGAATAGCTCTCTTGATACTGAGGTGATGCAGAACACTTCCCACCTTCATAGAAAGCAGGTCATCCTGGAGGACAAAAAAAATCAAAGCATCACTTCTTTCCGAATCAAAGTTTTCCAGAAGACTTTAATTTTAATAGAGCATCAAAGCCAATCACTGTTAATAAGTTTCACAGAGCAGACCATCTCCTGTAGAGATAACCACACTCTCAAGGTAATAATACTAAAGTGAGATGGCACTACTGTCATTAGGCCTATGAGAGTCTGGACAGAGACGTTTATTGGATGCAAACCCTTACCACTGTCATGTAATGCAGCATGCGACCATCTACTCTGCCCTCATCAAACTGGGTCTTATACTGAGGCAGGCCGATGTCATCCAGCCATCCTGACAGGAATCAGAAAGTATAATGAGAATAAACATGTAATGCATTAAAAGAAGCCTCCCAAACAGCTAAGAATTCATCACTTGACTCATGTTTTGGGCTGGCATCTGGTACCCACTTGTAACCCAATTGTAATCCAGTTTTCCCTTAATATCCTCCTCTTCTGAGCCGAGGGCCTGCAGAGCCAGCTGCAGCTTCTTTCTGTGCAACGGGTGTTTGATGCCCAGCTCCTAAACATCCCAGAGAAGACAACTTAAGATAGCACGCCCGGCATTCCTCGGATTCTGCAGATTGATGGGTTGGTTTATTAATTTGTTCTCACCCTCTCAAGGTCTTGTTGTGAAGCCTGTAGCAGAGTCTGACCAGAGGAGATCCACACACGGGCCATGTTCACATAAAGGCCGAGACCCTGCTCGTGCAGCCAATCACAAACCTGATCCTTCGTCCAACGTGCAAAGGGAGCATCCACATCACTAAGGAGAAAAGAAGAGTAGAAAAGATGAAACTGCCAGAGGTCTGTAGACACAGTAAGTTCAGTTGTAGGACAATGTAAAAGCACTTCTTATACATTTCTTCTAGTAACAGAGGCAAAACCTTGCACAAAACGATTTCATTATTTCTACATGTAAGTATAAAACCAGAGATTTAAAGCAAGGAAGCAAGTCTTGTTTTTCATCATTCATTCAGTCTGAATGCTCACACTTACTTGTTGACCCGCTGAAGGTCCCGGGACCAACCCAATCTGGGTCCTGCTGTGGCGCGCACCCCACCCCGCTTGAACTCACCCTCTGGCAGGTTGTCATCCAGATTGAATGTGGTTGATTGGCTCCTTATAAGCCTGAAAAATTGATATTAATATTATAATGTACAAAGTCATCATTTTAAGAACAGGTTTTCTTAAAATCGCGAGTAAAGACATCTGACGCCATTGAGTACTCACTTTCCAAATAGTTTCTTTATTCCTTTGGATTTCTTCTTACTTTCTGGCGTGGTAGGAAGTGTATGAGTGCTGTCATTGTTGGATGACCTCTGTGGCAGCCCAGCTAGATCCAGATGATCAGTGCCCTGTCGCTCTGTTTCAGCTGCACAAACAAATGCCCACACATAACACAACAGCATCAAGAGCATCGGCAATGGAGACATGCACTGATTGGTGGAGACTCGGCTGTGGAACAGAGGCAGCGCAACACGCCAGAAAACATTGCGACAGACGCATGACAACTCCAAGACATGTGCAGGAGAGAGGTCACAGCAGTGGCCATGAAAAGCAATAAGCTCTCTAGTTGGCATGCATCAAAAACTCGGGTGTTGGACTAAGACTGGAATGAAAAGAGTCTATTAATTTAGTTACATTTTTAGTGGGAGCTCTTTGGTAAAGTGCTTTGATCTAATCATCTGGATCTCGACACAGATTCGTTTGTGTAAAGTACTAACAAAAAAAGTGCATGCTAATACATGCTGGCAAAAGCAAACCAACATACACAACGTACGCGCACTGTATGTTGAGCAGACATTTGTGCAATAAAGGATAGTGATGAGGCTGTGGATACTGAAGCACTCAGACACTAAGGTATTACATTCTACAAGAGAAGTGAGTTTTATAGAAACAGAAAAGTAAGACATTGTCAGTAGCTTCCTTTGCTTTCTTTGGAGAACTACTGCAACCCTACAGTGGCATGTGATCTATACTGTACCTAGCATAGGCGCACTTGCACTCCTGCTGCGGTCTTCATGTGTTACAAAGAGCACACAACACACGACATGGTCCAACAGAAAAAGAACAAGAGTGCAGATATTATGATTGAAATAATAAAGGGACTGGAGGGGTGGAACAGAGACATAAACAAAAATGGGCATAGACAGGACAAAGAGCGAACAGCACTGTGGAAACACCCTTCTATAATTAAACAGGAACCACAGTTTGTGTGGGATGCAAATTATGGTCTTGGTCCATATAGTATGAGCTGTGGGTGTGGTTTGGAAAACGAGCTCGCCCATGGTGTAAGAAAAAAGTGATTTCGAAGATATCTCACCCTGCAGTGATCCTGTCAGTTCCATGGCTTGCTTCATGTCACATGATATTAATAATATAAAACCTTGTGGAGTGTTCTCACCGAGGTTAGGGCTGCTGTTCGTCTTCTTGCCTCCACGAATTTTTAAGAAGCCTTTTCCAAAAGATGAACGAGCCTTTTTCGAGCCAAAGCTGTCATCTTCTGCGGGGGCAGGCAAAGTGGCAGAAGGACCCATGGGTGGCTTTTCATTAGTCTTTCTGGTCTCTTCATTTGTATACTGTAAAAACAAAGAAAACATTTTATAACTATACATGTTCTTTTAATATGCTTTGTTTTTATTTATTGAAAAGAAGAAAAAAAAAAGAGGAAAATAAATTCTGGAGTGAATAACTCCCACTTTTACCTTCTCATTACTACTTTCATCCAAATCCTGGCCCTCAGTTCTGGTGGTGTCATGGCTGATAAAATAAACACAAATCACTGAGGATGGAGTGGTTGTGACATGTGCTTGTCTCACATGATCTGATAAAGCAGAAGCAGGAATCTATTTGATGTAAATAAACCACTGTAACATTTTCTTTTAATTAATACAACCTCAAGGTTACTGGGTCACTAGTACTAATGAGTGCAGAGTCTCAGCCAGCTTACACCAGTGAAGACGTCTGCATTTAGTGCATGCACTGAAATCAGAACAGTATCTTAATATCATTACATCAACAGTTTCAATATCCCCTAACAAATATGCATGTATGCATTTACTATTCTATACATTTTTCTTTTTAATTATCTTGTGCTATGCCTGATTGTTAAAATTTTACTTATTTTCTAATTTGAAGTCCAAAAACCTTATGGTGTGCATGTTTTCAATGACTGCCCATCATGTCCTAGGTAAGTGATAAGCAATACTGGAATGCTGCAAGTGATCAGACTTCCTGCCCACTTGACTGAACAATACTTTGCCTTGAACCGTGAAAAGACACAACTGTATTCACACTGAGCTGGAGAGTGACAGGAGATCATGTGAGAGAGGACAAAGACACACTGAAGACAAACATGTCGCACAACAACACAACACTTACAGATTGCACAAAATGAATACATGCCAGCCCAAGTGATCAGCTAAATAATAAAAAATAATAAGCTGGACATTTATTAATTCATTTATGAAGCACAAAATGTATTACAAAGTATCTTGATTATAAAAAAAAAAGACTTTGCTGGAGTAAAGCAACAAATGTGAGATACAATCTTTTGCATATTTCACCTCTCTGCATCTGTTGGTGTGGACTCTGACACTCGCTCTGGATCAGAAGGACTGGGAGTAGGTGAAGGCTCGTCACTCTGTACACTGAGACTCTCCATCTAAGCATGTAACAAAATGAGAGGAAAAAAAGAAAAAAAAATCAAGTTTTCAAGAGACAAAGTGCAAAGCGCCTTATAACGGTGACCTATATTCCTTTGAAAACACAGAATGGTTTACACAAGCACACTTGGAGAATTGATAGCTAAAGTTATTCAATTAATTGGATGTCAAGCCTGTCAAGACTAATTCCAAAAGTGTGAATCTAACCTCAGGTTTCTGAATCTGAGAGCTTAATTTAGCATTTCTGAGTATAATATGGTTTGAAGTTTACTGGAGGAGGAGCAGAATAATATAAAAGAAAATTTGCTTTAACTACCAGTTAGATCCGATCACCCCCAATTTGTCGAAATCAACAACTGAAAAGTTGTCAATGTGTTTAAGTGTACAAACCTCATCCGAGCTCTTCATTTTTGTTTGTTCAACATCTGTAGCGTCTTGCTTTTCAGATTCCACAGACACAGGGCTGGCAGAGTAGCATGCACTGGATCCTTCACCAGGACTCTCATTGCGCTCATTATCTTTTGTTTTTTCTAAAATAGACAAGGAAGTCAATGCAAGACTATAATTTGGCATGGAAAAACATTTTTAACAATTCACAGAGAAAACCACAGTCATCTAATACACATAGCAAGTCCCTTTCCTCCTCTTCACAGGGAAACGAGCAAAAAAAAAAAAAAAAAATCATATAGTGTATGTATAAATATACATAATATATAAAGAAAAAAAAACATAATAAGTAAAATATAAACAAATGGAAAGATTGCATGAATTGAAATTCACACACTCAAAATATGCTGTTAAAAAGAACTGGCAGTTCGTCTGTTTATGGATTTTAAGAATACACACATTTATGAGCTCTGCAAAAGCAAAGTCTAACCTTTCTTCCCTTGTACGGACATCACCATGTCTTGAACTTTCTTGTATCGCAGAAGTGACTGCTTCAGTTCCTCAATCTTTCGATCCTGCAAATGCAAAACCAAAAGTAAAAACCGAGGCTAATTCAACTGGCAGTGTCAGAATCACTCGGTGTAATGCAAAGTGATTGTATCTTATTAAAGTTACCTTCTCTTCGTTTGCTGCCATCAGCGACTCAACTGCTTTTTTCATTCTTTGCACTTCCACATCTAGTGAAGACAAGTAATTTAAGACTATGAATGGCTGTAGTTGAGTGTGTGAAGCTTTTTGGAAGACAAAGTATGGGGATGCACATACAGCCTAAACATAGCTGGAAGATTAAATGCATCAAGTCTATACAGGCTGCAGCATTACTGTCATTCCACTGACATCACAATCCTCACACAACATCCTTGTGAGAGTAAGCATTTCACTTTTGTTAGAACGATTTCACTCTCCAGAAGAAACACACTCCCACGTAAGGCTGCATAATTAGATAGCCATTCAATTCAAATTCTAAATACTTTTATTGAATCCCAAAGGGAATTTCAGTAAATATATTATTACTATCAGCATGAACAAACCTCCCATAATGTAATGTAAGCCGACACCCCCAAGTTTACCATGACCAAGTATTCCGAAAAGAAAAAAAAAAAGGGATACCTTAATCTAAAAATAGTAAAATAAATAAATAAATAAAATTACATCCCAGAAGCTATGATGTTTTAAACCAGTTTGAAGGTGGCAACTTTTATTATGTTAATTGCAACTGATTGTTTTGGAATTACCAATATGACTTTGAATTAAGGCCATTACAAAAGATATTTTACAATCAACTCACATCAATTTATTGTTATACTGAAATCACCATTCACACGACTGGTCTGTACTGGAGGAAAAGAAATGCTAACCTTTGTGCCAAAAAGATCCACAACAGCTGATTTGAGTCAGGAGTTGAATGTGGAAGCAAATCAAACAGCATTGGAAATGTGGATTAGAGCCACTTTAGATTAGAATTACTATAATTACAGTTAAACTATTTTGTGATTAGATTGCTTTTCACTGAACAGCCAGCTAATGCCAACCATTCGAGAAGTGATCTCAAAGGACTCGCTATCACAAGCTATAATGAGTTACAAATGACGTACTGCTGTGGCCACTCTCGATGCCCAGCTAGAAAGTTTCCAAAGGCACAATTTCAACAAATTCAAAGAGCCTGAATTTGACCATTTGTTAATTTCAAGAATTGATCTACTACACACATATTTTTAAAATTACAGAGTGTTGAATCCCATCTCCAATCCCAGCGAACTGGACTGTGGGGTGTACAGATAATGGAAAATGACATCGTTCTATACCTTAATTAACTACAGTATACGGTGTAAGTAATGGAGACAGACACAGGTATGAAGACAGCTCTCTTACAGACACTGCCAGACAACAACGAACAGGATGGCGGCATACGTTAGCGGAACACACAGTCATTTTTGGAGTGAGCAGGGGAAGGTTTAGAGGACTTCAAGGAGAGGCATTGAGGGACACAGGAGGTGATTACTGTTGGGAGAACATGAGTCAGAAGGATGAGTGAGCAGCCTGAACGGTTATAACAGTAGTTCATTCCTCATTCCTGCTGAATAAAGCAAACAGTTCTCGTTGCCATTTTATGTCGAACGTTAAAAACACAGTGAAAGTGGATATGAAGGACCTTGAGTCATTAACAACAAAAAAAAGGATGAATATGTATGAAAAAAGTTTGTAAAAATATAAGTTTGATAGAAATCTGGTGCTCTGTGGGCAGCTATTAGCACTTCAATGGGTTATAATGGACAAGCAGAGTTCAAATGGCTCATGCTCGTTCATGCAAACAGGGGCTGGAGAGGGTGCAATAATGAAGTACAGCAATAAACACAGGCATAAAAACCCCCCTTACGTTTTTCTTTCAGCCTCTTTCTAAGAGTTTCATCTGGATGAGAAACTAAACAAGACAAAATAAATTATGACAAAAACTGTATAGTAGTTTCAGCCTCTTAATTAATCACATATCTCATGTACAGATGACGTAAAACAGACGTTAAATCTGCTCATTTTCAGAGAGGATTGTGAATGCTTTTCCTTCCCACCTCTCTCTGTGGGATCTGCGTTCCTCATCTCTCCATCTTTGCCCTCCAGCTCCCTCCTCAATATGGCTAGCTCTTCCTGTTCAATAGAGGACAACAGTGAGAGCGTTTCTCCCACACAGACACACCTCCCCCACCCCCTAATCAACACTACAAACAAACCAAAACACAAAGGTTCACAAATGCTGACGTGGCACAGGGGCACACAAGCCACACCTGCTCAAAGGGTAACATATGTGAGGTGGGTGGCATGCACGGATGTCTTGGAGTGCTGAGGCAGGAGGAAATATGCAATCCATTACATTTTATGAAGGGAAAAAAACAAAAAAAACAAACAAACAAACAATATGTTTAAGTAACCTGAAAAGAAATCAAGCATGGATTCCCAGGAAAAAAGAAAACAGAGGGACAAGTGTAAAGAGGGAAAAAACAAAAAAGATAGAAATACAGATATTTTCCAACTCTGGACAAAACCTACAATTCAAACATACCTGTGGTTTCTAAAATGTGTGTGTTGGCTGAAATTAGCACTTTGTAGACGCAGACTTTAGGAAGTTGTATTTGTAATAGCACTTGACTTCACTTTTTAAAGTAATGTGTTGGTTTTTTTTTTAAGTGATTTCACTGTTTGGAAGAAAAAAAATCACTTGGCATAAAAAATAGCAAATGATTGCAGCCAAACAGAAGGTTTTTTTTTTAGTTTTTTTTTAACTTCCTTAAAAAAAAAAGAAGAAAAAAAAGAGGGAAAAGCCAACAGGAGAGGTTAAAAACCATAATCATACAGCAAGCACAACAACCATCCTGAAAGCAGCCAACCTTCATAGCCAGAAGTTTGTACTCTTTCCTCTGTTTCTCATACTGCATCTGTCCCATTTTGATTTTCAAGCTAGAAAGCTTAGCCATTAGTGACTAACAGCAGAGACAAACCAAAGGGAGGAAAAAAAAAAAAAGAAAATGGGAATGGAAGAAGTGAAAACAAGAGTGGTCAAGAAGAAGGAAAATCTCAGATTAAGATATTTTAAGTATTATACATTTCAAAAGTAGGCAAAATTTGTAAACCTCATAGAAATGAATATTGTAACTCTTTCAATGCCTACAATTGATAAGATGCTAGAAATCAAGTGTGAAAGTAGAAGAAATTTCATTCTGAACCTTCTGAAACAGCTACCAAAATCTCTGAACCAAAATAAATCTTTAAATGTAGCAATCACATTGCTAGAAGTAGCCCTCTTTTGCATAAATGACTTAATTATTCATAAAATGTGCACAGGATATGGAAAAAAAACAACTATTGAACTGCTTGGGAATAGAATTTAGCTTAAACTGTTTATATGTAGTGAAATATATGAATGTAAAATCCCTAACTATGTATTAACTATTTCAAAGGCATTAAAGATTTTGTACAAAGTGTTTAAACTGGTGTTTAAAGTATTTCATTCCTGCACAGAAGTACAGGAAAGAGTCCTGTGACAACTCACCTTTGTTGATTTAAGTTTCTTTTCGTACTGTAGTTTTTCACTCTCCATGTCAGTCAATCTGTACCGCAGTTCATTAATTTCAAGGATCAAATCCTGAAGAGGAGAAAAGTGTTTCACATAATGGTTGTAAAACACAGTAAACTGTGACATTTTTTCCTAATTCAGAAAGAATTTCTTTACAGCAGCTCCAAGTTAAGATTTGACGTTAATGTTTAACATTTTTTTCCACTAATATTATACAACAGCAAAGAATGGCAAAGTAGTAGTGTTTTTGTTTTTTTTTGTGCCGTAAAGTTGAACATGCACGGAGTCGATTTTTCTTCTCGTGGAGGGAAATATGAGCTCATGTTGCTACAACAATAATATGACATGTTTGAAAGTTTGTCAAGCGCTGTGCAGATATCGCCTCATCTCACATAAACAACATCTTAATCCTTAGAAAACTTTTGACCAGAAAGCAGCGAATCCAAATAAGGCATGAAATCAAATATTCCATTCTGCTCCACAATAATAATAGCACTATAAGGGTTATCTAACATGGCTAATTAAGTGAAAGGTGTTCATTGAGATACACCCCCCCCCAATAATTGTAGAGAAGCTGAACATTAGACATCTTTTAGTTTGAAAAAAATAAAGGAAGACCTGCTCTTACACGAGCATGTTAAACAGGGATTAGTGTTTGTTCAAGGTTTGCGTGTACTCATGCTGAGGAAAACAAGGAGACAAACTGAAACTAAATATTCTGGTTCTAAGAAATGACTTGCACACCTCGCTGTCCCTAAATCTGTCAAAGTCCCGTCTCTCCTTCTCCATAGAGTTGAGCTTCAGCTTCAGGTTGGATACTTCAGACATCAATTCAAGTTTCTGGGTCTCCAGGGCAGTTCTGCATAAAAGTTCCTACAATGAGACAAAACGTAAAGATGGCAGCATGATTCATTTGTTCTTTTGTGGTTTTACCTCATCATACAGCATTATGCAGTAAACTAGTGGTTGTGGTTAGACTCTTGTCTTCATGTACACAGACGCACACGTGTACACACACACACACACACACACACTCACACACCTGTTGCAGCATCTCCTCTGTGGCGTTGAGTTTCTCCCTGTGCTCATCCAAACATAAGTCCAAATCTCGAATCTTTTCTCCCTGAGCCTCCACCTGGTCTGTTAGCACACTCACCTGCATGGACCCAATGTGTCATTTTATTTACAGAACAAATATTCATATCTATCTACAATTGATATAATAAAATTTGATTTGTAACAAGTGGTGGAAAGGTTTTATCTGTGTACAGTTATTGACTTACCTGAAGCACCAGAGACTCCTTATCGCTCTCCAGTCGGGAAAGCCTTTCCTGGTAATGATCACCTCCACCCAGAGAGATGTTCCCATTGGACTGTAGCGAGAGCAGGTAAATACATTAATTCACCAAAACACAAGGTCTCTTAGGTTTGATGTGTGTATATTACCATATTGACCCAAATGCAAAATGACCCAGCTTTAGGATGACCCCCCCCCCCTTTTTTTTTCAAGAGAAATCTTATGGATAAAGATTTTTTTTAAAATTGCATGACCACAAAATCTTGTTTTGTCTTAGTAAGAACAAAACACCAGTATAATGTGTTAATTTCAGGTATTTCAACAACTTAATTTTACCCTCACTCCACTGGCTGCCCATTCATTTTAGGATTAATTTTAAAATTCTTTTATTTGCTTCTAAGTCCCTGAATGGTCTTGCCCCGCTGTACCTCTCTGAGCTTCTACACCCCTACACACCCAATCGCTGTCTCAGCTCAGCTGATCAGCTGCTCCTGAGCGGACCTAAAACCAAGCGGAAGCTCAGAGGGGATCGTGCCTTTGCTGTTGCAGCCCCAAAAATTGTGAAACGATCTGCCTCAGTACATCAGACAAGCATCCTCTCTGTCTGATTTTAAATCCCTTGTTAAAACCCATCTCTTCTCCTTGGCCTTTGACACGTAGCAAGACATTGGACTTTGTTTTATTTTATCCTTTATTTTATCTTATTTTATTGTCTTGTTTCCATGACTGTTACTTTTACTTGTTTTGTCTATTATTGTGTTTTATTTTATTTTACCATTTTAAACATCTTATGTCCTTCTGGACTGTTTTTTCTTTTACTTATGACGTTTTATTTATTACTTTGTACAGCACTTTGGTCAGCTGCTGTTGCTTTGAAAGTGCTCGACAAATAAAGTTGGATTGGATTATTGACATAGTTATGAAAAGCCAGCAGCTTCTTTCTAAAGTGTGAGGACTAGAGCTGGACAAGATGGTCTCTGTGTGTGTAAAGTTATATGGACATAAAGTACATCATAAGTAGTTTCATTTCCTAATCTTTTTCTATTTATTCATTCATTAACTATATAAGGTGAACAAGGTGTGGCTGTTGAAATGTATACACTTTACCAAATGGGCTTGTGCGGAAGGATTTTTGACAAATATTTGGTCACTGAGTGAGGTAAGGGGCCCGTTGATGGCCCCTTACTTAGAAAAATCCTAGCTCCACCACTGAGGACACTTGGCACACCCCACAGTCTGTTATTATTTGAACTCAACCATTACAATCAGAAATCTAATGACTTTCAAGGCTTTACCAGAGTAACGGCTCCAGGGATGGATAACCCTTCATTTCTGTTTTCAGCCACATATTCACACTCTCTGTGCTCAGTCTCTTGGAAGAAGCAGGTTTCCTAAATAATCTGCATCACAAGTGGACTGTATGGGTTGGCGTGTATTACATTGTCTAATATCATCAGCATTCAAAACTTTTTTGCATAATTTTCCCTCACTCTCCATTATGCTTGTATCTCTGCATCTCCGAAACCGTCTTGAACTGTTAACTCCACTAGTAACCTAACAGACACATTCAAGGTGCTGGCTCTGAGCCACTAGTTATTGTGGATGTAGTTTAAGTGTTTAGAGTGGACATCTAGACTCAACTTCATCAGATATATTCACAGTAATATCTATCTGTCGATCTATCTATACATTTCCATGTATCAGTCAATAGGGTGATAATCTTAGATGCCATTTTTTCATAACAAAGTGCGAGTTTCACGATTTATACCCTGCATAAACAAAACCATACATGGCCTAAAAGAAGGTTCACTTTCAGATTGCTATACAGAGAGTGAGTTACAGCATTGTACAAAAACTCTATCTGGCCTGCAGCCCAACACTCTCCTACATGCTGCTTTGCTTCCCAAGAAATCAGTGTGCAGCTCTGGCTGTGACACAGACAACACCAGCAATTCATCTTGCATTCCCAGGGAATTCAGCAGAGCAGAACAATCATGTTATCCCGAAGCAAACAGATCTGTTTCATAGCATTGACTGAGAGATGCTGCATGTTTATAAAAGAAAAACTAAGCTCACCCATAACTTCTTTCAGAGTGAGTAGAAGCCAGATACTGCAAATCAAATACACAGACCACTGCAAAGTGTCACTACTTTTATAAAAAGCAGAAATTCAGGTAGTTTGCTTTGCGTTAAACACTTGAATGCCATATAAAACCAAAGGAGAAAATACATCAGCACTAGTGTTAGTGAAGTAACTGCTGCTGTGCAGCAATCTGGACAGAGTTATAAGGCAGAGTTTCTGAACAATTTGGACTACATTACAGTTCAGTGCAAATGATTAGTCACAAGTGGAAAACATATAAGACAGCTGCCAATCTTCCCAGGATGGGCAACACAACAGGTTCAACATCAGGTCAGATTGTGCAATGCTCAAAGGACATTTAAAAAAAAAAAGTATGCAAGTATGTCCTGTTTGGAAGAGTTAACAAGAGAGGTTTGGAAAGTCGTTTCTGAACAAACCACAAGATTTGTGAAACACTGGACAGGATCATGCCAAATGCTATAACCCCTAACAGATGCAATCCATCATCAAATGAATGGAGAGAAAAAAAAAAAGAATTAAGGGTGGAATGACCCAGTAAAAACCAAGACTTGGCACGACCTTAATGGAGAGATGAACATAAATGAATGCAAACTACAATTACCTGAAGCAACAGGTCCTTTGTCAGTGTCACATAGACTGCTGAGCCATGCTCCCTGTAACTGTTCTTGTGTGTAATAATAACAATAGTGAATCTGTGCAATAATACCTGTATCTAACTTTCCCCCTTAGGTATTCTGTATATATACAGATTAGTATTTATTTATTTTTCTTATATTTATACTGTATATACTATAGTCATTCTTTTT
>JBAMYA010000021.1:10755707-10770857 GCA_037176975.1 Arrhamphus sclerolepis | reverse complement strand
GATTGACTGTACAAACATTTCTAGAACGCTAACTTGCTAAAAGTTGCTTGATCAATTCTAACACAAACACACACACATACATACACATACACATACACATACACATACATACATACATAAATACATACACACAGAACCATAAACAAAACCATAAACGCACGCGAGTCTATGCACTAGCACTACTACTTCTGGCCACATGGAGGCAGGAGATGTTTGAAAAATGATCCACTCGCAGTACTGTACTAATGTGGTCCATGTATGCCGTCGTGATCTGGGTCTATGATGTAAAGATTAAGAACTGAAATTAAATGAATATAAATAAAACATTGCAACATGATGCATATTTTCATATTGCAGCACTTTCAGAGGTGAAGACAGAAAGAATCTCAAAGAGAGATGAGCTGTGAAGGAGGTACTTTTACTTTGGCATGCAATTCCCTTTTAAAATAGTGAATAGAATTACATGACATACACTAAACGAGGAGGCTCATTGTTTGTACCACAATTGCATCTGTTCTAAAATACAAATATGAACAAAAAGCATAATGCTACATTACAACTATGCACTGAAAATAAACAAAAACCCTGATACACCACTGAATCACCATAAAGCCCACCCACTCCACTAACCCTATAGGTTTTCTCTGTTCCCTGTTTGATGTGCTGGCTTTGCACAACAAACAGAGAACATAGAACACCCATAATACAACAACACGCTACAATATTATTGAATATTATTATTTCTAACTGCTTCACAACAGATTTATTGTTGAGTTTTATGCCCCCAGCTCCCAGCCTCTGAGTATTCTTCATTTTTCTACAGATCATACTGGCTCATTCTTACACTTTGCATTTATTGGGACATTGCCCTTTAAGAAACCCCCAGCACAGGGGCCTACATTTCCCAGAACACCAAGCGGTGTACGATCCACTTTGTATAAGCAGAGATAGCGGCTCCGATTCAGAGAGGATAACGGTACGGAATGGAGTGACTTGACAGTGACGTCTTTGATTTATTTCGTTCACCTGCGGTTATGTCTCTGTCGTCCACACACAACTCGGACACGACTAGCAGCAGAAGGCGGAGGCCACCTGAGCACACGCTAGGTAAGCGACTCGCAGACATTATTAGAGTTGCGTCAATAAAAAACTTTATTATTGACCACCGTCTTGACCCAGATATCTCTGCAGGGTGTCTGTCTTCTCCATTTTAACTGGACTTCGTTATTTTGAATCTAATATTTGCCATTAAAAGTTGATATGGCGACTTACAAATGGCAGTCGTACACTAAGAGACAGTCACGAGGTATTAATTAAATGCAATTGTGTTTGTATGCGTGCACGCGCTTGTCTAGGGGGCGTGGGGACGTAATTGTGTGTGTACGTTGACAATTGGACGTATGGCCACAAAAATCACGTTATTGCAAACTAAGTTATTATATTATGTGATGAATACATGGTTTGGGTTAAGCATTGTGGTTAGATAACCAATTATTAAGGTTTAGTCATGGTTCCTGGCACATTCAGATTCAGATGAAATGTATTGCCATTTGTAGTAATAAAACCACTTTGGAAAACAGTTGCAAACAGCTATAGTGCACTTGTAAACATTGAACAGACAGCCGTAAAAGCAGGTTAAAACTTAGACACAGATAAAACAACTTTTCGACACACTGACACTTATAACATTAAAACAGTAGCTATAAAAAAGTGGTAAGAATAAATAACCAATAGAAGACGAAGTTTCCTGCAGTAAGTGCATGCTTAAAATCCATTTACCGATGGAGCCACACACTCCAAGGGTTTAAAATTTTGAATGAAATTTTCAAGAAAAAGATCATTAAAAGCAAAAAACAAAACAAAACTCTGGCATAGGATTTGCCTTGTCCAAATGTTCATATACAGAATTCAATACAGAGGAAATGGCATCATCAACACATCTGGTTTTCAGTGGATCCTCAGACATAGGAATCTGACTTTCAATGTAGTCCAGCACCAATCGCTCAAAACTTTTCATTAAAACAGAAGTTAGGGTCACAGGCTGGTTGTAATCGAGGCATGTCACAGGAGTTTTTTTAGGAGCTGGTGTTATGATGGATTTTATAAAGCTGTGTGAGACAGCACTTAACTTAAGTGACATGTTGAAGAGGTCTGTGAGCCTGGGAGCAAGCTGCTCTGAACATTGTCTGGAAGCCCCGGGAGGGATGCCATCTGGCTCCATGGGTTTCCTAACTTTGTTTCTGGACAGGACCCTTTGGACCTCATGTTGACTGATAATTAATCCATTCTGCTGACATCTCAAAACTGAAAATACAGAAGACTCCATATTAACAGTTTCAAATCTATGGTAAAATTGTTTAAGATAAATTGGCAGTGAGTGATCACATGCTTACAAGTCTCTTCCTACTAGGCTTCCAAGAGGTGATAGTATTCAGCCCCATTCACATGTGTTGTGGGGGGTTATCTGCTTTTAAGTATCATTCAAACCTGAAGCTTTGATAGACTGTTCTAATGAGTACCTGACCTTTTTGTAAGCTGCTGCCCCCCCAGATTTAAAGGCTGTGGCACGTTCTTTCAGTTTCAGTCCAGCTTCAGAATTGATCCAGGGTTTCTGACCGGAAAGTTTTTTTTAATAATCTTGTGTGCGACACATGAATCAATACATAAATTAATATATCCAGTCACAGCATCATAGTATTCATCCAAGTCTTCAGAGTGGAAAAAGTCCAATCAGTGGCATGAAAAACATCTCAGGAAAATGAATGGAAGTCAGTTCAGTGCCATTTGAAATAGTGTGAACATGAATGTAAATGTGGCTGCGGGGCTGTGTTTCTGACCACATTAATGTTTTTTTTTAATGATCGCCCAGGTGAGCACTTAATAATTGGAATTTTCATTCATTACCATTGTCGGAGCTGGGATAGGCTCCAGCAGACCCCCGTGACCCTGCATAGGAAATAGCGGGTATAGATAATGGATGGATGGATGGATAGATACCATTGTCGGTTTCCCCTTCCATCCACATGCACATGCACACACTTATCATGGATGGATGGATCCATCCCAAGAACTGAAGGATGGATCTGCGTAAATCTTACTCAGAGTCATGAGGATCTGCTCTCCCAAGATCTTTCTCCAGCCCACTGCAGTATAATGCCTGAAAAGATCTCCCAGTGTATCAGGTCTTTTAGATTCTCGACTGAAGTGATCTGTCTTTTCATGAGGCTGAAACAAAAGGTCACATGGGCAGTCTTTGTTGATGCTCAATAAATAACACAGGTTCCTCAGACAGGCATATACTAAATACACAAATGGATAAATAACATCTGCCCCAAGTCGCACAATCACAAGTAATGAACACCCTGCTATCTGAATTTGAAATAACTTAAGCCCACAAAGGAGGAAAAAGAGAAAGAGGAAGCAAAACAAGACTACCTAAAAATATGTTGACTCTTTTGAGCTGTTGAAAAGGGGAAGTTTTGTTTTTGCTTGTTTTGTGATGTCAGTTCTTTCTTCAGTGTAATACATTTATTCATTCATCATGGCTGTGTCTTCTTTATCTCTTTGTTTGGACATGATTGTGTGCTTGAATGAATGATCTAAGGGATGTTTGAGCCTCCTCTTAATTGCAGTCATGCCTCTGCCCTGCAGAACGAGCAGTTATCAGCTGCAATGTAGATGAAAACACATTGTAGCCTGGAGGAGAGTTTCTCTGACAGTGAACGTCTTTAATTATAATGTACATGATGTCCTGTAGAAATAAACATAGGTATACTAGGGGTGCAACGATTCACAAAATTCACGGTTTGGGTTGGTTTGAAACTTTAGTGTCACGGTTCAATATTTTTTCGATACAAAAAAGAGAATTTTCCATGGCTTTTTAACTTGGAATTTATTGAAATTAATTTACATTTGTTTAAACTCAAAAGTACAGTTTTTAAATTAAACCTTGCTGAAACAGCAAACTGCGATGGACTGGCGACCTGTCCAGGGTGTACCTCTGCCTTTCGCCCGAAGTGAGCTGGGATAGGCTCCAGCAGACCCCCGTGACCCTGAACAGGAACTAGCGGGTATAGATGATGGATGGATGGATGAAAGAGCAAATAATAAATAAATAAATAAAATAAATGTATCTGAGAAATCATCAAGTTTTGTCTTTATAAAGACTGTAGATGACCAGATCCAAAGCTTTTGAGATGACAAAAAACTTTATTTCAAGTATAATACAACAACATAAGCAGTTTTGTTTGCCTGGACCTTTTGATTTCACTTATACTCCTTGATATAGGGACCACTGCCACAACCATAATGTACCATATATCAGCGCAAAGCTGCCCTTCTTACCTTTCAGAATCCATTGGAATGATAACGATATCGCAAACGGTTGAAGAGGTACAGTAATTTGAAAAATGGATGTCTTTACCTGTTGTCGGCAACAGCTCCGGTGTAGAAATAGCTCAGTCTCACTATGCTTGAATGAATGCATGTAGGAGGCGCTCAGTGGATCTACGCTTAACAGTGCAACCTCGACGGAGTAGTTGAATGCAGATCCACTGAGCTTTCAACACAGAGCGCATCTTCAGAAGACAAGCTGATAAAATAAATTTAAAAATCTGTATTGTTCAATACATAATGCATACCGAACTGAGAGCACTGCACCGAACAGTTCAATACATGTATTGTTGCACCCCTAGTATATGCACATTGGTTGTACTTAGGCCAGTTATCAGGTTGGACCCACTTATATCTCTAGAACTGACTTAATTTTTCATTGTATAAATTGAGCAAGGTGTTAAAAATATTATTAAGAGATATTGATCCATATTGACATGATAGCATCTCACAGTTGCTGCAGATTTTGCACAGCCATGATATAGATCCCTCTATATGTCTCTCTCTCTCTCTCTCTATCGGTCATAAAAGGATGGACATGGTCAACGACGATACTTAATAATCATTTGTGGTTTACAACTGTACATCATCATTTTATGGTTTTTCTCAGTGATTTTTGTTTTGCTTGGTGTTCCAGATTCTTCGTGTGATGATGATTTTCAGGAGAGTTACAATCACGAAGGGGTCCATCCTTGTTTGTGCGGGGCTCAACAGTCTTCTGCGAAACACGCATGCCCACCATCTTCACATAACTCCCTATGTACTGCAATAAAATGCATGCCTGCACACGCATGTGAGAGCTGTGTAACAATGATTTATATTGGTGCTCAGCAGTACTACCGACATTTTTGCAGACTTTACTGTTGATCTGCTTTTTGTTTCAGGTGCGAGCCATCATGCTTGTGAAGAGAGCTGGGAGGAAATATCAAACAAGAGAACCATCAAAGCAGAGAATGAGGTGGAGGCCAATAAACTGGTCAACAACTACAGGGTAGGAAGTCTGCAAGTTTTATGTTTAAAAGAAGAGCAGCTGGATCTCAGAACAATGTTAACTCAATTTTGTTTTATGTGTCAGTTTGGTTTCAGAAAATGGAAGAGCCATGTGACAGAGCGGCCATTTGAAGAGAGGTCAGATGTTGTGAAAGAACTTTACTCTGACCTAAAAGTTGTTAAACCACACTCAGGTCCAGGTACAGTTTATTTGACATGTCTTGTTTGTAAAATCTATGTAGATGGGAGGTTTGGTACATGTTACAGAGAGTTAATAACAAAGGAAGATAACATTTAGCCTTGTGAAACAGAAAGTGCCTATTTCAATCTAAAGTAGTGCCTATCATGATAAATATATCAAAAAATGATAATAATGTGGCCCTTACCAGTTCCTAGGATTATATGTCACCTGATGAAATCTGAGGTGACATATTATACCAGGTCATATTTATTTAAGGACCAAAATGCAGAAACAGTGTGTGAAAAACTATGCACCCACTTTCTACTTCTAGACGTATGATTCAGCATCCAGGTGAGTTAACCAAGTAGTTAATACCAGAGAGAAAAAAACATAAGCAATGACCTTAGAGAAGCAATTTGATAAGGCTTTTAAGATCATTTCCAAACAAATTAAAGTCCTTCATTCTGCAGTATGAAAGATTATTCATACGTGGAAAACATTCTATTAGTATTAGTATCTAGTATTTTTGAAAGAAACATATACAAAACAGGGATCAAATGTATTGATTTCGAAGCAGTGTTTCGTGTCTGGCCAGCAACATATTATCACCATTATTCCCTAATGCTTTTACTATTTGACCCTCTGTTTTCAGGTCAGTTCATCACATGTGCAAATGTAGCATATGTGCTCCTCTTTGGTTGGTGGGTGTCTCTGACATATTTTGTGGTCGGCACTCTTATGTTCATGACTGTTCTTGGGGTACCCTATGGTAGGTAAACCAGTCACTTTTTCTTTTCCTTGCGGTTGTTCCCTTCAGGGGTCTGCCTCCATCTAACCCAGTCCTCTGCATCCTTGTCTCTCACACCAACTAACTACATGTTCCCTTTCACTAATGTCCATAAATCTCCCCTTTGGTCTCCCTCTAAGCCTCCTGCCCAGCAGTTCCAACCTCATCATCCTTCTACTGATATCTTTACTATCTCTCCTCTGTACATGTCTAAACCATCTCAGTCTGGCCTATCTGACTGTCACTCCAGAACTCCTAATGTAACATGTGCTGTCCTGATGCTGATCCTATCCACCCATCAGCTTTCGTTTACCCGTATTTGTGTTGAAAGGGCATTACCTTGAGCAACGAGACCCCAACCTCGATCTCCCTGGCCACCCCCTCCAGCTCCTCTGGTTGAATACCAAGGTGAGCCGAGAGATATAATCTTTCCATCATGGCCTGGATGTGCCCTGGGCCTCTGCCTGGATGGAGATCCCCAAGGCACCGTTCCAGGAGGCATCCTAACCAGGTGCCCGAGCCACCTCAACTGGCTCCTCTCGATCTCTTAGGGAGAGTCCAGGCACCCTGCGGAGGAAACTCATTTCAGCTGCTTTTATCTATTCTTTGGAGTAGGAACATAGATTGACCAGCAAACTGAGCCTTACTATTAGTCTCAGCTGTCTCTTCACAACAGCAGTATGGTGTAGAGGTCTCATTACTGCAGACGCTGCCCCAATGCAGCTGCTGATCTCCTGCTTCATTCTTCCTTGACTTACGAACAAGACCTGGAGATCCTATCCATCCATGTCATTCCCAAAAAGGATTTGAACATTTTGAACTTATGCCACCTCTAATTAGAGCTAGGCAGTATGACCTCAAATCAATATCAAGATTAATTTAACAAGTTGCCTTGATTTCGATTAATGAGCAAATATTTTTGTATTTGTTGACAAGGTTTTTGTTGCAAGATAACATCGATTATTGGTTCTGAATGTCGTTTTTGATTCATTTTTGATTAATTGCCCAGACCTACCTCCATCTCTGCCTCCTGTCTTTTCCACAGTGGCATGGTCTCTAAACCATACAACATTGCGGGTCTCACCACCGTCTTGTACACCTTTCCTTTCATTCTTTTATCACACATCCAACTGACCCTTTTCTCCTCCCATTCCAACCTGTTAACACGTGCTTCTTCACCTCTTTCCTACACTCTCCATTACTCTGGACTGTTGACCCTAATCACTGAAAATCCTCCACCTCCTTCATCTCTGCTCCCTGTAGCTTCACCTTTCCACTTGGGACGTGTTCTGTCTTGCTGCAGCTAACATTCATTCTTTTCCTTTCTGGAGCATACCTCCATCTTTCTAGATGTTTCTCCACCTGTTTGCTGCACAGATCATAGTGTGATCTGCAAACATCATAGTCCATGGAGATTCCTTTCTAACCATGTCTGTCGGCTTGTCCATCACCATAGCACCGTAGCTGTTCCTTGTTGTAGTCCCACCTCCACCTTTAACACCTCTGTCATGCCTACAGCACATCTCACTTCTCTATTGGCATCCTCAAAGCAAATATTGCATCTGTAGTAGCTGCTCTTTTTTTTGGCATGAAACTGTACTGCTATTCACAACATGCTCACTTCTGGCCTTAGTCTAGCTTTCACTAGCCATTGCTTCAATTTCTGGCTCATCAGCTTCATTCCTCTGTAGTTACCACAACTCTGCACATCTCACTTGTTCTTAAAAAAATTTAAACCAGTCGCTACTGTTCAGTATTAGTCATTATTAATCAGTCTTTCTTTTCCTCACTTCAGGTAAACTTTGCTGGAAGTTGTGCTGCTATTTCCTGTGGCCGTTTGGTAACACAATCCATGAGGTATTGTTTGAGGTGTTCTGCTTGATGCCATTATTACCTTTCTGTTAACCAAATTAAGATTGACTCAGTAAATCATGTTGTTTCCTCAAAGTCCCCCATTGGTTGGTCACAAAAGCAGAAGTCTGAATACCACAATGGGTCTGCAACACTAGCTCTTGCAGCAACTTATTCTTGCAATATTGAACATGCTGTTCAAAGTTTGAACTTCGTAACATACAATTCCCATACTTAGTGAAGTCTTCATTGTTGCACTTCATCCCCTTTGATGTGCATAATTTGTTCATTCGGGTGCTGCAAATCCACTTTTTTCCCTGATCTACTCTTCTCTGCCTTTGACCGGCTTGTGATTATTGCCTTCAGTGGAATGGCTAGTTAGGTTTAGACAGGAGGCATGATAATTTGTTAGAATTAGGATTAACCAGCCAGAGAGGTCATGGCCTACTCAAGTCATATTTTATGTGTGGATGAACTAAGAAAAAAGATCAAGTTCTCTCAAAGTGGACAATTACATTGCTCACTCCAGCTAGTCGGGCATTTTGATTGCAAAATGTCGACACTTTTGTGGTCAGTGTGAGCTTTGTAAGTGATCCATACTGCCTGGAATCAAACTGCAAAAATTTAATGAAAGTGTGGCAGTTTGCAGCCAAGTGTGAAGCAGCTGGGATGAGAATCAGCACCTCTAAGTCCGAGGGCATGGTTCTCCACCGGAAAAAGGTGGTTTGCCCCCCCTCCAGGTAGGTGGAGAGTTTCTGCCTCAGATGGAGGAGTTTAAGTATCTCAGGGTCTTGTTCACAAGTGAGGGAAGGATGGAGCATGAGACTGACAGATTGGTGCAGCGGCTGGAGTAATGGGGTCGTTGTATCGATCTGTCGTACTGAAGAAGGAGCTGAGCCCAAAGGCAAAGCTCTCGATTTACTGGTCAGTCTACATTCCTACCCTCACCTATGGTCATAAACTTTGGGTCATGACCAAAACAACACGATCCCAGATACAAGCGGCTCAGATGAGCTTTCTCCGCAGGGTGGCGGGGCGCTCCCTTAGAGATAGGGTGAGGAGCTCTGTCACCCAGGAGGAGCTCGGAGTAGAGCCGCTGCTCCTCCACATCGAGAGGAGCCAGCTGTGGTGGCTCGGGCATCTGGATCAGATGCCCCCTGGACACCTCCCCCAGGAGGTGTTCCAGGCATGTCCCACCGGGAGAAGACCCAGAGGAAGACCTGGGACACGTTGGAGCGACTATGTTGCTCGGCTGGCCTGGGAACGCCTTGGGATCCTCCCGGAAGAGCTAAAGGAGGTGTCTGGGGAGAGGGAAGTCTGGATGTCCCTGCTCAGGCTGCTGCTTCTGTGACCCAGCATTGGATGAAGTGGAAGAAGAAGAATGGATGGATGGATGGATGGATGGAAAATTTAATGACAGTGTTCAAATACTGGATGTTTGATTGTAGTAGACATTACTATCCAGCTCCTCTGAGCACCACTACACCACTATGAATGAGCTTTTATAAGTGAGCCAGTTTGCTCCACTTACACCTGCTCTGTGTGTGATCTAGTTTGATTTTGATATCATTTAATGCTGTAAAGGCTGTGTTGAAAAGTGTTACTGTGAAATTATTTGCCAATGGTGACTATTGTGATTTTAAAAAGAAGTGGAGCAATGCGGATTGCATAATGGATGAGGCATAAAATAACACTTTTGTGTCTCCATGTAATTCTCCAGATAGGAAATACTCTGAGGAGATGTTGTGAACTCGGACCAGACTGTGAGTGCGGCATAGAGACGATGGAGGACAACTCACCAGTTCTGCTGCCGTCACCCACGGAGGTGACAGTTCCAGAGATGCCAGGAAGACCTCTGCGCATTCCCTACTGGGTAAATGTTTACACTTACAGGAGTTTAGCATAAACATTGATGGCGCAGGCAACTTTTAAGTGTCTGCTGTGTGTCTAAGATTAAATGGTGTTATGTGCTGTGTGCAGAATGTAAAGCCTTGTGAGGCAATTATGTGTTAAAGAATGAAATTTACTTGATATCACACTTCTAATTAACTGATTTTTTTAATTATTAAATTTTGTTTTAACCCAGATCAAGTGAATTTCTTTTTAGTAAATGCCCTTTTTGTTGCATAGCAACGTCTCTCTACTTATGTATGGCTGCTGCTGGGATATCCTCCGCTGGTGATCATTCATTCTCTGGCCTGCTTTATCTCCTGGATCCTGGTCTTCACCATCCCAGTTTCTAAGATGAATGCACAGACTCTGACTGTTATTCTTCTACTGCCTCCTGAGGATGTCTTCATCTCCACCAGCTCACAGAGGACGGTAAAGGGCTGATTTAATATTTACAAGTCACAGCGAGAGTCGCTGATTTTAACTGTGTGTTTTCTACTGGACCCTCAGCAACATGGCTATGAGACAAGAGCGCTGCTGTGCTGCTACCACGCTGCTAACTGGTACTACTACAAGTACACTGTGGATGGGATCAATGTGTTTGCTGTCAGTATCCTTGACCACCACGGTGTATGCATGTGTGTGAGAGAATGTCATATTGAAATCAGTGAAAATCTTTGAACACCACTTCAGATCTTCTCCCTCTAGTCATAATTGCCCTGGTAATGGGTTATGTTGACAGAGAAAACCTGTATGCCAGCTCTGATGTCAAGTTCGCCATAGCAATTGGCTCCATCATACCTTTGTCATACTATATCGGTATGGGCATTGCCAGGTGAGTGGCACCTTACCTTATCCACCCATAGTACCAAACAGAAAGCCCATTTCCTGCTAAGACCACATATAATTTGATCATTGTTTTTCTTTCCATCTGCAGTATCGCTGCCCAGAGTAACTTTGCTGTTGGTGCTGTGGTCAATGCAACCTTTGGGTCCATCACTGAGCTGACCTTCTACATCACAGCCCTGCTCAGAGGCCACCAGGCAGCTAACCCATGTCTGCAGGAAGTTGTTAAGGCCGCTCTGACTGGCACGCTGCTCGGATGCATCCTATTCATTCCCGTGAGCCACTGATCAGTTCATGAAATTTTGCTGTTGCATGAATCCGGCAGTTTCTGCCAGATGAAATCATCAGTAGTAGTTTCAATCATCATTGAAACTACAGAAATGCAAAATATTAATAATATTTGAAGGACATGCTTAATAATTTTTAGGCTCTAATATAACACTCTTTGCCCCAGATGAGCTCCCATAAGCACAGTGATAATGAATTTAAAAATGGCCTTTTAAAACTCTAAACTCATTCCAGAATTTAAAATTTCTCAAAAGTCTACTGAATGCAGCTATCTTGATTAAATAATTACCCTATGGCTCAAACACGTGTGATTTCTTTGTCATATGGATTCATCTTCTTTTTATATATTTTTTTTAATTAGGGCATCTGCATGATAATTGGAGGCCTGAGGCACAGTGAGCAGAGATTTAACAGTCGTTCTGCAGGAGTGAGCTCTGCACTGCTTTTCATCTCTGTAGGAGGCAAGTATCTGAAGACTCTAAACACTGCATAGATGTATTGACATCACAGTACCAGGAGCTCGTATCTGTTTTCTGGTCAGAAATTCTTAGAGGCAGACTGCTTCTTCAGAATGGTTACTAACTTTACCTCAACCTAAATTATTAACATTTAAAAAGCAGCAGCCAGAAGCAACTGGTATTTGCATTAAATGGAGTCAGATTGTATTGAGTTGGCATTTTTCTCACTTCATTTCTTGTATCAGTCATAATTTCTAAAGAATTTATGATCTCGATTGCTAGTTTCAAGTCCTCTTCAATATAAAGCCTGATATGTTCTTTCATTTTGAAAATTATCTCATCATTTGGAGTAAAGTAGATGTTAAAGGAAGGGTTAATTCAGGACATAACTACCTTTTGGTTGATTCATTCATATAAGTGTGCAGTGTTAAGATCCATCCCTCACTTGTCACAAAAGACAAAAGATGTGAGAAACACCATGCTGAACTTCAAGCCTTAAAGTATTAATTCAGTGGAATATATCACAGTCTTTATCCCTCTTTGCACACTAGTTTCCAAAAACACAGCTCAGTTACTGACAGTGAACTTCCTTGGTTAATACTGTGTACATAAATGAAGCCTAACATGGAACAATAAAGCTTCACAGATCAAATATCCAGTCTCAAATGCAGGATAAAAGCATGTGATGACGCTCTGCTGATTTTGACAGCAAAAGAACCAAGTGCACAAGTTTTTTGCGACTCTTGTATTTGTGAACTCCTTTCTGTCACTGGCAGGTGTGTTTGCCCCCACGCTGTTCTCCAAGGCTTATGGGAGCCTGGTGTGTGACGCCTGCACCAACTCCACAGGAAACAGCAGTGGCCCCTTTGTGTGTCGCAACTGCCACTACGATCTGGTCATAGTTTTGTTTTGCTTTGTTTTGTTTATTTTACTTTTTTTTTTTAAACATGCGCAGATTCACATGGAGTACAATAAGTATAATGTTGATTTTTGTACTTTATCAACAGAAAAACACCACCCTCTTCCACAACCATGTCGAGTAAGTTCTGTTTTAATCTTATACAGGCTTACTAGAATAAATGATCAGCACTTTGTTGTGAAGTGATGGATCCTCCAGTAAGCAATATAAAATGAAAATCTTCCTTGCTGGTATGTCTCAGGTGCATGTTCTTAGGCAGATGTTAAAGAATGGAAGAAGTCAACATGTGTGTTAAACCTGCTTCTCTTCGACTGTATGTTCTTCTTGCTAGGCCACTGGTGTACACAGTGTCGGTGCTCCTGCCGGTCGCCTACATCATCGGTTTAATATTTACTCTTAAGACACACTCCCACATTTACGACATCCACGTTGGAGAAGGACAGGGTATGAGCCACTCAAGGACTTCAAGGACAAGCTCTTAATTGCATGTGGCATTGTTAACCCTAACCATGGTTGTTTTATTTACACAATAAACGCAATAATGTGTTTGTGCAGAGACTGGCCACCATGGAGCAGTTGTGCACTGGTCACGGTGGAGATCTTTGGTCATCCTCATTGTGGCCACTGTGCTCACATCTGCATGTGCTGATCTTGCCACCGAACACATCCAGCCCATACTCAACCAGCCCAAAATCTCTCAGGTAAGTATGTATGAGTACTCTCAGGCACCTTTTTACTCCCCTTCATCTGTCAACATGTTTCTTCTTCCAGTATTTTATTGGGGTGACAGTTCTCGCAATGGTCCCTGAGATCCCAGAGATTGTCAATGGTATTCAGTTTGCACTCCAGAACAACATCAGCCTAAGGTAATTTTGTTCTTATCACAGACAGATGGTTCAGAAAGTGATCTAAGTTATATACATATATATATATTTTTTTTTTTTCCACAGCTTGGAGGTTGGAAGCTGTATTGCTGTGCAGGTCTGCATGCTACAAATCCCCATACTGGTCCTGTTTAACGCCTTTTATGTAAGACACTCCTTTTTGCTTTCATCTTTGACTTTCTCATACATACAGAGTTTGCTATTTTATATAATCTGACAACTCTTCTTTGCTCAGGATGTGGGATTTGTGCTGCTGTTCAGTGACCAGCATATGTGGACCAGCATCTTCAGTGTGATTCTAGTCAACTACATCTTCATGGACGGCAAGTCTGATTATTTTCAGGGTAGGTTTTGAGCATTTTAATGTTTAGAAAGTGACATTGGAGTGACTTTGTTAATGTGACTGTGGATTCAAATGACATGGGATGGATCCTTGATATGCCTGCACATCACTAGGGTTTTGCTGAGGTTCAGAATTGGAAGAAAATATTTTCAGCTCAACATTGTTTAAATTTTGTTACTGTAATTTCCCTCATAATGGCTCAATGTGATGCATGCATGCTTTTTAAGATGTTTTTATTAAAAACTAGGAGAACATACATGCATATAGTCAATACTTGTGCCTGACATCAATGAATATGAGCCTGATTTTTCTGTCTTGGATAAGGTCAGGAGGACTTTCATTTTTTGGATTTGTTTTTTTCCAGTCACATTTGTCACCATGGATGAGTCAGGTCATAGGAAAGCCACCTTTATGGCACTGAAAATTACAACTTGAGGCTCACCCATTAATGCTGCATCATAGTCCACTCCTTTGATTGTCTTGGGCTCATTAGTTGCCTTCATTTTCCTCAGGTACAGCTTTGGTGGTCGTCTACCTCATCCTCCTGGCTCTCTATTACTTTGCTCCGTCTCCAGCCGGCTGCTGAGAGCAGGACTGAGTTTCAACACAATTTTTTTTTTTTTTTTTTAACCTGAAGGACTTAAATACTTAAATTTCAGTAACATTTACTGTTGCTTGTGGTAGATATTTTGACTGCTGATATGGGAATACTGAGAAGAACCTTTAAATTATTTTTGTTGTGTTTTAACTGAAAATTAATCTCAGGCAGGTACTTTTGACTTGTGACTCCTACCATTGTTAAGATGTACAATACATAGGCTGGCATTCTTTAATTCATGTCTTTAACTCAAGTATTTGCTAAAATGTGAAAGAGAAGTGTTTTTTTACAAATGAATTACGCACAAGTACTACTGATATATTCAGGTAACGTGATACTTCAGCTTCAAAGATTGTACATGTCTGTGATAAGCGACTTCCACTTTGTAGATTGAAAACACAACAATGTTCATACTTGAGAACAGAAACAACTCAATACAAGATTTTTTAAAAAAAAAACAAAACAGCTGCCTCTGTTTTTATTGTTTTTACAGACAAAAATTACAAAACAAAGCAGCCATATTTGCCTTTAAGAACACGCTCACATGTTCTTCCAAGAGTTTGTAAAGTGGCATGCACACCATGTTGACATGCACATTACTTAACTTTCATTAACATCAAGAGATGCAAAAAAAAAAAAAAAAAAAAAAAACCTCAAAAAAATGTCCCTCTTAACACAGTCTGTATATTTACCAACCAAAGTTGATTTTAAATAAAACAAAAA